>JASPKZ010007249.1:1200000-1800000 GCA_030220185.1 Diploptera punctata | reverse complement strand
TTGATATCATTACTTCACAGAAACAAATTATATTAAATATTAAATACTATTTCTGGCCAACACACACACACTATTGAGTAACACTAAGAAATTGGGACTGGAGGTAAATATCAATAAAACTGAATATATGGCCACACATAGAAATACATTATATAATGGAAATGGACAGCTAATGACAAAGAGGGATATTTTGAAGAAGTGACTGAATTCAAACACCTAGTAACAATAATGACAAATAGGAATGAGATGCACAAAGAAATTAAACATAAGCTCAATTCTAGAAATGTGTGCTATTATGCATTACAGGGACTCTTGACATCCAACTCATTTAAAAAAATGTTAAACTGAAAATATATAAAACTATTATTCTACCAGTTATATTATATGGATGCGAAACATGGACTCTTACTTTAAGGGAGGAAAGGAGATTACAAGTATTTAAGAATAAAATTCTTAGGAAAATTTGTGGACCACAGAGAGATGAATAGACAGGTGAATGGAGAATACTACATAACAGTGAACTACATGGTCTTTACAGGAAGCCAGATATAATTAGAACAGTTAAGTCTCATAGACTGTGATGGACAGGACATGTGGCATGAATGGGGAATGAAACAAAGACATCCATGGAAGCTACTTGTAGGAAAATCAGAGGGAAAGTGCCCAGTTGGTAGACCAAGAATGAGGCAGGAGAATAACATTAACTATGATTTGAGGGAAGTAGATTATACAGGGAAAGATTGGAAACCATTAGCTCAGACAGGGATGTATAGAGAGCTTATGTCTGTGCAGCCATGAACCTACAGGTTCGATACTGCCAGTGAGTTAGTTAGTTATTAAATACTATTTCATACATTGAAGAAAGGGTAGTCTTATATAATGTTTAAAGAGAGATGCATATAAACACATTACAAAATTAACTGGAATTAATATTTGAATATTTATTTTTAAAATTCCATGTGCAATCATACAAAAAATTCACAAATTCATAATGTGAATCTTTTTCTTTATTCAACATTACCTTCTCCAGGTTATCCTATGAAGACTGATTATTATATGCTATAAATAAATTTCCTGAGGAAACGATTAAAACAGGAAGTTGTACAATACACCTCCTAAACCATATGTGCATATACCTTTAAGTATTGACAAAAATAAAATTCATCAAACACTAATGCAGCTACAGGTTCAAGAACATGCTATTATTGTAAGTACAATTAAATTACTATTTTAACATTCTAATTCAAAAATACAATAGTTACATTTAGTACCCTCTTTAATTAGTAATCAATTAGCTATTACAAAAAGTCAGTTATACAATATTTAAAACATTATCATGGAAATTAAAGGAATAAATTTAATATTTTAGTATATATGAATCATTTTTTATATACTTTTAATATAACATATTTTGAGAGAATTTGAGAGGACAAGAATCCCTATAATACACAGTAGCATGCATTTCCAGAGTTGAACTATATTTAATATTCAACTCTTACAGGAGGTTTAATTTATGATAAAATCAAATGTTTCCTACTTCTACTTATACAAATCTTCTAAGTAAATCACGATTTCAAGACCATAACGGTCTCATCTTCAGCACAATCTTGGCGACTGATGTTATGTCGATCGGAAGAAACACTTCTTCTTCCCTCTGTTGACATCGGTCCATCAACAGAGGGAAGAAGAAGTGTTTCTTCCGATCGACATAACATCAGTCGCCAAGATTGTACTGAAGATGAGACTGTTGTGGTATCAAAATCGAAATCTACTTAGAAGATTTATATGAGGAGAGGTAGGAAACACTTGATTTTATCATATTTTTAATATCTTTCTATACATCATTATTATAAATGTTACATGAATAGATGGCATAACATGTGCAAAGAATGTCACTAAACCAATTTGCAAGAATATTATACAACTACAGACCCATAGGATGATGAGATGTGTGGCAGTCAAAAGACGATCGTGTGAGTTCAGGTACTATTGGGATGGAAGAGACCAGATGGCCTAACCATGTTTATGATGATGATGATGACGACGAATCACAAATTACCAGCTTTTATACACTGGTGCTATTTGGTTATCATTTGTTACAGGGTCATTTCATTGTAACCAACATACTTATAAAAAAAAATCACGGGGAGGTGACACTATGATTGAAAATCAATATACATGTAATACAAACATCTGACAAAATATAATCCTAACACATGGAGATGTTTTGGAGACCATTATCTTTATCATAAACTATGAAGATCACTAGGTAAGTTTGAGACAGGAAGACAAACTAATATACCATTTGAAAACTCAATTAGAATGTCAAAACCATAGCAGATATAAAGAATTTATTTCAGTTGCTTCTGAGCAATACCCTTATAAATTTGTGTGTGCTTGGTGATAGAATAAGTGACTTATGGAGCTTGAGAGGGAGTATTTTCACATTATGATTTTTCACAATTTTAAGGGCAGTTTAAATGAGTCAAAAAGTATTTCAGCGAATCAAAAAAGCTTTTGGGGACCTTACTCTTTCCTGTGCAATATATTTCTGCTGGTTTGCTAAATTTAAGAAAAGGAGAAATTCCTTTAAGATGAGAGAATTGAGAGGGCAAAAACAGTTGTGATGGGATAAAACATCTCTATATGGAGAAGAGCTGATTAAGGAAGATCTGCAATTTTGACATATAAGGACATTGTTGGGGCCTAGAGATTAGTTCGCCAAGGGTTTCCACCATACTGCACAAACATTTAAAAGTAAAGAAAATTTGTTCTTGATGTGTCACATCATTTGTCAGAAGAGCAGAAATGGAGTAATGGTGGAATGGTGCAGAGAAATAGTGGAGAAATTCAGTAATGAGAACTGTCAGGTGTTTGCATTGTAACAAGTGATGGAACTTGAATCTACCAGTATGACCCTGAAACAAAGCATTAATATTAGGTCTGGCTATTCCCAGATGAGCAACCTCCAATTAAGATAAAGAGGGTCAGGAGAATAGGAAAAAAAAAGTGCCATTTTCTTAACAAGTGGTCATCTGGTAGCTGTTGTGCAGAGGATCGAAGGACAATATATATTACAACTAAATGGTATACAGAAATCTGTCTCCCCAAAATATTTTCAAAAATCCAGGAGAACCAGTCAAGGACAGAACCGCAAAGAATTCTGTTTCACCATGAAAATGGCTCTTCCTCATAGCCAATGCAAAAATTGAGTTTTGGAAAAGATGCCTGTGAAATTGATCACTCGCCCAGCATATATACCGATCTGGCCACGTGAGACTTATTCCTGTTCCCAAATAGAAGAATCACATGTGCAGAACCGATTCCCTAGTCCAGAAAATCCTGTTGGTGCCTACTTGGAGGAGATGGATGCAGTATCTGAGAATGAGTACTGTTTCCAAACATGAAGAATCACATGTGCAAACACCAATTTCCCAGCCCAGAAAATCCCATTGGTGTCTACTTGGAGGAGTCGAATGCAATATCTGAGAATAAGTGACATGACTATTTCCAAACGTGGTTCCAAGGATGTAACAGTGTTCAGAATGTGCTGGAGAATACTTTGAAAAGAAGTAATAGATATGGAAACTCTATCATTCTATTGTTCTATGAATATATCTCAAAACTTATCTCGCAAGCCTTGTAAATTCCAACTGTTTATAATTAGATGTTAATGCCAGCTTTCCTTGTATACCTGGTGCGGGTTGAATGAACTTCCAAGATCAAATCTTACTCACCAGGAACTTCAAAATTCATGGTTATATTCATGACAAAAGCTCATTTCAAAGAGAGTTTAGTTGATGATGGAGATATTGGTTTCCAAAACATGTCCAAACGAGAGATCATAATTTATGAGTTGAGCTGTTAAGTTTCTGATTCTTAAGAATTAAATTAATGTTTTTATTACCTCACCTCATATCCTTTTTCTTCTAGACTGCAGTTTCGGAGCTTATCTCCATCGCCAGTAGCCTCTGGTCAACCGGTGTTATGTTGTTTCTTGGCGGTTTTCTTCTTACGTAACACCAGTCCACCAGAGGCTACTAACAATGGAGATAAGCTCCGAAACTGCAGTCTAGAAGAAAAAGGATATGAGGTGAGGTAATAAAAACATTAATTTAATTCTTAAATTAAACCTCATAGTGTTCTTTCCCTGTGAAAGTTAAATTTCTGATTCTTATTTGTATTCTATAAACATTAGTGTCTTTCTATCTTGTATAAGTAGTACTTTTGTTTGTATGTTTATTTAAGATGATTAAACAATTAATTTTAATTTGTATGTTTATTTCAGATGATTAAACAATCAGTTTTCATGAGAACAAACTATAAATAAACTGAAAACTTCAAAATAAAGTCAGGTATTTTTACATACTGAAGCTCATTATAGAAAGTGGCTCATTTTGCCTGTCTAGGAACTCTATTTTTTTTTAAACTTAATCTGAGGTTGTGGGTTCAAACTCAGTCAGGGTCAATGATGTTTTCTTTCAGCTCATAAAAATCCTGAATTTGACTTTCATTAGAAGACAGACATGTTTGTGAGTTTCATAGATTTACAAGAAGTAAAATAACTTCAAATCTGAAATAAAATTACTCTGAATAAAATGTATCAGTCCTTTTATGGCCAGCTTTGAATTGCAATGTTAATGACCTGAGATATTAAAGAGCATTATTAAGATACATAGTACCTACGTAATATCTCACTTAATTCTTCTATCACAAATAACTGTTTTCATTCGGATTATATTGAAAAGTTTTATTGGAAATTATTTTACAAGAGAGCAAGTATTGATATTTGTTTCAAGTAAATATTTTTTTTAGTAGCACCACATAAAACTGATAATGTCTGTTAATTAAGATCTAAGACAAATTCAGAAATGTTGCTCAAGATCTATATTTAGAAAAAGAGTACTTCCAATGACTTTAAATGATAATTGCTAAACATAAAAAAATTAATACTTGGTGTGATAAATTTTAAAAAAATAACATTATATGTTCATTACATAACCAAAGAGAAAAATTTGCACCTGAGATAGGATTTGAACTAAAGATCTTAATAAGAATCAAATAAATCGCGAATTCTTCTTACCTCATACTTCTATGTTTTTTTTAACACAGCACCACAGTATCGGAGAACAATTTTCCCCATCGTCAGCTGTTTTCACGACTGTCAATTTTTTCTTTTGCCGGTAATTATCCAAACTGCCATCTGGTGTACTTTTGAAGGAGTAATTTTCTAAACTGCCATCTGGTGTAACTTTGAAGAACTTTGTAATCAAGCTTGGTTCATTTGGAATCTCGAAGTTCATAATTCTAGTATGGTTTTTTTTTAATAATATTATCTTTTCCCAACTGTTAATTCCAAAGGTTTAGATAGATGTTTCAAAAGTTCTGCTTCTTTTTCAGTTCTATGATCCTCTAATAAACTATGTGCTGCTATAGCTGATTTTACAATTTCTCCATTTTTTATGTTTCTAAAGTGTTCTTTTTTACAAGTTTCCAAGTTCCTTTTTGTTTTTCCTATATATATCCTATTCCAATCTTTGCAATTAATTTGATAAATTCCAGATTTTTTGATGTCTGGGGTTTAACTTTATTATTAGTTAACAGAAGATTAACCTGGCTGAATTTGTTAATCAGAGCCAATGTTATATTAAATTTTTTGAAAATTTATCTAAATCTTTGGAATTAACAGTTTGGGAAAAGATATATATTAAAAAAAAATATTAGAACCATGAACTTCGAGATTCCAGCTGAACCAAGCTTGATTTCAAAGTTCTTCAAAAATACACCAGATGGCAGTTTAGAAAATTACTCCTTCAAAAGTACACCAGATGACAATTTGGATAATTACTGGCAAAAGGAAAAATTTACAGTCGTGAAAACAGCTGACGATGGAGAAGATTGTTCTCCGATACTGCGGTGCTGTGTTTAAAAAAACACAGAAGTATGAGGTAAGAAGAATTCACAATTCATTTGATTCTTATTAATTAAACCTCATAATGTTAAAATTCGCAAATATTAAAGATCTCAACTTTATATCTAAAACTCGACCCCAATAATTAGAGACGTGATAAATAATGGCGATTTCCACAAAGGAAATATATATTTTTATTCATAATACTTTATGCTTTGGCATATTTCATGTCATCTAGAGAAATAAGTTTCTAATAGCAGACTATCCTTGGCAAATTTCACATTGTTTGATACAAAGTGGCATGAATTTGTCTTACACATTATTACTAACACAAAACACACAAACTACAGCCCTACTAACTAAAATAAATAATATACAGATCCTTTCATGTGAATATCATGTTTTAAAATAAAGGTACTTTTTTTTGTGTCCCATACCATAGCCAAGCAGTTTAAGGCATTATGCCATGCTGCTGAGTCATGGTACTTGCACTGATTTGAGTCCTCTTGAGGAAAAAAATTTTCTCCTGGAATTTCAGCCAGTATGGGACCAGTGCTCATACCAGCATTGTGAGGAATTTGGGTGTAACTACAATAAATAGCAGCTGTAGATTCAGAAAACCAGCTATAACAGCTGGGTGATTAAGCATGCTGACACATGTCACCCCTATACTGGCTGATGATCCTCCTCTCTGTTACTAACACATGTGGATGTTAGGCCAGCAGACAGCTTTAAATTATTAAATAGATCAAGTGGGGGAGTTGGATGAAGATTATTATAAATAAATTAAGTTGAATAACTTGATGGTAGACCAAGGGTCTATTGCACCATGGAGTTCTTTAGTACTTTTTTGTGTGTTTAATATTATGTTCTTCCTCTCCTCATATCCATAAATACATTAACTGCTTAATTAATTCTTTAACTGGATTTTATCTGAGAACCAAAGTTCAATTAAATCTAGTTTTAATGAATGTTACATATTTCAACAACTTAATTTTTTTAAATATTATTAAGAATTACACTTCACCTCATATTTTATTTTTACGAGGTGTGTTTTTTATTAACACTAAAATTATTAATATCTCATAGTGTTCTTCCTATAAATTTTGAACATAATTTTGTTTTGTCTGCAGTGAAATTTAGGAAATAAACAAAATAAATGTATTTTTGTAAAAGAAAAATTAACATCTCAACCAGGAACCGAACCATGGACTTCCAACTTTGTATATTGATGTGTAGCCCACTACACCATTCTACACAGGCACAATCCTAACATTTCTTTCCACTTATACAATTCTCTTATGTACGAAGGCAGATAGATCTATTAACAATGCCATCAGATGACTTCTATCAAAATATTTTTAACGAAAATTTTATATTATTTTTAAGCGGTAAAGCTTAATATTTTGATGTTATATTTAGTTTAACATGTTCCATTCCTGGACAAATTTATTTTTCTTTTCATCATCATTATCAACAAGGATTAAGGGGGGTGATGGGTGAAATTTCTATTTTCTACATTTTTTTAAGCTACATGCTTGTTTTTTTGTACACACATCCATGCCATAATAGGTAATATTGTATTGAAGTTTCATCCATCTAGGCTTAAACGTTTTTGAGTTATTAAAAAAATCCATTTAAAAATTTGCATATTACAATTTTTAATAAGTCCCATAATTTTTAGTAAATTTTTTTATTTTTTTCTACACGACCACTGACTTATTTAGAACAACACTATGCATTAACTTTTCTATATCATTATAATAAAGGAAGAAAAAAATATATATCCTCTGCATATGAAAATTTATTTTTTAAAATTACTACACATATTTTATTTCTAAAACAGTCATTCTTGTTTCAAAATCCATGCATAGAATTATTAGCCATAGTGTGTGTGTGACATGCAGTGAAAATTTCGTGCTTCTATCATTAAATTTGTCAATGCTATTTTGATTTGAATGTATTGAAATGCAATGAAAATAAAAGTGTGGAAAAGCCAATTTGAAAGTTTGCATGCAGTTAAATTAGAATGTAGCATACATGCTCTCCTACAGTCATTAGGGAGACTTACAAGCGCCATAGGACACTGAAACTTCACCAACTTATACTTTAAGATACATAGTATTTTTTAATACAAAAAACAAAAAAATGCTAAATTTGACCGAAAATGTCGAAAATTTCACCCATCACCCCCGTTAAGCCCAATGGTCTGTTCCGGTCTCATTATAGGTCAAATTGGTCCTTCCATCTCTTCAATGGTCTTCCCAACAATCTTCTCCCTTTTGGTTTATAATTATACATTCTTCTTGGTATGCGCTGTTCATTCATTCGTAATATGTGCTAAAAATTTTCTTTTCAAAAAATTAATTTGTCCAGGACTGGTAGATATTAAACTAAAAAATTAATTTGTCCAGGACTGGAACATGTCAAATTAAATATAACAGGAGTGGAACGTGACAAACTAAATCTTCTTCTTCTTCGGCTTTCCCCCATTTATAGGTTTGCCGTCTTCAGTTTCCATTTATCTCCATCATTCCAATCTCCCTCTTCCAAATTCCTATCATCCATTATAGTTCTGACGTAGGTTTTCCATTTCCATCCTGGTCTGCCATGTTTATTTCTTCCAGGGGGTGACCATTGGTATATATTTTTTGGCCATCTTTCATTTTCCATTTTTTGTACATGGCCATACCATTTAAGCGTTTGATTTTCAATCCTCTTAACATTTCTCTCCAAAGGAATTCATTTCTTATTTTATCCTGTCTTGTTTTTTGGAGGCTTCTTCTAAAATAATCAAATTCAACTGTTCTAATTTTATTTTTTTGTACTTCCGTCAAAGACCAAGTTTCACTTCCATATGACAAAATATTCTGTATTATGCTCTTATAAATTTTCATTTTAGTTTCCTTTGTGATGACAAACTAAATATAACATCAAAAATATAACTGTATATTTAAACACAAAACTGATAGGAAGTCAGACTATAAGGTATTTTATATAAGTTGAATTGGTTCTTTACACCTCACCTCACATTTTGTTCTATTACCTAACATTTGTTTTTGAAGGTCATTAGTCCATTCTCAGTCAAAATCAACTGAATGAGAGGGCAAAATATAAGCTGAAGTGTAAAGAATTGATTCACTTTCTTCCTTTAAAATAACTGTAGTCTAACCTTAAAATGCTGAAAGTACGTATGTCTCATGATGCAAAAAGATATTCACAAGAATACTGAAAGAACTGAGTATATAAATTAAATGTTGTTTTTCAACTTTCTTCTATTAGATTAGCACAGTATGAATGTCACATTAAAATTTTCCACACATTTAAGCGCACAAAAAAAAATATACAAACTAACACCATTTTATGCAATACTAAATCATTCAAAACATGCCATTACTCATTTTTTGCATCTCAAATGTAAAAAAACATTATTTACAGTCTCATCAATTCAGGCATTCACAAAATAATGAATCATTCAACTCACTACACAAAGTACTGAACAAAGGTCAAGTTCCAAGCAGGCAGACAAACACAGCCACTACTAACAACTGAGAATTAACATGTATCTCAAATCACTGCTAGAAAACAATTCTGCAATCTAGGTCAAGAAAACACTTTCTGTGAATTCTAAATAGTGTAAGTATACGTACGTCTGTTATTCTTCAATCTCAAATCATTCAGACTTATGTGTATCATATAAGCACAGGTGTGCAAAGGAGAATAAAAGAGGAAGAACTCATGCTTTCATTATGTGACTTATGCAAAAATCAGACAAAAATGGTAATTTTAATCTTATTGTCTGTGATTACATATATATATATATATATATATATATATATATATAATTAAATTTCTGACATTGAGCAATGCAACTTAATATGACATGATAAGAAAAGTAAATGCTTGGACGGGACTTGAAACCGGATCTCTGAATTGGTACTTCAGCGTGTTATCCATTACCCACTGGGCAAATCTAATACAAACATTTATTTCTCTTAAATATATATTTATATATATATATATCCATCCATATTAATTCTGCCCGAGGGCAGGTCTTTCACTGTATTCATAGCATTTTCATGCTATGCTTTGCAGCTTTACTAGGGAATTATAAGTGTGGTAGCTTCCCACTGCTTTCCTCACTGGTGAAGGATAGTGATGATAATGATAAGGATGATGATGATGGCCAAATTATTTTTCAGGGACCGTTGGGCCCTAAGCTTCCTGACATTTGTCTTACAGGTGAGGAAAACCCCGAAAAAACCTCACCCAGGAGCCTGTCCCGACCGGGAATCAAACATGGGCCTGCTGCGTGACAAGGCAGCACACTACCTCGAGACCACAGCGGTGGACTTATATATATATATATATATATCTTAATATATATTTAAGAGAAATAAATGTTTGTATTACATTTGTCTGGTGGTGTAATGGATAACATGCTGAAGTACCAATTCAGAGATCCGGGTTCAAGTCCCGTCAAAGCATTTATTTTTTCTTATCATGTTTTATATATATACATATATATACACCTATTGTTTTTAAGCACAAATTCAGAGAGAATACATATTAGAATTGTTATAAATTTAAGTTTTGCATTCCTTGATGAAAAATTCAAAACCAGGGCATGGTTTTTCTCGCAGTTCCTGCCATTCCCCTATCAAAAACTTCATTCAACCACTTCTTCATACTCCATTTCATTCCATTTTATTTCATCTGCCCCTGTGAAGATGTGATATGCCTGGTCAGCCAGCATCCTCCTATGTCATAAAACTTCAATAATGGGGCTACATCTCATCTCACCCCTCAACCTGCCATTACACTGGGTAGAAGTAGAAGAATTATTTTACTATAAAATTAAGTCAATATACAGTGGACACTGGTTAATTCGACATTCAATAATTCAGATAACTAGTTAATTCGAATATAAGTACAATCCCCTTGAAACTCTTATTTAAAATAATGTTAAAAATCCATGTTTAATTCAATGTTTTGAAGCCAACATTTGGATAATTCGAAGACACAATTCAATTTACTGATAATGAAAAAAATAATCTGAATTCTATAAAAGTTTAAATACGGTTGAAAAATTCAAAGAATTCATCTAGTACCCGCATTCCTAGTTGCTTATTGTTAAAGTCCCATTAAATGGCAAGCAAACTGGACCGTATTGTCCAGCGCTGTGTGCCGTCGGGTACAATACATAGATACCCACCCCTCACTCATATCCCAAAAACTGAGAATAATGCATGTACCCTCCCTAACTTTTACAGTACATATATACATGTACACATATAGTACAGTTAATAACTTCAGTTAGTACGAATCTATTAACTAACTAACTCACTGGCACTATTGAACCCATAGGTTCATGGCCACGCGGACATAAGCTCTCCATACGTCCCTATCCTGAGCCAATGTTTTCCAATCATCCCCTGTATAATCTACTTCCCTCAAATCTTAATGTTATTCTCCCACCTCATTCTTGGTCTACCAACTGGGCATTTTCCCTCTGGGTTTCCAACAAGAATCTTCCATTAATGTCTTTCATTCCCCATTTGTGCCACATGTCCTGCCCATCACAGTCTACGAGACTTAACTGTTCTCATTATATCTGGCTTCCTATAAAGACCACGTAATTCACTGTTATGCTGTCTTCTCCATTCACCTGTCTGTTCATCTCTCTTTGGTCCAAAAATTTTCCTAAGAACTTTATTCTATTAAGTGACTTAATTCACAATGTCGAAATGCAGAGTGTACACCAATTTAACATTAGCAAAAAAAGGTAGAAGTGTTCAGGGAAGTAGAAAAAGGAACAAAGAAGAAGTGTGATATTGCCAAGGAATATGGAAAACACTTTATCAACCTACATAAAGAATAAAGAAAAAATAATGGAGAGTTGGAACCTACAAAGAGGTGGAAGTAGGAAACGCATAAGAGGAGGTGAATTTCCTGAAGTTGATGAGTGTGTGTTCAAACAATCGCGTGATCGTATCATATCATTGAGTGGCCCATTAGTGTGTGCCAAGGTCAAAGATTTCACAGAAAAGTTAGGTGTTAAAAATGCAAGTGGAGATTGGTTGAGTGGTTTTCAGGAAAGAAATGGCATTTCGTTTAAAAACATGTGCGGTGAGAGTGCTTCAGTTAATAAGTGGATTATCTGAATTCACAAGGAATTATGAATCAAGACATATTTAATGTGGATGAAACTGGACTTTTCTTTGCATGAAATAAATTTATTTCAGCATACAGTAGTAGTAAAATAGTGTCTTCTGATCATTCGAAGTTTCAATAATTCAAATTTTTGATAATTCCCCCTTGAGTTTGAAATAAAAGATGTCCACTATATTTTAAAATATATCAGTGGATAGTGACATAAATTAGAGGTAAATATTTTGATTCAAATTTAAAGTTTTCAATTAACATTATTATTAAAATTTTCAAATTCTGGTGCAGATATGTTGATGACATAATTCCTAAAGTTAATCATAAACATACGGATGATACATTGAAATTATTGAGCATTCAAAGTCAAACTATAAAGTTCACTATGGAAACAGAAATTAATACAGAAATACAAATTTTAAATCTAAATTTAATAATAAGGAATGAAGAAAATAAGATAGAATTTGGAATATACAGAAACAAGACACATAAAGTTTACTATATTAAAGCTTCAGGTTTTAATCACATAGCTCACAAAGAAGCAGTTTTCAATAGTTTGACACGTAGATTAGTGGACACACCCATAAACAGAAAAAATGATGAAAAAGAAAAAGAACACACAATCAACATGGCTACAAATAATGGATTTGAAGAAAGAATGATACACAAGAAAATAATGTTATTATTTGTTTTTAAACATCTTAATGATGGACAAATTATATTTGAAAAGAAAAATATACGCCTAGACTGGGGTTTGAACCCAGGATCTTTGACTCTCTGTGTCAATGCTCTATCCAAGTGAGCTACCTAGGCCTCCAATCTAAATGCGTATTTTTCTCTCATACATAGTTAATTCCCAATATAAGGTCTTCTTAATAAAGAAGCCGCCATTTGCAAAAATCGTAGCAATGGCTCATAGCATTTGGAGTTAGGGAATTAACTATGAATAAGAGAAAAATATGCATTTAGATTGGAGGCCTAGGTAGCTCGCTTGGATAGAGCATTGACATAGAGTGTCAATTGTCCTGGGTTCAAACCCCAGTCTAGGCGTATATTTTTCTTTTCAAATATAACAAGAAAATAAGTCTAAAAGACAAAAATGTATTAAACAAAGTACACTTCTAAAAGAAAAAGAAGAAAACATAAAATTCAAGAAATTCACATATCATCCACTGAAGCACTAAAAGTTTCTAAACATTTTAAAAAATTTCAACATACAATTAGCACTGAAAAACAACTTCAGCATAATTAGATTAATTAAATGAGAAAATAGATGAAGAAAACAAATCAGGGACTTATCAGATTAAATACAGAGAATAAAAGAAAGTCTACATAGGGAAAACAAAGAGAAGTTTGAAAACCAAAGTAAAAAAACATCTCAAGAATGTCAAGAATGGGGACGTAGAAAAATCTACAGTAGCAGCCCATGCATGGTCAGAAGAAACCTTATCAAAAGAAAGGCTAAAATTATTAAAACCAAAGAACACACTACTTGGGAAAAAAATCTACATTCAAAAAAACGAAAAAGAGAAATCAATGAACTTTGAAATTCCCAAAGAAAATTATTTGATTTCAAGGTTCTTCAGCCTACCACAGAGGGAGCAGGAAGCAGCTCTTCAAGACGACAAAACAAAGGTCATGAAAATACTGAGGATAGAACTAAAGAGAAAGTTCCAAAACTGATCTAATAAGCAGAAGAATATAAGAAGTGATAAAATTTTACTTAAATAAAAAATACCTCATAATGTTAAATCCTAAAAAAGTAATAAAAACTAATATTCAACAAATATAACTAGAGCCCATTTAAACTTCTTTAAAATGAGTACCTTGCCTAAAAATAAAATAGACTAATGCTTAAGGGTTGCCACTTTGCCATCTTATCTCTTTTCTTTTATTGTTAGCTGAGAATGTGTCCATCTTTGCACAGCATCCATAGGACCTAGATCTATTAGGAAAGTGCATCTAACCTTAATATTGGATTTATGATGCAAAAATATTTTTGAACCCCTTACAAAAAAGTTGCAATGTCCATACATGCGCACACACACACACATTACAAAAATAGATCTTTGCATTATTCCTGATATCTATGTTAAATAAATATTCTTCTTCTTCACTTCCTGGTTTAGGCAAGAGTTGCCTGTTCCGTCTTCACTAATAGATCTAAGACCATCTCTTCCACTAAATTTCGAAGTGTGTGAAAAAAATAGAGAAGACTATTCTAAAAAAAACTATTAAATCTAGAGAAGCTATTTTATATCAGTGACCAAAAACTAAGAAAAATGTATAAATATGCCACACAATTGTAAATTGACACAGGCCTACAATATACTATGTAGTTCATATTTTTTTCTTACATTACATTTAATTTTATAGTAAGAAGCAAATATAGTATTTAGATTTAACTTACCCACTATCATCATGAAAATTATACAATGTATACTTCATCATCCTGGTGTTATTTACAAACAAATTCCACAATGTCAAAATCTAGTTAAGAATGGGACATTAGTCTCCAAAACATGTCCAGTTGAGAAAGTTTACTTTATGAAGTCAAGTGAGATATAGATTTCCAATTCACTCTCTTCAAAATTCCACTGTTTTTTCCTAATATTTTCTTCTATACTGGTATTTTAAAACTCAATGCCCATTGATCAGGACATAAACTTATGGTTTTCAAATAAATTAGAAAGTTCATTATCCAGTATGCTACAGAGATTAGTTATTATTTTTATTTTAATTAAATGATTACTTTAAAATTTAAAACACTTTATGCCTCTCAACAAACAGATACAAATTATGTCTTTTTCACTACATTAAAATTTTCTGTATACATTAGTCATGCACACACACAAATTATTTTGGATATCTAGTAGATAGACCTGAACTCTTAGTCATGACTGATCTCTGAAGTTATCAACAACAGAATGTACAAAAATTCTGAGGGATATCTTTATCAGCACCTTATCTCATTCCAAGAAAGCAGGTTGCTCTATTTCAAAATTATCAGTTAAGACACATGCAAAAATATTCACACTAAATAAATAATTTTTAAGAAACAATCTTCTGAATGAACATAAGTTGACAAAGAAAAAGTATGACAAGACAAAATAAATATTAAGTGGATAAATTAAATTTGAAGAGAAAATTTTTCACCCAGACCGAGACTTGAACCCAGGACCTTTGGCTTTCCGTACCAATGCTCTACCACTGAGCTACCGGGGCGAGTTCCAATCTAGATGCATATTTTTCTCTTATATATGTTGTAATTCCAGTGCACCAAATGCTTGCAGTCTTGGCTTTTATCTATGCAAATGGTGGCTTCTTAGTTAAGAAGATATTTATTGGGAATTTAAACACTACTTTTAAAAGCAAGTAGGGCTTCTATTGAAGTTTTTATTATTAATTTAACACTTCTCACTGAAGGATAAATGAAATTTTAAGAGAAAAATTTTCAACCAGACTGAGAAAAAAATGTTTCTCTTCAAATTCAATTCAACCTTCAGTGAGAAGTGTTAAATTAATAATAAAAACTTAAATTAAATGGATAATTAATAGTGAGCAGAGAACATATTTTTAACAACTCACCTCATAAATTTGAAGTTTTCTTGAGACCAATGGTTTCAGACAACTTCTGAAGAGGGACGAGAAGTCATCTAAAATCATTGATCTCAAGAAAATATAAAATTTATGAGGCGAGTTGTTAAAATATGTTCTCTGCTCATTATTAATGATATAACCTCATAATGTAAAATTGTAGACTTTCACGGCAGGTATTTTGATTCATGTATTTTATGTCTTCTGGGCATAAAATACATGAATCAAAATAACCTCATAATGTTTACATCCCAACATTAATTTAAATATCAATTTTAACAATTCTAGCTTTTATGAAATCGGAACGAGCCAACAGGCTTAATCCCTGGTTGATGATGATGATAATTAAATGGATACATAATTTTTATAAGATTTTCAAGTTAATATTTAATTTTAGGAAGTTATATTTTGAGGTTATTTTAATTATATTATTTTTGGTCTGGACATCTTACCTCAATATTAATGTTGATTTGTTCTTGGACATGTTTCAAAACAATTCTCTGTTTTATCTTCAGCTTTCCCAGACTGGTTTTATTTATGTTGCATTATGTTGCACCACCTGGATGTCGATGTCAGCTCCATCCTGTGGTTGGCCAAAGAACCTCCAAACAAGGTCACCCTCCATCGGAATATCAAAATTCATAACTCTGTTTCTGTTCTTCTGAATATAAATTTTTTCCCAAATAGTCAGCTCGTTTGTATTTTCTAACTGTTTTAATAATTTAGTGTCTGAATTTATATCATGTTTTTCAGACCAAACATGAGCAGCAACTGCAGATTTTTCAATTTCTCCATTTTTAATATTTCTTATGTGTTCTTTGGTTCTAATTTTTAGGTTTCTTTTTGTTTTCCCTATATATATCTTTTCACAACCCATGCATTCAATTTGATATATTCCTGACTTTTTATTTTTATCAGTTTTTTCATTTTTGTTGGTTTTTATTAGTTTATTTAAACTGTAGTTATTTTTTTGGTGCTAATTTAATATTAAACTTCTCAAATATATTTTGAAATTTATTATGTACCCAGGGGTGATATGTGAATTTCCTATATTTTTTCATAGGTGGTTCTTCTTTTTCAAGATTACTTCTGTTTATCATTTTTTGTTTTTTATACTTTTCTATCCTTTTTATGTACCATTTTTTCATCAAACCCATTTTCTCTTGCTACTTTGATTATGTGTTTTTTTCTCATGTTTGAAATCTTCTTCGTTTAAGGGTAAGTTTACCAATCTATGAGTTAAACTATTAAATGCTGCTAATTTATGTCCAATTGGATTGAACCCTGTTGATTTTATAAAATTTTCCGTATGAGTTTCTTTCCTATGAATCCTGAATTCAATTTTTCTTTTTTCTTCGTTCTTTCTGACCAATTTAAGATCCAAAAAAGGTATTTGTTTATTGTCTTCTATTTCTTTGGTGAATTTAATGTTTGTACTCTGTAAATTTAATAGTTTTAGGGAATCTTCTACATGTTTTTTCTTTAACAATACAAATTATATCATCAACATATCTACTCCAAAATTTAAACATTGTGGGATGTGCTTTAGTGATTTTACATTCAAAATCGCTCATAATAAATTTTGCCAGGAAAGGTGATAATGGGTTTCCCATTGAGAGCCCTGATTTTTGTCTATAGAAACTCCCATTGAATGTAAAAAACATTTGATCAATGCATAACGCAGTTAATTTCAAATAATCTTCTTTGATCTCTCTGTCTATGTTGTTTTTTCTTAACCAATTGTTCAATATCTCCAAAGTTTTTTGTTTCGGTACATTTGTGGAATAGTGAAACTACATCAAACGAAACCAACCTATCTGTGGGTTCAATTTCCACTTTTTCTAATTTCTTAACTAATTCCAATGAATTTTCAATCTGCAGACTTTCAAAATTATTAATTCTTTTAAATTGATTATTCAGCCATTTCGAAATTTTGTAGGTTGGTGATCCAATATTGTTAATTATTGGCCTCATTTGGTTTCCCGGTTTGTGATTTTTTGGAAGTCCATGTATATTAGGGTTTCTTGGGTTGCTTACTTTTATTGAAATTTTTCTTTCTTGGATAGAATTTTAACAATTTTTAAAACAGTTTTCCACTTTTTATGGTTTTTGGTAGGGGGTCATTCTTAATTTTTTCATACTCTTTTTCTTTCAAAAGTTCTTCCATTCTATTTTGATAATCTTCTTTGTCCAGAATTATAATTTGGTTACCCTTATCTGATTTTGTATATACAACATTTTTGTTATTTATTTCTTTGAGTGTTTTTAAATTCTCCTTACAAACTGGGTTTTTATTTGTATTTTTTATTTTATTCAAAATTTCTTCACATTTTTTTCTGATGATTATTTTTTCTTCTGTAACTAACCCTTCTATTGAATTTTCAATGTCCACTATGTATTCTTCTATTCTATTGGAATAATCTATTGCTGTTTTTAGACCGTTTTCTAACAATTTTGTCTCTTTTAGGTTAAAGGTTGCCTTTGAAAAATTTTTAACATAATTTCTGGTGGATTCTGATTTTTCTTCATTTCTGGTTTTATTCTGATGTTTGATTTTATTTGATGTATTCTTCTTTCCCTTTGATTTAGTTAACAAATTATTTATCTTTCAATGGGAGTTTCTATAGACAAAAATCAGGGCTCTCAATGGGAAACCCATTATCACCTTTTCTGGCAAATTTATTTATGAGCGATTTTGAATGTAAAATCACTAAAGCACATCCCACAATGTTTAAATTTTGGAGTAGATATGTTGATGATATAATTTGTATTGTTAAAGAAAAACATGTAGAAAGATTCCCTAAAACTATTAAATTTACAGAGTACAAACATTAAATTCACCAAAGAAATAGAAGACAATAAACAAATACCTTTTTTGGATCTTAAATTGGTCAGAAACGAAGAAAAAAGAAAAATTGAATTCAGGATTCATAGGAAGAGAAACTCATACGGAAAATTTTATAAAATCAAGAGGGTTCAATCCAATTGGACATAAATTAGCAGCATTTAATAGTTTTAACTCATAGATTGGTAAACTTACCCTTAAACGAAGAAGATTTCAAACATGAGAAAAAACACATAATCAAAGTAGCAAGAGAAAATGGGTGTTGATGAAAAAATGGTACATAAAAGGATAGAAAAGTAAAAAACAAAAAATGATAAACAGAAGTAATCTTGAAAAAGAAGAACCACCTATGAAAAAATATAGGAAATTCACATATCACCCCTGGGTACATAATAAATTTCAAAATATATTTGAGAAGTTTAATATTAAATTAGCACCAAAAAATAACTACAGTTTAAATAAACTAATAAAAACCAACAAAAATGAAAAAACTGATAAAAATAAAAAGTCAGGAATATATCAAATTGAATGCATGGGTTGTGAAAAGATATATATAGGGAAAACAAAAAGAAACCTAAAAATTAGAACCAAAGAACACATAAGAAATATTAAAAATGGAGAAATTGAAAAATCTGCAGTGGCTGCTCATGTTTGGTCTGAAAAACATAACATAAATTCAGACACTAAATTATTAAAACAGTTAGAAAATACAAACGAGCTGACTATTTGGGAAAAAATTTATATTCAGAAGAACAGAAACAGAGTTTATGAATTTTGATATTCCGATGGAGGGTGACCTTGTTTGGAGGTTCTTTGGCCAACCACAGGATGGAGCTGACATCGACATCCAGGTGGTGCAACATAATGCAACATAAATAAAACCAGTCTGGGAAAGCTGAAGATAAAACAGAGAATTGTTTTGAAACATGTCCAAGAACAAATCAACATTAATATTGAGGTAAGATGTCCAGACCAAAAATAATATAATTTCAAGTTAATACTTACATAAATAGTTTTTATGTATTTGTTTTATTTGGTGACTATTAAAATCATTACAGAGCATTCAAAACTGAATGAAAGACAATGAGGATTTTACGTCATTTTTTATTTCATTCTAACTCACTGGCTCTATTGAACCCATAGGTTCATGGCCGCACGGATATAAGCTCTCCATATATCCCTATCCTGAGCAGCTAATGATTTCCAATCATTCCCTGAATAATCTACTTCTCTCAAATCATGTTTAATGTTCTTTCGCACCTCATTATTGGTCTGCCAACTGGGCATTTTCCCCCTGGTTTTCTGACAAGAAGCTTCCATGCACCCCTTTCATTTCCCATTCATGCCACATGTCCTGCCCATCACAGTTTTTATTTCATTCTATAATTCTATATCCACTTTTTAATTGGGAGAAGAATTATTTTCAAAAAAAATATTGTAATAGTATATGTTGAAAATAAATAAACATTCTATGCCAACATATTTGGAATTATTCAGTTGAAAACAATACAGATACTGGTCAATATGATTAAATTTACTTTTTTATTTTTTCTCAATAATACATGGTTGAAAAATTATTGTACGGTCTGTGGTAACCTCTTCATTTCTCTTTACCCTATGGCAACCAGAACAAATAACATACAGTATGATGTAATCAGTTACTGTATTCTGTGTCCAATTTTCTTGTCTCGACTAGGGAATGTTAATGACAAAAATCAATGATGGAGAATATTACAGTCAAGCCCCTGGAGGGAAAACATATTCAAGCAAGCCTATCATGACACAACTATATGCTGAACATTAGAAATGCATCAGTGTTCATTTTTTCGTTCATTTCCTTCAGTTTAAAATTATCAATATTTCTATATTTAGTCACAAAAGTAGTATGGTATTCCATCTCCTTTAAAATATTATCACACTGGGTGTCCAAGATAAGAATCCATCAATAGAAAAATGGAGTGATTTTGATGGGCAAATGACACATGGAGAGAAATTACCTAAACTAAGTGCAACAATAGATCATATTTGTCAGGAAAAGAATATTAAGAAAATTTCTTCTCATTCACATAGCTAATTGGGTACATATTGTATTTACTTGATTGCACTCCTATCCTACAGTATCAGGCTTTTCTTGAAGGTTTCCAGTTTCTGAAATTTTGAAAAACATGTCTCTTGCATAATACCTATCTTTATCTTGTTTTCTTCTTATTGCTTTGAGACATATTGATTAAACTTGATGGTTCTGATTAATTTGTAATTAATAGTAAAGTGAATTGGCCACAGTGGACTAGTGGTTATGCTCCTTGCCTCTGGTCCCGAGGGTCATGGGTTAACCCGACTAGCATTAATGTATTTTTTAGGATTGAAAAAATCCAAGGAGCAAGTCCTCTGGCAGGGACTTTAAAGCCATGGGTCCAGAGTCTGAAGACTTTCAGACTCATAAAAGATTTTTAAGCCTGAATAAAAATACCTAAACAATATTTACCGACCTTATTATCCTACTAATACGTTAGTTGCCTGCTAGATGTCTCATTGGGTCGTTATGTTCACCACATACCATTCATGAATATCTAAGGGCAAATAAGCATAACTAATTAAATTATTTTCAGTCTGATCATCTTACCTTAATATTAATGTTGATTTCTTCTTGGACATGTTTCAAAATAATTCTGTTTTATCGTCAGCTTTTCCAGACTGATTAGATTTATGTTGCACACCCTGGATGTCGATGTCAGATCCATCATGTGGTTGGCCAAAGAACCTCCAAACAAGGTCACGCTCCGTCGGTATTTCAAAATTCATAACTCTGTTTTTGTTCTTCTCAATATAGATTTTTTCCCAAATAGTCAGCTCTTTTGTATTTTCTAACTGTTTTAATAATTTAGTGTCCGAAAAAGAGCTGACTATTTGGGAAAAAATCTATATTCAGAAGAACAAAAACAGAGTTATGAATTTTGAAATACCAACAGACATGACCTTGTTTGGAGGTTCTTTGGCCAACCACAGGATGGAGCTGACATCGACATCCAGGGTGTACAAATATAAATCTAATCAGTTTGGAAAAGCTGACAATCAAACAGAATTGTTTTGAAACATTCCAAGAACAAATCAACATTAATATTGAGGTAAGATGATCAGACTGAAAATAATTTAATTAAAATAACCTCAAAATATCACTTCCTAAAATTAAATATTAAGCATAACTAATTTATTCATGGTTAATATGGGATGAACAGGACCTGATCTCGAGGTTCATCAGATCAACATCAGATGGCAACGTTATAGATGAAGATTCCAACGAAAATCTGGTAGTCATAATGTCGGCTAAGATAAGAGGGACTCCTCTTGAAAACTGTAGTTTCCGTGTTTAAAAAAAAACAAAGTATGAGGTAAGATAAGAAGTGACTCATTCATACATTGAAGTGTAACTAAATTAACTAGGTCCAGTAACTCCTAACAAATGAGAGGCTAAGGCTCAACACTGAGTTTTGCCATTGTAGATAGCAAAATAGTAAAGTGAAGTTTTTTTTATTGTTCGTGTTCACTCAACCTCTTTTTAAATACTGTAAGTACTTATATTTGAAGAGAAAAATTTACATTTTCAATTACAACGTATATAAGAGAAAAATTTGTGTTTAGATTGCAACTCGTCTCAGTAGCTCAGTTGGTAGAGCATTTGGCCCAGAAAGCCAAAGGTTCCGGATTCGAATCTCAGTCTAGGCAAAAATTTTTCCTCTTCAAATATAATTTATCCTACAGTGAGAAGTGTTAAATTAATAATAAAAACATCAATAGAAGCCCTACTGGCTTTATAAAGTAGTGTTAAATTCCCCAATAAACGTCTTCTTAATTAAGAAGCCGCCATTTGCAAAGATAGAAGCAAAGGTTTCAAAGCATTTGGCGCAAGGGAATTACAACATATATAAGAGAAAAATTTGCATCTAGATCGCAACTGGCCTCGGTAGCTCAGTTGGTAGAGCATTTGGCCCAGGAAGCCAAAGGTTCCGGATTCGAGTCTCGGTCTAGGCGAAAATTTTTCTCTTCAAATATAATTTATCCTTCAGTGAAAAGTGTTAAATTAATAATAAAAATATCAATAGAATACCTACTGGCTTTATAAATTTCTTAACTAAGAAGCCGCTATTTCCAAAGATAGAAGCAAAGATTTCAAAGCATTTGGCACGAGGGAATTATAACGTATATAAGAAAAATTTGCATCTAGATTGCAACTCGCCTCGGTAGCTCAGTTGATAGAGCAATTGGCCTGGAAAGCCAAAGGTCCTGGGTTCGAGTCTCGGTCTAGGCAAAAATTTTTCTCTTCAAATATAATTTATCCTTCAGTGAGAAGTATTAAATTAATAGCAAAAACATCACTGTACGTACTCTTTAGGATAAAACTGGCTAGGGTACAGATCTAACCACTACTTTTTTGTGCCATTGGCTAAAAATATGATTCCTAGCATCCATATTCCCCATAGGGGCGCCACTTTATTAGATTAATTTTGCATGCATGCATTGAGTATTATTCACAAAAGTATTGGCAACTAACATTGTGCTCAGTTTAGATTTCCTCATAATTGTCCTATAGTGGGTTTAAATACTAAAATGATGTCTGATTCTGGATACATATCAGGCCTATTAACTGAGAGGCAAACAAAAAAAACACCATAAATTTCAAAAAATTTTCAAAAAGTTTAATGTAAGATTAGCAGCACCAAAGAACGAATACAGCCTTAATAGGATAATTAAAACCAATAAAAATAAAAGAATTGAAGAAGAAAAACATAATCAGGAATTTATGCAGGGATTGTGACAAAATTTATATTGGAAAAACAAAAAGAAATTTGAAAACAAGGATAAAAGAACATCTTAGAAACGTCAGAAATGTAGAAGTGGAAGAGTCAGCAGTAGCTGTTCATGCTTGGTCCAAAAAACATTTAATTGAATCAAAAGCTAGTCTAATTAAACAAACAGACAAACAAAAGGAACTCACGGTTTTTGAAAAGATCCACATTCAGAAAAACAAAGAAAAACTTATGAACTTCGAAATTCCTGCAAATTCTGGCCTGATCCAGAGGTTCATCGGTCCACCGACAGAGGGAAGAAGAAGAGTTTCTTCTGATCGACATAACATCAGTCGCCAAAATAGTACTGAAGATGTGACCGTTATGGTCTTGAAATTGCGATCTACTTAGAAGATTTGTATGAGATGTAAGAAACATTTGATTTTACATAAAAAAAAACAGCATTATCTTTATTAACATTTATGTACTTGAAAATAAGTGATAGAAACACAGGTTCCCTTGGTAACTTAGTGAGGAAGTCATGTGAGTGTTTTTCAACAGATTTATCAAAAAGGAATGACTCATATAAATGCTGTAATAGGGAGAATATTATGATAAGATCACTGATAACTTTATATATATAGTTGTAACAGTCATGAAATGAGCTGTCACTATTATCAAATTAAACTGCAATTTTAACCAATGTTTATTCATCCTATGTTGGTATATCAATCAAAGCAACAAGTGCATAAATACATATATATCAACTTTTATCATAACAATTGATAATAATACTATTGTAATATATTACACTCCCTCTATGAACTGTTATTTAGTTATTCCAAAGATAATGATTTCAATTCTCCCATAATCTAGAGAGTGAACTTCACCCAATTTCATAGGTCACTTAGCTATAATAATAATAATAGCTTTATTTTACCTGGCAGAGTTAAGGCCTTAAGGCCTGTAAGAACCATAAAACTATAACTATTTACTACTTTTTTTAATTCTTTAGTAAATACTTATATCAAGAACAGAATTTATTTATGCACCAATAAATAATATAATTAAGATAAGTAATATCTTAGGGAACATACCTAGACCAAACTTCCAAGTATATATAAATGTAACACTTCTCACTGAAGAATAAATTATATTTGAGGAGAAAATTGTATGCCTAAACTGGAATTTGAACCCAAGGTCTCTGGTTTTCCATACCAGTGCTTGTATCAACTGAGCTACTTAGAAACCTAAATCTCAATGGAAACTTTTCTCTTACACATTCCCCGTGCATATGAGGGAATGAACCTTCGTTCCACATGCAATCTGACTGCTTCTTCTCAACAAGAGTTTAAATGGGATTTAAGACAACTTTTATAGCCAATAAAGCTTTATTTTCTAAATTTTTACTTTAAATTTATCACTTCTCACTGAAGGACAAATTATATTTGATGAGAAGAATTCATGCCTAAACTGATATTTGAACCCCAGGTATCTGGTTTTCTATACCAGTGCTCTAATCCCTTAACTATTTAGGCATCTCAATCTAATCAAAATTTTCTCTCTCTTATACAATACTCGTGTCTCCGAGACAATGAACCTTCATTCCACATGTCATATGGCATCTTCTTGATAAATTTAAAATAAAAACAATGAAAATAAAGCTTTACTGGCTATAAAAGTAGTGTTAAATCCTTTTTAAATTCTTCCTGAGAAGAAATAGCTAGATGACGAGTGAAATGAAGGTTCATTGTCTAGGTTGCATAGGGATTGTTTAAGAAAGAAAAAATCCATTTAGATTGAGATGCCTAAATAACTCTGTAGATTAGAATGCCAGTACATAAAACCAGAGATCTTGGGTTCAAATCTCAGTTTAGGCATACATTTTTCTCTGCAAATATATTTTATAGTTGAAAAAATTTTTGAAAAGCTTTCTCACAATTTAGCATAGGTATTATAGTCTCACCAGGATGGTTGTCTGTTTATATAAAAGCGGGTGCCGCGCAACAATGCTTGACAATGATTAAAGTGATCCCACAACAGGCCCGGAGGCCCTTCGGGTAGTAGGAAGTTAAGGCTCCCACTTTTTCTAGACAATCGGCACTTTACGTCAGCCAGGTTGTCAGCCCTGCATGACGGCCGCCTTACCCCCAGAATAAGCGTCTGGTACTCATTTACGTTAGAGGCTGAGTCGACCCCAGGGCCATAGTGCCGCCAGAGGGTTTGGGTCAGTTTAAAAATCCTGACCCCAACGGGACTTGAACCCTCGACCCTCCGGCTTGTAGCTCAGTGCCTTAACCACTATGCTACGGCGTGCTCCCTTGACAATGATTAACATGCGGAATTATTATAGTGGCGGTAATCGGCATCTTTGTATTTAATTGTTTATAACAGCTGCGGGAAAACAAAGTGAGCCGCTGGACAACCATCATAGTAAGGCTATAATAATGTTTATTTGTTTTGAGTACAGAGAGGAGTGTAAGGTGTGTGAATAAGTGTTTATGAAGTGAAAGTATATGCTATTGTGTCAGGGATGATAATTAGGAGATAAGAGAATGTGAAACCTGGGACAGCATATAGCATACTCCTATTGAAAAAACACCAGAGAGATTTATAGACTTTAACATCCCCATCTGACAGATGAAACAATATCAACATTGCCATGTGTCCTCTCAATACATGTATTCTAGAGGGGTTTGAATATTCCAAGGATCTGGTGCACAATCTGGCCATTTTTAATTACTAGCCCCAAAATTTAAAATTTTTATGCCATCTGGGCACTGAATCTAGAACTCATTAGTCAGAGGCAGTGGATGGAAATTAATTATATACTCATTACCATTCCAAATTTTTTAAACCATATCTAATGGCTGTGTAATAAATTGGGCTAAAATTAGAGATATGATATAAAAACAAATAATAAGGATGTATAAATTTGGATACATGGTAAAATTATATAAAATGGGACAAAATATTAAAACTTAAAATACTATCATATGTCTATTACACAAAAGATTAACAATAAGGTTCCTGAAAGAATTAATGATAATCATAAGTAATGCCATGAGTGATTTCCAAATTATCGATAAATACACGACTCACGTAGTGAGGAGTGAATTTATCTAGATAATTTGGAAATCAAGAGTGGTATTTGTTAGGACTATTTAACGAATAAAATTAGCTGTTTACTCACAAATCATTATTTAAATATAGTTATTTTAAAATATTTATATACTTAATGTAAACGGCGATGTTTGAAAACAAATGAGAAACAATTGATACACTTCATTTGCTTCTTTTGTTCGTCACTGCAACCAGATCATATTATTTATTGCCAAAGGAACGCAATATTGTAAGAATGCACTCTAGTGGAGAAAAAATTAAATACATCAAACTGTATATTAATTCATTTCTGATGTCCTATGACAATTATATTTTTCTGGAATGTCATTACGTGGGAAAAAATACATTTAAAAAAGTGCAAACAGTGGTTTCTTTTTTTGGTGGTATAATCAATTGCTACAAAAGTTTTTATATTAACTCCCACATGCGGTATGTGTTGACATTCATGCACTATATATACAATCTGTAGCCATATTTCTTAGTGGGTCAGTCACTTCAAAATAATGCTATGACCTAGTCAGAATGTTAAAAAGGAAGTGCTTTCTTTATTATGATAAACTTTAGTTGGTAAATTCTAGGCGAAACACGATTGTGATTTGTTGTAAATCAAAAATCATTGTAACATGATTGGTCATTGACTCCCATTTGGGGCATGAGTTAAATAGTCAAAATAAATGTTTAAACAAACTGGAAAGCATGAGAGGTTCCAAGTTTTAAGTCCAAAGTGCACACTTCTAGATGATATAAATTACTAAACCACATGTTAAGACTTCCTTAAAATTTTTTGTTTTGTCTCGAGAGACATTCAGCAAGTAGCAAGAGTGAAAATGCTGGTGCAGGAATCTACTCTCATCTGTATAGTCAATATGTTGCAGTAGGCACAAACAATACAGCCTTCGATGGTGAAGTAAAGGTCATAGAAGTAGCACTCCACAACCTCCTATTCCGAACAAAAATGTTTACAAAAGCTGTTATTCTGGCAGACTCTAAGGCCGCTATACAAGCAATAACCTCCAACCAAACACCAGAAAATGAAACCATCTTGGAATGCCGTAAACTTCTGAAATACCTCAACAACCAAAATAAATTAATAGCCTTCCAGTGGATACCCTCGCACATCGGAATAGTTGGCAATAAAATAGCTGATGGACTTGCCAAAAAGGGTACCAAAATACAGATAACAACCCACCCCAATTCGAACCTCCACAGAAAGATCGAAGAAATTAAGAAAGCATTCCAAATGGAAAACATGAAAGAAAACATTGCAACAGCCAGAGGGAAATCATGGGAAAAAATTGATGAGCTATACACAGAAATAAAATATAAAGGCCGCAAAGAAGCAGTAGCAAAATTCAGACTGATGTCAGGACACGACTGCCTGGCTCACCACCTCCACAGAATAAACGTTTTCCAATCCGACAAATGTGTCATATGCAAAGACCTGGACCTGATCATGGACAAACACCACCTTCTAGTCTGTCCAGCTTTAAATCCAACTGCACAACACTCTAAGGACCTTGTTCGCTTGTACTGGGAAGCCAGAGAGAAAATGACTTAAGCGTCAAATCTCGCCATTAGAAAACAACAACAACATTCAGCAAGTAGTGTGGACCTTGAGGTCCTGGGCATGTGCCCAGGGCATAACAACCATTCACAAATTGTAAGTAGAGAATATTTTGATGTTTTTATTATTAATTTAATACTTTTCACTGCAGGATAAATTATATTTGAAGAGAAAAATTATCGCCCAGACTGAGATTCGAACGCGAGACCTTTGGCTTTCTAGGCCAATGCTCCACCATCTGAGCTATTGGGGTGAGTTCCAAACGAGACGCAAATTTTTCTCTTATATACATTGTAATTCCCAGCACCAAATGCTATGAAGCCTTTGCTTCTATCTTTGCAAATGACAGCTTCTTAGTTAAGAAGACATTTATTGGGAATCTTAACACTACTTTATAAAGCTAGTAGGGCTTCTATTCATGTTTTTATTATTAATTTAACACTTCTCACTGAAGGATAAATTAGCTCAGATGGTAGAGCATTGGCCTAGAAAGCCAAAGGTCCCAGGCTCGAGTCTCGGTCTGGGCAAAAATTTTTCTCTTCAAATATAATTTATCCTTCAGTGAGAAGTGTTAAATTAATAATAAAAACATCAATTCAAGCCCTTCTGGCTTTATAAAGTAGTCTTAAAATTCGCAATAAACGTCTTCTTAACTAAGAAGATAGAAACAAAGGCTTGATAGCATTTGGTGCTGGGAATTACCATGTATATAAGAGAAAAATTTGCATCTAGATCGGAACTCGCCCCGATAGCTCAGATGGTAGAACATTGGCCTAGAAAGCCAAAGGTCCCAGGTTCGAGACTTGGTCTGGGCAAAAATTTTTCTCTTCAAATATAGAGAATATTTTGTTAAGTTATATCGTTCTAGTGGTTTTTCATTTAAGGAGAATTTATATAGAATTCATTCCAGCTAGAAATAGTAAATTTAGTCTAAACTTTAAGTTGGGTACTCTCTTGATCTTTCTCTCAATCACATAGTAAGGCTAGAGATTTTCACTGAAATTATAAACCTAGAGATATTTTCAGCATTCTAACAGAAATAAAATTGTATTTTCATGTTGTTGTGGCCATATATGTTTGTTATTTGCTTTGAAATAAATTATTTATATATAACTAGCTAATACCCGGCATGCGCTGCTACGCCTCAATAAATTAAAATTAATGTGCTTTTATGTTTAGTTGAATAAGTAAGAGGAAAAATAATTATAAATTTATAGCTGTTTACCCGGCATTGTCCGGGAATCTACTCATCCTGATCTTTTTGGCATAAATGAGCTGAAAGACAAAAATTAATGCATTTCTTATGATTAGTTGAATCAGTAAAATGAAAAATAATCATAAATATATATCGTAATTATTTTAAGATTGCCCGTGCTGATTACCCGGTGTTGCCCAGGCAGGAATCTACTTATCTCGATCTCCTTGGCATAAATGAGCTAAAAGACAAAATTCGTTATTGTGAGTTATCTGTAAAATAATACCCACCATGTGCTGCTATACTTGCACAGGAATCCACGTACTTGTCTCGATCTTCTTGAGATCAATGGAAGACAAAAATGGATATTGTCAGTTATCCGTAAGAGATAAACATATGCTGTCACGGGCTTTTTTGTTCAGTGCAATTTTGTGTATTTGTTATGGTTTAGGCAGCATAAGTTATTTAAGTGTCCAAAGAGCTACTTTTTCACATTTCCCACTACAAAGGGTGATTTTTAGGGTTATAGGAGTTGAGTATCACAACTCTCTTATAGCCTATATTCATCCTGGGAATCTCCTGAACATTTTGCAAAAAGCCCCATCACAATCAGATCAACAGTATGGCCGCGCATAAAGTATAAACAAATAAACAAACAAACATTCATTTTTATGTATTAGATTAAACATTATTTTATTTTTTAATTTAGTAACGGCCTATTACTCTACCAAATGGCCTCCTTCTAATTTAGTAACAGCCTATTACTCTACCAAATGGCCTCCTTCTAATTTAGTAATGGCCTATTACTCTACCAAATGGCCTCCTTCTAATTTAGTAATGGCCTATTACATTACCAAATGGCCTCCTTCTAATAAGTATCGAACACCCCATATACAATAGGGTGCATGATTATTTGGAGAATGAACATCTCGAAACTAATCCTAGAACATGATATTCTCAAATCCCAATATACTAAATTATTATCAAATCCACAAATGAAAAACAAACTTGAATCTTTAAACCCAAACAATCTGACATCTCACTTAAGATGAATTTTCTCACCTGGACATGTAGTGACCATCAGAAGAAAGAGAGAAAGAGAACAAAATCTAGCTGAGAATGGGAATGATGTCTCCAAACCATATGCAGATAAAAAAACTCCTTTTGAAATAAAGTACATATTTTCAATTCAGTTTTGCATTCCTACAATCAATTATAATGTGGTGCATTGTTGAACCAGATTTCATATTTTGCAGGTAGCAGCAAGGAATCAGGTCTCACCTTATATGATAGAGAAGGATACATGATCATATTTGAAGAGAAAAATAATATGCCCAGACTGAGACTCAAACCCAGGACCTTTGGCTTTCTGGACCAATGCTCTACCAACTGAGCTACCAGGGCAAGTTACAATCTAAACGCAATTTTTTTTCCTTATATACGTTGTAATTTCCTGTGCACCAAATGCTATAAAACCTTTGTTTCTCTCTTTGCAGATGGCAGCTTCTTTATTAAGAAGACATTTATTTAGGAATTTTTATATTACATTATAAAGCCAGTACGGCTTCTTTCAATATTTTTATTATTCATTTCATACATCTCAATGATGGACAAATCATATTTGAAGAGAAAAATAATACAGCCAGACTGAGACTCGAATCCAGGACCTTTGGTTTTCTGGGCCAATGCTCTACCAACTGAGCTACCGGGGCAAGTTACAATCTAGTCGCAATGCTCTACCGACTGAGCTTTGCATCTAGATTGTAACTCACCCTGGTAACTCAGTCGGTAGAACACTGCAACTAGAATATAACTCGCCCCGGTAGCTCAGCCAAAAGTCCTGGGTTCGAGTCTCAGTCTGAGCGTAAAATTGTTCTCTTCAAATATGATTTATCCATCATTGAGATGTATAAAATGAATAATAAAAACATCAAAGGATTCATGAGCTGCTGACTCACAAATTGGAAATCCCGCACAGAACATTCCAGGTATGTCTATACTTTCATTCCAGAAAGATTAATCTAGAAAAATCAGACTATCTGACTCTCAAGGTTTCCACAGGTAAAAAGTCTTGACCGTGCACTCATAATGCTCCTACCTTCATGTATGTAACCAGTTATGAAAGTCAGATAAGTCACTTGTTTTCAGATAGTGGACTCGTGAAGCAATATCAAATGTGAAGACAAAAAAGTGAACTAAGTGAAACCGTCAGAAAGTATGAAGGACTGAGTGATAAGTTGTGAATATTCATGTATCAGTCGGTTCAGTTGATATTAAAATCGAGTATCTTGTATTATAGTAAGCCCATGTTTCCCTTAACAGAGATTTAGGCACTCTCTCCCTACAGGGGAAGAATTTGAACCATGCTAATTTATTTAACTTTTACAGGAATTAATCACTATGAGGTTTAATTTATGGTAAAATCAAATGTTTCCTACCTCTCCTCATACAAATCTTCTAAGTAGATCGCAATAGTACTGAAGATGAGATCGTTATGGTCTCGAAATCACAATCTACTTAGAAGATTTATATGAGGAGAGGTAAGAAACATTTGATTTTTACATGCTAATTTAGTTACACTTGTTCTCGTATAGATGTCACTTGAGTGGTCCGTGGTCAGTGTTCTGCCTCATACTGACATCTAGGAAACCAAGGTAGTACTAGGACGGGAAAATTTGATAAATTTTATTTGAGGCCTTTTCATTCAGGCTTAAGGATCTTTTACGAGCCTGAAAATCTTCAGACTCGGAACCCACGGTTTAAAGTCCCTCCCGGAGGACTTGCTCCTTGGATTTTTCCATCCTAAAAAAATGCATCGACCCCGGCTGGGTTTGAACTGATATTAAAATACAATATTAAAATGTTATATTACTATTAAATACAAATTTACCCAAAATATAGAACATTCTTCAAGGATAGTCACAAGAGAGAAAAAATTATTTCTTCAATCACTTTCAACTTCATGATGGCTTTTGAGGCTTCATATTGCTTTTCAAAAGGTGGGCAAACCAATAAAATGGAAAGAAAACTTATGTCATATATGGAGAAATTCAAAAACTACTTTTAAAACCTTTAATTCCATGACAACGAATTGAAATTTTATAACGGAATTAAGAATATCACGGAAATAGGCATGTTTGCCCTACACACACATACATAGATATGATATAAATAAGAACATTAATTTAAGAACTGATTCCATTTCTATATAAACAGTGCCTCCACATTATCTAAATTAATCAAGAAATCCTGTTAAGAAATTATCAGAACCTGTAAGAGATTCATATACTTGCAGCAATGGCACAATAATGAATAATGTGGTTAATCTTAAATTTTCAATGACTTGATATCCAAGAGTCCCGCGCCGTAGCCGAGTGGTTAAGGCAGGAAGCCTTGGCGCAAAGCTATGGGACTTGCGCTGGTTCGAGTCTCCATGGGGGAAGAAATTTTCTCATGGTATTTCGACCAGTATGGGACCGGTGCCCACCCAGCATCGTGATGCATTTGGGTAGCTACAATAAGTAGCGGCTCCAGGTTGAGAAAACCAGCTATAACGGCTGGGGGACTCGACATGCTGACCACATGTCACCCCTACACTGGCTGATTATCATCTACCTCTGTGATCGACACATGTGGATGTGAGGCTAGCAGCCGGCTGGTAGGCTAAGGGCCTTGTAGGCCTGTCGCGCCAGGAGTTGATATCCAAGAAATTTCCCCGTACTTATTTTAAAGGAAAGTAGACCCTATGGCCAATATGGATACAAACAAGTAAAGAAACTTTCCATCTCCACTTCCAGGGATTGAATCCAAGTAGTTGCAGTACATAATCAAATAATTTTATTTTAGATTTTAAATTTTATATAGCCAAAAGTCTTAATATAAGACTTGGTTACATACTCTAACTGGTTGATAATTATCAAAGACACTTTTGGAAGTAAACATTATGAGGTTATATCATTAATAGCGAGTGGAGAACATATTTTTAACGACTCAGCTCATATAATTTCAAATTTCTTTGATACTGGCAGTTTCAGATAATATCTTGTCCCTCTTTAGTCATGACTTTCACTGATGAAATTCTCTGGTTGTTGATTTCTCTATGGACATGATAATTTGGGAAAAGATATTCATTCAGAAGAATAAATATCGATCTATGAACTTTAATATTCCGGTGAATAAAAATGTAATTTCAAAGTTTATAATCCCAACCAAAGATGGCAGCACAAGAGGTGATGTCCATAGAGAAATCAACAACCAGAGAATTTCATCAGTGGAAGTCTTGACTGAAGAGGAACAAGATATTGTCTGAAACCGTAAGTATCAAAGAAATTTGAAATTATACGAAGTGAGTCGTTAAAAATATGTTCTCTACTCACTATTAACACATTCAGTACTGTAAACCAGTTAAGACGTTTAAAGAGACTACGTATATGCGGCCATCGGTCAGTTAACTCGTTTTAGAGCGGGCGCGAACTAACAGCGTTTATATTCGGCGCCTAAATATTGTGTTGGCTTAGTATGTCTTGGAGATCATAGATGGCATTTAAATGTACATTTTCTATTCCCGTTTGACATGTTTAACCTTGGTGAATCCCTTTTTATTTTTAAAACAAACAACACATGGAATTCGTTCATCCAAACTAGCCTCCAGGCTCCAATGCAGTTGTATATGTTTCTCGTTATCGCGCTGTTGTTTGTGCATGAGTGAAACCATGGCGAAAGAAAAATACCTCACTGAAGAAGAATTAGTGAATATTTTGTATAATGATGATTCAGGTGATGAACTGATTTCTGAATTAGAAGATTCACAAAGTGAAAGTGAAGATGAACTTCCACTTCCTGAAATTGATATGCCAATACCATGTGATGTCAATCACCCAACTTATTTCACCATCAAATCCTACTAGGATATCTCCTTTAGGTATGTACAAAATTTGAATTTTCTAGGACTAATAGTTTGTGAATAATGGTCCATTTTCTGAAGTGCCACGAAAAGGGTAGCTGGGGTATTTAAATGGCTGGCCTGTGGGTTTAAATGCCCTGCTCAGTGCCTGGTACTGAATGTGTTAATATAATATTCAAAATTAAGTTATGTAGATAGGAAATAACACTATGAGGTTTTTTAATATTGTTTATTTTATATTTCACTCACCTCATACTTCATAACTCCTAGCATACCCAGAGTTTTGTCACATCCTTTGTGACATTCTCAATGCTGTGTCATGTTCACAACTGACATCCGGCTGCCTTCTATCTAATGAAAGTACTCTTCAGACAGATAAAAATATTGGTAAAAAATTCAAGAAGTTCACATACCATCCTTTAGTATTTGACAAGTTTCAAAAAATCTTCAACAAATTCAACATTAAATTAGCACCGAAAAATGATTACAGCTTAGGTAATTTAATAAAAAACCAACAAAAATGAAAGGATTGAAGACTGCAAAAAATTGGGAATTTAACAAATTAATTGTAAAGATTGTGAAAAGATATACATAGGAAAAACAAAAAAGGAATCTAAATACAAGATTAAAGGAACACCTCAGAAATGTTAAAAATGGAGAAACCGAAAAATCTGCAATAGTTGCACACGCCTGGTCATAAAAACATAGAATAGAAATCAAAACAAAATTACTTAAACAATTGGAAAAACCGAAGGAACTCACAATTTGGGAAAAAATTTTACATATGCAAGAATGAAAATACAACTATGATTTTTGAAATACCCGATTATAAGGAGAGAGGATTGATTTGGAAGTTCGTCGGTCAGCCATCAGATGGCACGGAGGTCAGTCTGCAGGATAGAAGGCAGCCGGACGTCAGTTGTGAACGTGACACAGCATTGAGAATGTCACAAAGGATGTGACGAAACCCTGGGTATGCTAGAAGTTATGAAGTATGAGGTGAGTGAAATATAAAATAAACAATATAATATTCAAAATTACAAATTCCAGAAAAAATACTTACAGTGCCTCAAATTTCTTCATGGCTTATTACTCAGTACTTCTGTTATTCATTTTTGCTCAATACAGCCAGAACACTTAATTTTCTATTAATTCAGCTAATTTACATTTACATGATCCACGTAAGTTCTCTTATGTTCCATTAACACCTCACCTCAAAAAAATTATACATCATTAACACAATAAAAATGCAAACAAGAGATTTTATCTCATCAATGACATTACATTATTACATCATTCTAGGCAATAGCTATTAAAGCTCATACATTATTTTGCATCATAAGCTGACACTCCCACAAATTCCTCTCTTTCCCTAAGGCAACAAACCTTGTGAAAGGGGAAATTAGACTTAAAAGCTAATAGAGACCTTTCTACAATACTGCCAATACATCAAATGAAATGATTCAGACAACAGCAATAACACTTGATCACAAACTAAGTTTCGCGTGCTATTTTTCCTGAATGAATTGGAAACCAACGTAATAACACCAAAGTTTTATTTAACAATCATTAAATGAATCAAATTTTAAACCTTATCTCAAATTTTTATTATCTTTCCAGATCTGACTGTATTTCTTTCGGATTAATTTCTTTTGAGTTTATGGAATTGTATTTTAATTTTTTTAGATTATTACATTTAAGATTTGTGTGTGCAAATGTGATATAAAATTCAGATATTATAGCTTATATATTGGAAAATGGGTTTATACTACAGACTCAAAATAGTGTGCAGTACATGTACAAAATAAAGATAACTTCATGTTCAGAAAATCTAAATGGGGGGGGGGGGTTGTCCCCATTCGATCTCCCCTCCCAAACTGCTCAACAAATAACAAAAAAGTGTGCAAATACTATGTTCCCACCATATTAAAAAGGATTCAAACTAACAAAACCACGGTTCATGGACTCAACTAATAATTCAATTACTTCTCCTTGGCAATAACTTGGAAATACGAGGGCGGATCGGAAAGTAACGCACAATAATTTTTTTTCTGCCTTGGTATTGCAGCTAGAATATTGAAATTTCACAGAGATATAGTTTGAAGTTTTCACTACAGATGGTATTTTTTTCTCAGGTGCACCTCTTGCGAGAGAAGCTTGAACTATGCAACAAAGATGGCGCGCATGCTACAGTCGTCCACCTGTGAGGAACAGAGAAGTGTTGTTCGATTTTTGTGGGCCAAAGGGCATAAACCCAGTGAAATTCACAGGGACATGTGTGGCGTGTATAGGGATGATTGTATGGACCGTAGCAATGTCTCCAGGTGGTGCACATTCTTCCAAGAGGGACGCGTGAACCTTAGTGATTCACCACGTGATTCGCCTTAGTGATTCCTGGCCGGCAAACGCTTTGAGACAGATGTGGAAGTGAAATCAGCAGTGCGCAGATGGCTACACTCCAACCAAACGGACTTCTACGAACAGGGCATATTGAAACTGGTAACACGATGGGAAAAATGTGTTGAGAAAGTTGGTGACTATGTCGAAAAGTAGGTAAAAGATATAAGTTCATTTGTGATTTTTTTCCTTTTTTTTACTATTAAACTTTTTAAAAAAAAATTATTGTGCGTTACTTTCCGATCCGCCCTGTGGACGACTGTAGCATGCGCGCCATCTTTGTTGCATAGTTCAAGCTTCTCTCGCAAGAGGTGCATCTGAGAAAAAAATACCTTCTGTAGTGAAAACTTCAAACTATATCTCTGTGAAATTTCAACATTCTAGCTGCAATACCAAGGCAGAAAAAAATTATTGTCCGTTACTTTCCGATCCGCCCTCGTATTACCATTTTGTTGTTATGAATTCACAGTTCAACATGTACAAGAAATGTAAGGGGTAATTTAATGAATTAAAGATATCTATAATGGATCTGTCCACCGCTGTGATCTCGAGGTAGCATGCTGCTTTGTCATGCAGCGAGTCCAGATTTGATTCCCAGTCGGGACAGGCTCCTGGGTCAGGTTCGGGGTTTTTCCTCACCTGTAAGACAAATATCAGGAAGCTTAGGGCCCAACGGTCCCCGAAAATCATCCGGCCATCATCATCATCCATCACCGGTATAGAAAGCAACACGAAACTACCACACCTATAATTCCCTTGTAAAGCTGCAAGGCATAGCATGAAAATGCTATGATTGCAGTGGAAGACCTGCCCTTGGGCAGAATTACTATGTATGGATAATGGACCTGAATCTTACCCGTATTCTTCTCTCTCTCGTTGTCTTCGTTCTCTCTGCCTACGAGATATGCGAGTCCTTGGAGGAGTAGTACCATAGTCACCATATTCAGTTAAAATATCATCAATTAAATGAGCTCCATCAAAACTTCCTTCTGTACTGTCAAAACAAACTGGAGAGAGCTGATCCTCATTTGTACGGTCACTACTTTTAGTGGTCCTAATAAATAGGAAAATAAGAACATAAGAAAATATCTGTTGGAAACATCATATAAAGCATAAGTGGGCTGTATTCTGCAAAATGGAACCATGCCACAAGACAAGAGAACTGAGAAAAATTTAATTAAAGTTAAATGTCAATAAAAAAATTCACAAATAAAACCAAAATTTACTTATTACTTCAACTAACAGAGTATCAAAGAGCTTCTATTTTATGAGAAAGATGGTAACTTAAACATTTTTTAATTCTGGGATTTTACACATTTTTGTTATTTGGTTCTTTCTGCAGAAAAAGAAATTTAATATATTCTGCTTTTTTTCTTACTTGGTTCATAGATGGTATAAGAATATGTATGGTGGGTTGGATCTTTTTGCAGGACATGGAGTGATACTTGAACAATACTATAACTTAGACTGGGGTTTGAACCCAGGACCTTTGACTTTCTATGTCAATACTCTTCCAAGTGAGCTACCTAGGCCTCCAATCTAAATGTGTATTTTTCTCTTATACATAGCTAATTCCCTAACCCCAAATGCTTCAAGCTGTTGCTACGATTTTTGCAAATGGTGGCTTCTTTATAAAGATGACTTTTTATTGGGAATTTAAACAGTACTTATAAAACCAGTACTGTTTAAATTCCCAATAAAAAGTCTTCTTAATAAAGAAGCCACCATTTGCAAAACTCATAGCAATGGCTCGTAGCATTTGGGGTTAGGGAATTAACTATGTATAAGAGAAAAATACATGTTTAGATTGGAGGCCTAAGTAGCTCACTTGGAAGAGCATTGGCATAGAAAGTAAAAGGTCCTGGGTTCAAACCCCAGTCTAGGAGTATATTTTTCTTTTCAAATATAATTTGTCCATCATTAAGATGTTTAAAAATGAATAATATGAATAATATAGATTTAACTCACATATTTCAAATTTGAGGATTGGTTCCTTTTTGCAGAATGTGGTCTAATTATAATTCATTCAGGAGGATTATAGTGCAAAGAACTACTTACTTAATTTTATAAAATCAAACTATGGATGAATTATTGTTGTAGATTATTATGAGTTACGGATTTTTACTAACCTCATATTTTTTTATTTTCTTGCAGACTATTGTTTTTCCACACTTATGTGGCATTGTCAATGCTTCCCTAACAAACTCTCTGGCACTATCGAACCCATAGGTTCATGGTACTGCAGACATAAAGCTCCCCATACATCCCTATCCTGAGCTAATGTTTTTCAATCATTCCCTGTATAATCTACTTCCTTCAAATCATAATTAATGCTATTCTCCCACCTCATTCTTGGTCTACAAAGTGGGTGTTTTCCCACTGGTTTTCCTACAAGTAGATTCCATGCACGTCTTTCATTTCCCATTCGTGCCATATGTCCGGCCCATCGCAGTCTGTGAGACTTAACTGTTCTTATTATATCTGGCTTCCTATAAAGACCATGTAGTTCACCGTTAATGTAATCTTCTCCATTCACCTGTCTGTTCATCTCTCTTTGGTCCAAAAATTTTCCTACGAACTTTATTCTCAAATACTCATAATATTCTTTCCTCCCTTAAAGTAAGAGTCCATGTTTCGCATTCATGTAACTGGTAGAATAATAGTTTTATATATTTTTAGTTTAACAGTTTTTGAAAGGAGTTGGGATGTCAAGAGTCTCTGTAATGCATAATAGCACACATTTCCAGAATTGAGCCTATGTTTAATTTCTTTGTGCATCTCATTCCTGTTTGTGACTCATAATAATTGAAAGAAACCTCATAGTTTTACTTCTTTCAAATATGAAATACTATTGTAGAATTTTATTTAGCATCCTGAGAAATATATATATTTTGAAATATATACAGAGTGTCCCCAACTTTTATGGTCAAAATTATACAGGCAATAGAAGACTATTTGGAGCATTTTGGCATAAGGGACCAGTGGTCGGAAATGAATATTCTGGATGCCACACCATTTTGAAAGTATGTGAGCGACATTTCTGTAAGCTAATTTAATTGCCTGGCACTTTCATTTGTTATTTGTTTTGCTTACAGTGTATGACTGACTGTCAAAGATGGAGCATTACTCATCACAGGAACTTGCAGACATGCATTTAATGTATGGTGCAGTAAAATGTAGAACCCTGAGAGTCAAACAAATGTACCAAGAGTAGTTTCCCAACATGTGCCGTCCAAATTGGAAGAAATGTATTGTTGTGGATAGGAATTTACGAGAGACTACCTCATTCAAACCACAAAGAGCTGGCCATGGAGCAAAACATATAACTGTTCAGACACCAGATATGGAGGAGATGGTGTTGAAACATGTGGCAGACAAGCTATCAATAAGTACATGTCAACTTCCCCATGAATTTAATGTTTCCAACTTCTGTGTGGAAAGTGGTAAAGGAGCAGCAATTTCACCCCTATCATAGCCTATGGGTGCAAGCATTGAGGCCAAATGAATTTTGAACCCAGAATTCACTTCTGTGAATGAATTATTCAGTACTGTAATAAAGTACCAAACTTTCTACAGTGTGTATTGTTCACCGATGAGAACTTTTTCACCCGTGATGGTGTATTCAACTGCCACAATAGCCATATCTGGAGTGATAACAATCCACATGACATCCACGTGTCAGGTCACCAGCAGAGATTTACTCGTATTAACACATTCAGTACTAGGCACTGAGCAGGGCATTTAAACCCACAGGCCAGCCATTTAAATACCCCAGCTACCCTTTTCGTGGCACTTCAGAAAATGGACCATTATTCACAAACTATTAGTCCTAGAAAATTCAAATTTTGTACATACCTAAAGGAGATATCCTAGTAGGATTTGATGGTGAAATAACTTGGGTGATTGACATCACATGGTATTGGTGTAACAATTTCAGGAAGTGGAAGTTCATCTTCACTTTCACTTTGTGAATCTTCTAATTCAGAAATCAGTTCATCACCTGAATCATCATTATACAAAATATTCACTAATTCTTCTTCAGTGAGGTATTTTTCTTTCGCCATGGTTTCACTCATGCACAAACAACAGCGCGATAACGAGAAACATATACAACTGCATTGGAGCCTGGAGGCTAGTTTGGGTCCGAATTCCATGTGTTGTTTGTTTTAAAAATCAAAGGAGATTCACCAAGGTTAAACGTGTCAAACGGGAATAGAAAATGCACATTTACATGCCATCTATGATCTCCAAGACATACTAAGCCAACACAATATTTAGGTGCCGAATATAAACGTGGTTTGTTCACGCCCGCTCTAAAACGAGTTAACTGACCGATGGCTGCATATACGATAGTCTCTTTAAACGCCTTAACTAGTTTACGGTACTGAATGTGACACATTCAGGCTGGAATTGTAGAGGATCATCTCTTAGGACCTTTATCTCCTGCCACCCGTTTAAATGGTTAACACTACCTCGTGTTTCTATGAGATGTGATGTCACAGTTGTTGGACACTGTGCCACTTGTTGTCTGCGAGAGGATGTCTCCAACAGGAAGGGCTCCTGGCCACTTCAATGATGACATCCATACTCATCTAAACAGTATATTTCCTATATTTGAAGAGAAAAATTTTCGCCTAGACCGAGACTCGAACCCGGGACCCTTGGCTTTCCGGGCCAAGTGCTCTACCAACTGAGCTACCGAGGCAAGTTACGATCTAGACGCAATTTTTTCCCTTATATACGTTGTAATTCCCTATCGCCAAATGCTTTTGAAACCATTTCCTAATCGTTGGATTGGAAGGGGAGGTCCTGTACCATGGCCAATGCAATCACCAGATCTCACTCCTCTGGAATCTTTCTTATGGGAGCACATGAAGACGTTAGTGTATGAAACTCCAATAGAAACTGAAGAGGAACTGCTTGCAGGACCCTAGCTGCCACTGTCATTGTACACAAACACCAGGGATTTTGGAGAGGGTTCAATAAAATGTCATGCATCATCGTACTGCATATATTGAGACTGGTGATCGCCACTTTCAACAACTTCTCTGAGATCTAAGTTGGTGATGAGTGTCAAAAAAAAAGCAGTTTGCAAATGATTAAAATGGCATTGCATCCAAAATATTCATTTCCAACCACTAGTCCCTTATGTCACAATGCTCCTAATAGAGTCCTGTATCATCTGTATAATTTTGACCCTAAAGGTTGGGGACATCCTATATATATACAAACACACATACACACAGTTTTCGATCAGAAGTAGTATGAAAACTAGCAAAAAAACTCTCATGCAGGAACTGCGTAAACTAAGAAAATTTCTTAGCAATTTAAATTTATGGTCTAATTATCTGGTTTAGGAAATATATTTTTTTAGTGTAATAAATTTGGAAATTTTAACATTATGAAGTTTCATTAATAAGAATCAAGTGAAACGTCAATTCTTCTTATCTCATACTTCTATGTTTTTTTAAACACAGCACCACAGTATCGGAGAAAAATCTTCTCCATCGTCTTTTCAGTCATGAAAACAGCTGATGATGGAGAAGATTTTTCTCCAATACTGCGGTGCTGTGTTTAAAAAAACATAGAAGTATGAGGTAAGAATTCACGATTCATTTGATTCTTATTAGGGAACATATATTTACTTTGTTACATTACAGAAACTCAATTTCTGATACCAGCTTATTTAAAAGTGTCAGACCACAGTGTAAACATCATGCATAAACTATTACCTGCTTAAGATAAATTAAAATGTTTCATACCTCTCCTCATAACCAGGCTTTGAAATCGTGATATACTTAGAAGATATACTTATTTTCATTTTATAATTCAATAATTTCTAGAATAATCATATCAACCCCCCTGTTGATAAAAAGAGGTGCAGCCCCTCTTCATTGATGATTCCCTAGAGTTATAGAAGGACTAAGATGAAATAATTGTTTTATTCTAATAACTATTCAAAAAATCGCTCCATTAATATTAATTTCATATACAATTAATTTTAATGGGTTTATTATTTTAATTATCCTTACTTCAATTATTGTTATAAGGAGAGGTATGAAACATTTTAATTTATCTTAAATTAAACCTCATAGTGATTTATCCCTATAAAAGTTTAATATTACCTACTTGCTTGTTGTTGTATAATTTGACACCAATTTAAATAATATCTAATGATTAATTTTTCTATCACTTTATTTAAAAAATTAATTAATTAAGCTAATGTATCTTATGCAATACAATGCCAATTTAAGGCTTAATTACACATTGTATGATATACATTACATCCACCACTGTGGTCTCGAGGTAGCGTACTGCCTTGTCACGCAGCAGGCCCGGGTTCGATCCCCGGTCGGGGCAGTTTTCTGGGTGAGGTTTTTATCAGGGTTTTTCCTCACCTGTAAGAGAAATGTCAGGAAAACTTTAAGGCCCAACCGGTCCCCGAAATCATATGGTCATCATCATCTTCATCCTTCACCGGTGTGGAAAGCAATAGGAAGCTACCACACCTACAATTCCCTAGTAAAGCTGCAAAGCATAACATGAAAATGCTATGATTGCAGTGAAAGACCTGCCCTCGGGTAGAATTACTATGGATGGATATACATTATGACAAACTAAATATGAGAGTGGCTAGAGTCAATTTATTATTCTGGGTTTCAGGTAAACCATCACTTCTAATGATCAGATTTCGCTGATTTTTGGAAAATACCCTCCTCAGTTTATTTTAATAACATATATGAGTTTCAATGTGCAACATAAAAAAACTGTGACTACTAGAACAATTTTTAAATTTTCATTTAAGGTGATCTACACTTAATGGTCCGATATTACTGGTTAATGAATTTGACCTTACAAGTGAACTGTCAACCATTGCATGCCAAAACTTACCTTGAAATTTCTCCGAGAGAAGCATTGTGATGTACCAAGGTCATATCCGAAAAATTATCTCCCGTTTTTTACTGCAAGGCACATCAATCAAAGCCAGAATCCAGCAATAATAATCCACTGTACGGAGCAAATGTACATCTCTGCATGAGAAAGCGCATAGTGGATTGAGATGAAATGTGGCACAGACAGCGACTAGTAAGGGTTATCCAGTCTATCACAATACAGAAGTTGTATTATTTCCCTATAGTTTATATGAGAGATTTGGCACTGGATTTTAGTGCCTTGCAGTTAAAAAAGGCAGATAATGTTTTGGATATGGCCTTCATACATCACAATGCTTCTCTGGAAGAAATTCCAAGGTTGGTTTCAGCATGCAATGATTGGCACTTCTCTTGTTAGTTTTTTTTAATTAATTGCTATATCCCAAGTTTGGTTTCAGTGAAACTAAAATTGCAGCCTCTAGAGCATTAACACACACACATATATATATATATATATATATTTGCGGCTTTCGTAAAGGTCAATCCTGCTGTGATGGTTATTTCTCCATGAAATTATTAATAGAAAAACACGGAGTTCAATGTAGAAACACATTTAGCTTTTGTGGACTTCAAAAAAGCCTTCAACAAAATCAATAGGAATAAACTGTTGGAAATTTTAGCTAACAACAATCTACCACAACAGTATATTTTAAATTTATACAATATCTATAAAACAAATTTGATTACAGTTCGAATCAATAACACACAAACAGAATTGGCTAAAATTAATAGGGGCGTAAGACAAGGATGTGGTCTCTCGCCATTGCTCTTTATCATATACATGGATAGAATACTCCAAGATTGGCGACAGATAAGACACGGTTCTATCCAAATTAATAGAAACCTAAAAATAGACTCCTTGCTTTTTGCAGGTGATTTGGTATTAATAACTCCAACAGAAACAGATTTACAGTATTCTAAAAAACTCCTGGCGCGACAGGCCTACAAGGCCCTTAGCCTACCAGCCGGCTGCTGGCCTCACATCCACATGTGTCAATCACAGAGGTAGATGATCAACAGCCAGTGTAGGGGTGACATGTGGTTAGCATGTCGAGTCCCCCAGCCGTTATAGCTGGTTTCCTCAACCTGGAGCCGCTACTTATTGTAGCTACCCAATTGCCTCACGATGCTGGGTGGGCACCGGTCCCATACTGGCCGAAATACCATGAGAAAATTTCTTCCCCCATGGAGACTCGAACCAGCGCAAGTCCCGTAGCTCTGCGCCAAGGCTTCCTACCTTAACCGCTCGGCTACGGCGCGGGACACAGTATTCTATACACAATTTTAATATAATTGCAAAAAGGTACAATATGGAAATCAATACAAAGGAAACTAAAATGATGACCTTTTGTCGGAAATACCCTACACCTAGCAAAATTGTTTTGGATGATGAAATTTTAGAACGAGTAAACAAATTTAATTATTTGGGTTATAATTTAACATATCAAGATGAAGCTGATACATCAAAGAAAATCACAAATTTCACAAAAACAATGGGGATAATTAACAGTATAATGAAACCATCTTTAGTACAGAAGAACACAAGATTACGGCTTTATAAGGTTCTCGCAAGACCAGTATTAAGATATGGTAGTGAAGCACAGACAATATGAAGAAGAGATAAAAGCCGAATAACAGCAAATGAGATGTGATTTATGCGCTGTACAGCATGCTATACAAAGTGGGACCATAAAAGAAATGAGGAAATTATGGAAGAGTTGGATGTAGAACCCATTCTTCACGACATACAAAACTAACAGAACTGGAAAGCCCATCTTCATCAAATGCCGTCTCATAGAATTCCAAAATCCGTGCTTCGTTACTGCCCCCAAGGCAAAAGATTGCTAGGACGTCCAAAAAAGCGCTGGAGGGAAAACTCCTCTTTGAGACCATAACAGGCCACACGGCCTAATACTTACATGGATGATGATGATGATGATGATATATATTGGTAATGGTTATTATCAGTGTCTTGTAATAGGATCAATGAAGATCTGTAAATTTCTTTTTCTAAACTATTTTCATGAGAACCTCAGTAGCTTCATTCTTTCGGAATTTGTTACAAAATATTACTGTAGTAGTGAACACTATCAGTAGATGTAGTAATAGAAGAAAAAGCATGATGGCTACAAGAGATGTAGAAGTAGATGTACTGATAATGGAAGATAATTGATAATCAACATAATTTGTAATCTGTGCAGACCATTGTAACATCAAATTAATGTCATTGGCACTATAATAGCCTTAATCTATCTATTGCTTTTTAGAATGGGGACTGACGAGTCAAATATTTTGCAAGAATACTATGTTCATTAACCCTTTAAGCCCAAGCAATAACTATATAGACATCAGAATAAGTGCTAACTGTGATTGAATCATATGGTATAATCGATCTAGAAGGTCCTTGACCTACCACTCAGGCTGGATCTGGTATTCTCATATCTGCATGTGTCAATCATTGAGATGGATGATTATCCAGTCAGTAAAGGAGTGACACATGATCATCATATCATATCTACTGACCATTATATCTGGTTTTCATAATCTGAGAAGCCACTAAACCTATTTTAGTCATTTTGAGCACCGATGAATCTTCCAATGGACCACTAGTTATGAACTATATTGAGTGTTATCGGAAGTTGCCAACATGATTATTGAAGTTTCCATTATAGCGAACTGTCAACATGTTTATCAGTTATTATTTTGAAAATAAATTAATGCCTAATCAGGATACTGATTCAGGCATTAACTTTTCTTTTAAAAATAATAATTTCAATCACTGACAATTATTAACATTCAAATTAATACATCAAAAAGTGTTTAGTCAGGTTAAGTTAGGCTAGATTAGATTATATAGGTATCTGTGAACTTTTATTGTTATTTTGTTTTTTTTAGGTTGGTTATTCTCTTTTAGCAATGATTATATAGACATGTTCCAACTATAATATGTAATCTTTTAGGTTATTTTAGCTCAACTTTTGATTCAATTTTCAGATTTCTCCGAATTTTTTGGAAAAAAATGACACATACATTGCTGAGGTAATTATTTACACATTTTTGGAACATGTGCTTATTGTGACTTCGTACTTAATTAATTTCTTAATTTCTGTCAAGTTACTTTTCATTGCTATTTTCATTAGCAAATTATAAGTTGTAATTTTTCTCTGATAGAAAGAAAATCATGTTTAAAGGGTTAATACGAGGTCTACATTATAATTTGTAACTGCTTCAGCCGAATTTTCATTCTCTGCTATAAAGCCTGCGTTAGCCACATGATGCTTGTGCGGCTGACCTGCTTTAACTGTATAAAAAGTATTACATATAATCTTACCTCATAACAATATGTTGAAATTGTCATCCTACCTGGTTATACAACCACTGAATCTAGAAACCATATGATGGCTGACATGAGTGAGTTCTTCCACAGTAATGTTTCTGATTTCATTCGTAGTGTTTTCTTTCAGTTCCTCCAATGTGTTAGGATTTGTACGACAGAGTTCAGTAAATAAAAGTTAATCATGCAATGTATATTATAAGGTAAGATTATATGTAATACTTTTTGTACAGTTAAAGCAGGGAAGCTGCATATACATTGAGTATGGCTGATGCAGGCTTTGTAGTGGAGTGAAAATTCCGCTCAAGCAGTTACAACACATAATGTACACCCTGTATAATAAATAACAGCACATGTATTACTCAAGTATATTGTAAAAACAAAAGCATGAACCCTATCAGGCTAATGTACATATTAATTAATTAGGCCTAATTAATCAATTGATTTGGCATTTACTTAATGAAAATCCATTTTTATGTCAATAAAATAAAACTTAAAGTTTTATATGATTTTTTCATATGTATAATTATAAATTACAATATAATGTACATATGATTATGAAGAAAAAACAAGAAGTAAAACCTCAGTCTGAGAGCTCTATCAAAATGTTCAGTTTTCAAAACAGGTACAAGAGGAGAAAATAGGAATTTATTTTTAATTTCATATAATACTGCTATACTATGGTGAACCAATTATGGTTACCAAAGGCTGACTTTCTGATCATTGCCTGATGTCACTGAATTTAACCTCCATTTTACTGAATTATTTCCATGCCATATTACATTCACCATATGAACTATATAAGGGGCACGCCGTAGCATAGTGGTTAAGGCACTGAGCTACAAGCCAGAGGGTCGAGGGTTCAAGTCCCATTGGGGTCAGGATTTTTAAACTGACCCAAACTCTCTGGCGTCACTATGGCCCTAGGGTCAACTCAGCCTCTAACGGAAATGAGTACCAGACTCTTGTTCTAGGGGTAAAGGTGGCCGTCATGCAGGACTGACATAAAGTGCCGATTGTCTAGAAAAAGTGGGAGCCTTAACCTCCTACTATCCCAAGGGCCTCCGGGCCTGTTGTGGGATCACTTTACTTTTTTATATGAACTAGATAAAGTGAACTATTCAGCAATATCTCTCAGTAAAAGATTGACTTTCCTTGAATAAATGTAATAATTGAAATTTGGAGATTCTTGAAATTATGATCACTTGCATTATTAAAAAAAGAACACACATAAGTTACATTATAAGTATGTAAATAATTACATAAGCAATAGGTGAAATATGTGTTTTCTTTAAAGGAATCCTGAAAGTGTCCTAAAATTGAATGAGATATTGATATAAATCTAACTTACAAATGTCTATTACCATTGGTGAAACAGAATAACCAACATATGATAACACACTAAGACTAAAAATGAACATATAACGCATATTCATAAGTCACTCAAGATTTTAAGTTCTACAAAATAGTAGTGTGTATGCACAAGGACAAAGTTACCAATAGATGGAAGCATATTATCTATGAAACTGGTGCATCAACCTTTGCAAAAATTTCTCAAACATGTTTCTAAGAAATGTCCACTAACTTGCCCGTTTTAAACTGTTGTTGTTGTTGTTTTCAAATGCTGGGCCTTGGCACCGAAGCCATTAGCGTTAAAAGCCGTTTTAAACTTAATGAAATAAATTATGTACCAATACACATTATTCAATAATTGACCATTTCATAAGTCTTGCGTACATGTACTATTATTGTGTAGAACTTTGAAAGAAAAAATTATTGAGTGACCCAATGGAAAATAATATAAACTAATGTAGCTAACCTACATAAATCATAACATAACGTTCTCAAATGTATTGAAACATAAGGAAATGTATAATGTGCCTTCTCATCAAGTAGAAATATCTGGTAAACATTGTAGGCTTTCACGGTAGGTGTCTTGATTTCTGTTTGGTTTGTCTTTCGGGCTAAATGGCCATGGTATTTTTATTTTTTTTTATTAAATCCCACTACAGGCCTCAGGAGGCCCTTGGGGTAGTAGGAGGTTAAGGCTCCCACTATTACTAGACAATCAGCACTTGATGTCAGCCGGGTTGTCAGCCCTGCGTGATGGCCGCCTTTACCCCCAGAACAAGCGTCTGGTACTCATTTCTGTTAGAGGCTGAGTCGACCCCAGGACCATAGTGCCGCCAGAAGGTTTGGGTCAGTTTAAAAATCCTGACCCTACCGGGACTTGAACCCTCGACCTTCCGGCTTGTAGCTCAGTGCCTTAACCACTACGCTACGGCGTGCCCCCAAATGGCCATGGTATGGTTTCTTAAAACTAAATGTTTCGTCTACTACTATGGTAGACATCCTCAGGAGATTCTGCATGATGTATGAAATCCTAACTCTTCAACACTGTTGGCTGCAAACTGAACTTTACAATAATTTGCTCTATGCTTTTTCGATATAACATTCTTATGACACTGTTGCACTATGTACTTTCTCCATTTTTACTAACATTTTGTTGTATTTTACACAATTATGAAATATTTAACTATATACCCAAACTGTGGTATTTATTTCTCAATGATTTATTCAAAGTTCTACAGAACTGCAGTGTACATCCGCGAATGCTTATGAAATTACTGGCAGATGGTGGGACATATCTGAGAAATTGGCAAGACCAAATTTCATAATCAATTCCAAAACATAATTTAAGAAATGGATATTCACTTACTTCATTCTGTAAGGTTCCAATAGGACAAGCTAGTGTACACTAGATTAATTTATTGATTATTAAATAATACTATGTAATTTATTTTGTTAGATTATGACAGGGCAAGTTAGTGTACATTTATTTCTTATAAACATGTATGGAAATAAATTGCAAAGGTTGGTCATACCAATTTCACATATGTGGTTCCATCTGGCGACAATTTTATAAATGTTTTTACATGTGCACTGCTATTCTGTAGAACTTACAAGGGAACTGTCAACCATTGCATGCCAAAACTTACCTTGAAATTTTCTCCCAGAGAAGTGTTGTAATGTCCAAAAAATTATCTGCCACTCCACACCCACCTCTCTCCACACTGCTCTAAGTCTTGCAGGGACATCCAATTGCTATGCACAGCAAGTTGTCATTGCTGGATTCTGGCTTTGATATCTGTGCCTTGCAGTTAAAAAGGCAGATAATTTTTTGGACATAACTTTGGTATATCACAACACTTTTCTGGGAGAAATTTCAAGGTAGATTTTAGCATTCAATGGTTGACAGTTCCCTTGTTAGAAAAATTCATTGATATATTATACAATTTTTTTCACCTTATATTTTAGTTCATTGATGTGAATTATCAAGTAGTCTAATTATTCAATTTGGCAGATATGTTTTCTGAAGTAGAACCAATGTTTTGATCCTAAAAAATCGAATCAAAAATAAAATTAGGTTTGGTTAAATTTTACTCTAATGAATCGAAATACTTCGTGAACTATATAACAATCCACATAAATCAACTAAAATATAGGAATAGTTTGACAGCAGCACAAATTCTATGAAACTACCCGGTATTACAAGAGAGAATGAAAACTTGTATAAATGTAATATTCCGCCTTACCCTTCATCATCGGAGCTATCCGAACTAAAATTTATTTTGATGCCAACTCTATTCTTCCAATCATCATCTGCCATATGTAATTATTTGGGGCTGCCCTTCAAACGTATCTTCTTAAATAAAATAATTATAATTAAGGTACAAGACAATTATCACTCCTCCCACGATCGTAGGCGTCAATTACTTCAGCTTCCCATTTCCGTCTGCAAACAGAACTGCCAACTACTGAAATTCCTTTAAAAATGTCTCTACCAATAAAAAAAATTACCTAAAGAGAGCAACAGTCCATTTGCGTAGATGGCAGAATCAAATTAATTACTGTTATACCGTATATTTTGGGGCACGCCGTAGCGTAGTGGTTAAGATACTGAGCTACAAGCCGGAGGGTCGAGGGTTCAAGTCCCGTTGGGGTCAGGATTTTTAAACTGACCCAAACCCTCTGGCGGCACTATGGCCCTGGGGTCGACTCAGCCTCTAACGGAAATGAGTACCAGACGCTTGTTCTGGGGGTAAATTCGGCCGTCAAAGTGCCGATTGTCTAGAAAAAGTGGGAGCCTTAATCTCCTACTACCCCAAGGGCCTCCGGGCCTGTTGTGGGATCACTTTACTTTACTATACCGTGTATTTTATATATATGTATGCAAAGTGATTAAAATTCCTATTATAGATTATACCGTATATTTTATATATATGTATGCAGAGTGATTAAAATTCCTATTATAGATTCCTGGGGATTTTAAGGGATACACAGCAGGTTAAGTTTTGATAAAGAAGCCATGTCTGGAAATACTTGTTTATTTCAGTGCTATTTGATAAAATCAAATTTCCCGCTTCACCAAAGTCAATGAGTTGAGGATCCCTCGGTTCTCCAAGTTGATTAGCACAGATAACGTGAGTAATTTACCCAGTAGTTTACTTCATCCAAATCATGTTCCTAATTCCACACCAAACTCACGGTGTCACTCATACAGTAGTTTATCCACGTTCCATCACTCCTCCATCTCGGTGGACTAGTGGTTACTAAGCTTGCCTCTGGTTCCTAAGTTCAAAACCCTGCTGAGAGCTATAGATTTTTTTTTTTACATTCATTTAGCAGTTTCACATCTCCCTGCATCCAATTACTCTACTGCCTTCTACTGTCATTCCAATTTCTAGCATCCAATCTCTTTCCCTTCATACTGCTCAAAGCACCATGAATCCACATTATTTTTGTCCATTCTCTCCTTCTACCAAGTGGCACCCATTCTAGTATTCTTCTTTTACATGACCACGCCACTTTATTTTTTTATGAAGTCCACAATTATGCTTTGAACATGTCTCTCATTTATTATACCATTTCTTCCCTGAAAATTCCAGCTGAACATCTCCAAAAATTCATTTCTGCAGAATTTACTATTTTTTTTTCAGGGAGTAAAAATCCTGAACATCAGTTCCTTCTGAAGGGAACTAAAGCTGTAGGTCCAGTGTTGTAGATTTATGACATGTTAACTTCAAGCATGAAAAAAGGGGAGATCTGAGAAAAATTTGCCTTCCGTTTCATGCCCAGATTTGAATTACAAAACTAATTACCTGTATATGCTTAATCAGAAACCCAGGAATTCCAGAAGAACCCAAGGGATTGCTGACCACTAGCCATTAATTTGATTGTGCTGCAAGGGTTTCCTTCCAAGACTTATTTTTCAGTGATGTTAAAGAGTGCTGTTAAATAAAATAACATCCCAACATTCCTGTCGTTCAGATAAGATTTTATCTGATAGAAAAAAATTGATTCATGCGCAGAACAACGGGTTACACCAGATGGGATCGCAAAAGGAACACCGATATCTTAAAAGAATTGAAGACTACGCCAATTTTGGAATATATTAAACAGTACCAACTAAATTGGAAACACCATCTTGAAAAAATGAGTTCAAATCGGATACCCAAAGCTGTTTATAATTATATACCAAGAGGACGAAGATCACTGGGCCGTCCTATGAAATGCTGGAGGGAAAATTTTCTATAGGATCGTAACAGGCCTTGGCCTAATACTTGGAAGGAAGAAAAAAAAAATTGTGCTTGGTGCAACATTTGCTCCAATAACTACACGAGTTCAACCCGCAGGAGTAAAGTCACTACCTGGGATCCATTAAGTGGTTCTCCAGTTTGAAAATATAAAATACATGCCATTTGGAGACTTTAGATATTTCCTTTTGGGAATGTCATTACATTACTATGAAGTAGGTGTCAAATCTTTCTCTCATTGATTCAAAACCTCAGATTGTTGGATGTCAAGTTTCTAAAATCTAGATTGCACCAAGATTACTACAGAGAGACAAATTTTCTTAATGTCATATCACTACAATGTTTAAATAAATAAAACAACAAAGTGTGCAAACCATCCAAAATGCTAAAATTTTAATATTAAAATACATATTACTCTATCCTAATAATGTTTATCTTTAATCACTACTTTAAATACTGTTAGTATATCAATACTGAATGGAATTTTGGATTCAATTTCAGGTTTAATAAAAAACATAATCTTCATGCAAATACTTACTTACTTTATGGTAAAATTAAATGTTTCTTACCTCTCCTCATACAAATCTTCTAAGTAGATCGCGATTTCGAGACCATAATGGTCTCATCTTCAGTACTATTTTGGCGACTGATGTTATGTCAATCGGAAGAAACTCTTCTTCTTCCCTCTGTTGGTGGACCAATGAACCTCTGGATCAGGTCAGAATTTGCAGGAATTTCGAAGTTCATAAGTTTTCCTGAATGTGGATCTTTTCCCAAACCATGAGTTCCTTTTGTTTGTCTATTTGTTTAATTAGACGGGCTTTTTGATTTGTATGAGGAGAGGTAAGAAACATTTGATTTTACCATAAATTAAACCTCATAGTGATTAATTCCTGTAAAAGTTAAACTTACTTACTCACTGGCACGATCGAACCCATAGGTTCATGGCCACACAGACATAAGCTCTCCATACATCCCTATCCTGAGCTAATGCTTTCCCATCATTTCCTGTATAATCTACTTCCCTCAAATCATAGTTAATGTTATTCTCCCATGCAAATACCAATGTTAATTACGAACATTCGTAAACTTCTGCAGTCCTTGTTATCTTTAAAGCTATTGTCTGTGGTGCTGTTGCATCTATACTATGTCCAGCCTAAGACACACTTGATGAAAACAAATAGACGGGAAATCCATCATGGCCAAAGGACAGTTCAGCAGAAGTGAAAAAAATAGATAATATAATTGATTAATATAATTAAGTATTTTATGTTAACTATAATTCATTAGAATACAGTATACACGTATATGTTTCTTCGAAGGTTGGAGAATAATTTAAAATTTGCATTTGTTTGAAACAGATTGATTCTTGAGGGAAAGTTGAATATCAGTTACAAGTATGGTGGCTGTCGCATAGTTTATATTAACTAAACTCTGTAATAAAATGTATGATCAAATTTTGTTAAAAACAGATGTTGTTAAATGTATTTAGTAATATTTGTAGAGAAAATTATATGCTGACTGGGGTTTGAACCCAGGACCTTTGGCTTTCTAGGCCAATGCTCTACCACTCAGCTACTGGAGAAAATCCAATCTAAATGCAAATTTTTCTCTTATACATTATTTCCCGATCGCCGAATGCTAGGAGCATTTGCTCGAACATGCAAATGGCGGCTTCTTGTTTAAGAAGACATTTATTGTATTTAGTAGTTTATGGAGCATAATCCTAATATTGTAGTGAACAATATAGTTAAATTAACTGCAGAATATACTGGTGTATCGGAGAGTAGTGTTATACATATTCACAGGAAATTAAAATAAACTGGTAATATCAAAACGCCCAACAATTATAATTGAATTTGTTTTTGACATACCATTGTGTGTTAATATAACCAGCAACATTAAAAATTAACAAAAGTATTATTGTGCATTCATTTTTCGGCATGTAACCTGACTGAGGTTGCATATACTTTTACATGTGCTGTGCAGAGTAATACATTCGAAAGTTAAATGTCAATGTGTGTGCTGGACAGACAATAGTAGTTTTTAACTAACATTTTCACCATCTTCTTATGGACTGATCAGAGCTGGTATGGAATTAGTGTTGGTAAATCCATTACTATAAATGTGTTGCCTCAAATGCCCTCATCTGACTAGCAGCATTAATTGGTCTTTGCTAGTCAATGGGATTTAGTCACCAGGTTATTGGTTCCAGATCTTGTGGAGAACTGTATATTTAGAAAATATTTTAAAATGTTATCTAGAATAAATCCTTCCCCTCTATTGAAATTGTTGGGATTTTTTTGTAATTTGTATCATTTAACTAATTTAGTGGCTTTCTTTCTTTTTTTTCCCCCCATGTTGGCAATGACACAAGTTTTCGCAAATAAAATCTTGTAGTTTGTTTGGGCTGAATGTAAAACGTAGGCAGAATTATTAATTTTGATTAGTTTTCAGTTAGTTAAAAACTTTCAGACATGGCAACACCTGAACTTTAATGCAATGCTAATGGTTTAATAGTACACTGAGAAAACCACCTATAAGGCTGGGGGATTCAACATGCTGAATATAAGTCACCCCTATACTGTATGTATACTATCTGTGATCAAGACATTAATGTGAGGCCAGCAACCAGGCTAAGGACTTTCTAGGCCTGTCCTACCATGGAATTAACATTATATATATATATATTTTTTTAAAAATGTATAAAACATGCCAACAACCAAAATCCTGCTCCAAAGATAAACTTCCACACAGATTTTGTCCCAAATGGTAACATTTTCTATACAATCTTAAGTTTGAAAAGTTAATTAGAATCAGAAAAGTTTTTATTTCATTTTGGTTTCTACTCCAGGTTAGTTGTGTATTACAATAATTTGAAAAGAAAAAAATAAAACTGAACTAGGACTTGAACCCAAAACATCTAGCTTTATATGCTAGTGTGCTACCATTTATGCTATTCAGGTATCAATGCAAAGATTAATTTTATTATCTCATATACAATTCTCACATCATCCAAGGCAGAGAGCCTTTGCTCCCAAAGCTATTTGATAGCTTCTAATTCAAGAAGACATTTTTTTAAACTATTAGCAGCAAAACTCAATATTACAATGTTATAATTTAAATTAACATTTGCAATGATGAACAAATTATTAGGCCTATTTTAAAAACGGTAATACCTGAACTGGGATTATAATTTTATTCATCACTATCTATGTATCTGAGAGTTGATATTTACTTTTCTCAATTTTATCACCAATTTGCTTACGAACCCCAAAAACTATGGATTTGACACTAATCTCGTCACTTTGGACTATTTCACTACCCAAAGCTGATGGGAACGACCTAGAGTGACATCTAAGATTAAATTAAAATGTTTAATACCTCACCTCATATCCAGTTTTGTAACTAGACTGGTTTCGAAGCTTGGACAGCTTCATCTTCAAATAGAAAAACAAAAAAGAACTCATAGGTTGGGAAAAAACCCACATTAAGAAAAACTACAAAGAAAAACTTGTGAACTTCAAATTTTTTATGGATTCTGAGTTGATTCAGAGGTTTATCAGTCCACCATCAGTGGGAGGAAGAAGCAGTTCTGATGAACATAACATCAGTGGACGAGAAATTACTGAATATGAAGCTGCCCAGGCTTCAAAACTGGTCTAATTATTAGAGTGGAACTGAGGTGAAGTATGGAACATTTTAATTTAATCTTAAATTAAACCTCATAGCGATTTTTTTCCTATAAAAGGTCAATAGAGTGAAATCATTCGTCTTAGCAACCACAAATACTATAGACTCAACATTAATATTGGTAATTTTCAATCATTTGTAAATGTCACAATTTCCTAGGGGTGCTATGGGTCTCTTACCTCTATCAGAACCATTGCCAATTTATAGGTTGTATGTGTACTAAGTTTGGTTGAAATTGCACCAGGCATTCTGGAATTAAGTTGGAATATATATCAATCATTTTTTATTATTTTCTCATGTCACCCTCCCTCATAGTCGCCAAGAGTCTATTACCCTTACAGCCTCTTGCTACTAGTATTCAAGAATTATGCTGGCACATAGAATCATTTATTTATATATGCATATAATTATTTGCTAATTACACAGAACATGATCATGTACTTACCTTAAGACAACTGTCTAGAACTTATAGTTGATACACAAACTATAATGCATTGTAGTATACCAGTTTAATGCTGAAAACAGCCAAGCTTTTTATTCTTAAGTACATGACATTCCATTTGTTTATGGTTTTTTCCAAATTACAGATGATTCTCAATTAAATACATGTCAATTACCTGATTTACTTCATGTGCTTATACTTAATTTATTGGCTGATGCATTTTTTACTGCATAGTGTTAGGCTATAAAAGCCAAATCTAACTACAAATCTATTTTCTAAGCTATTAAAGTATTATATGCAAAGAAAAATTCTGCAATGTAAGAAAGAAAGAATGTTGAAATAACTTACAAAAGAGCATTCTGTACTTTGCAATTATCTATATCCCTTTAATCTTCCGTCACATTAGGCAATTTGTAATCTACTGTTTTTATTTTAAATTTAACATTTCTCATTGAATGACAAATTATATTTGATGAGAAAAATTTATGCCTACACTGTGGTTTGAACCGAAGGTCTGTAGTTCTATATTAATGTTCTTTCCAACTAAGCTACCAGCATCCAATCTAAATGCAAATTTTTTCCCTATTTATGTAATTTCCAAATGTGCCAAAGGCTATGAACCAATATTTCAAACACTTCTTCCTTCTAAGTATTAGGCCAAGGCCTGTTACGATCCTATAGAAAATTTTCCCTCCAGCATTTCATAGGATGGCCCAGAGATCTTCGTCCTCTTGGTATATAATCATAAACAGCTTTGGGGATCCGATTTGAACTCATTCTTTCAAGATGGTGTGAATTTAATATTACTATATACAGCTAGTAAAGCTTTTTTCAATGTTTTTACTTTAAATTTAAGCTGTTCAGCAATAAAACAGTCATAATTTGTTCCTTTAGGTAGAATTTTTTTATCACTCACCTCATATTGATCTTATTTAACTATAAACTAGTTTCGGAACATAGTTTCTGTCCATCCTCAGTATCGTCATGACCGTTGTTCTGTCGTCTTGAAGAGCCGTCCTTCGCTCCTTCCATTGGCAGACTGGCTCTTCAAGATGACAGAACAACGGTCGTGACGATACTGAGGATGGAACAGAAACTATGTTCCAAAACTAGTTTATAGTCAAATAAGAACAATATGAGGTGATAAAAAATTCTACCTAAATGAATATACCTCATAGTGTGAATTCCTAAAATAAACAAGTAATAATCTAAATTATTGTAATCAAATGGTAAAGAGAAAAACTTATGCCTGAACCGGGAATCGAACCACGAACCTCCAGCTTTCCGTGCTGATGCTCCATCCATTGAGCTAATTCAGGCTTCCTTAATATTAATTTAATGAGTAATAATCTGTTCCACTGAGTGAGTTGTTAATCCCATTCCTATAGTTAAGATTGTATTATTAACATTCAATTGACAGTATGTCTTTCTTTCACTGCTGAATCAGTCTTGTATGGTAACATTGTATGCCACATCTTTCTGTGTAGTATATTTAAAACTCATGCCGTGCTTTGCATCGCTTCACTCAAGCAGACACACCCATCTGCTTCACACAGAGGGTTGCCATTGCTATATTCTGGCTTTGATTTCTGTGCCTTGCAGTTAATTTTTTGGTACATCACAACGATTCTCTAGGAGAAATTTCAAGGTAGGTTTTGTTTGGCATGCAATGGCTGAAAGTTCCCTTGTCAGTATAATAGCACAGCATATAAAATTTTGTTTTAAATGACAGTATATTTTGATTATCATGCTAACTGTAACTATTAAATAATAGTCTCAATGAACTACCATTTTTGAAGTTTAAACATCTATGAGCAATGAGTTACGCAGTGACTCAAATGTGTCTCATTATTGAAAAGTTATCAATGTACACAGACCCCCTCATACAAAAGTGAGAAAAAATATGCAGAAGTAAACAAGTCACATTTCCCATTGAATTGCAGATGTAATAATACTGACTGAACATTCTTAATGTCTGAGTTTGTGTTAGGTTTGGAGTTTTATAGCAACATTACAAAAATAATATGTAAGCCTGATTTTTTTCTCTTCATATATCTCCAATATGCTTTTTTTTAATAGAGCCTCTGGTTTATACTTTTGACAGTTAAAACTGAAGTGTAGAAATAGGCTATGATGTTGCCCTTATGTAAGGAATGAGGGAGGAGCCATAGAAAGATAAACTTCTTGTAGTAAAGACAGAGGGAAAGTTCCCAGTAGGGTGACCAAGAATGAGGTGGGAGAATAATATTAACCATGATTTAAGGGAAGTGAATAATACAAGGAATGATTGGAAACATTAGCTCAGGAAAGTGTGTATAGAGAGCTCATGTCTGCACACCCATTAACCTCAGGATTTGAGCGTCAATATTTGCCACTAAATTATCAAAATAACCTATTAGTATAAAACCTGAATGAATTCCCTTACTTATTTGTAGTTTCAAACTCGCTGCATTTTTATTAATTTATGGATTTCACAAGCTTTTATGTCTTAAAATATTGGATTGTTTTATAAGTATCCTTATTCACTGTTAATACTTCTGATAGGCCCTTGGTCACCAACACTCTAAATTGATATTCTAAATTAGTTTTTTTTAGAACGAAAAATTACGTTTGAACCAGGAGTCAAACCCCAGACCTCTGACTCTGTACATCAGTGCGGTAACCGTTACGCCATTTGAACTTCCGATAGGAATGTCAAATTTCTTTCTACATATACAATTCTTTCATCCGAAGGCTGATAGCCATCGCTATCATCAACACCATCTGACGACTTCTTTTCGAAGTATTTTTTATTCAGAATTTAAACAATTTTTAAGCGGTTAAAGCTACTATTTTGACGGTATATTTTAAATTAACATGTTCCAGAATTGGATAGTTTTATTTTATAAAGAAAATTATGTTTGAACCGGGGTCGAACCCCAGACCTCTGACTCTGTATGTCAGTGCAGTAACCAATTTAAAATAACATCAAAAGCTCACAAATTAATTATAGGAAATAACATATTTAACAAGAATCAGTGTAAAGAACATGTAGAAAGAATGGAAGAAAGCAGATTACCAAATAAAATCTTACATTATTTTCCGAAAGGAAGAAGAGATGTCGGACATCCTTGGAAGAGATGGTCTTAGATCTATTAGTGAAGATCAAAGAGGCAATTAATGCCTAAACCAGGAAATGAAGAAGAAGAACATTATGAAGTTTTGAAGTTAATGTAATTAATAAAAACTGATTTATAATATTAAAGGATTCTGGGCTATGTGACCATGGTCTATAACTGGCATTTCCTCCAACTTCTGGAAGAAATACCAGTTATAGACTATGGCCACATAGCCCGGAATCCTTTAATATTATGATTACTGGCCATGAAAGCTTACTTTCCACAAAACTGTTTTATTTGAAAATACAATAGGAAGTCATATGAGGTTTTACTAATAAATAAGTTTGGTCTGTGTTATTCTTACCTCATATAGTTGTTTCTATTAAACATGCCTTGAAACATATGTGTAATAGAAACAACTATATGAGGTAAGAATAATACAGACCAAACTTATTTATTAACAAAAATTGAGTCGTATCTAACCTCATATTTCATGTTCTTCAAGCATGGAACCGTGGTTTCTGGAGGCATCCCTCCCATCTTCAAGATCTTCTTTGATCTCAAAGTTCATCAAATCAACAAACACAGATGGCAGGTTTCAAGATGAAGATGTAATCCAGTGTTTAACATTTGTGGTTATGGCTGAAGATGGGAGAGATGCCTCCAGAAACCACGGTCCCATGCATGAAGAACACAAAATATATGAGGTGAGATACGACTCAGTTTTTACTAATTATTAACTAATAAGAATCAAATGAATCGTGAATTCTTCTTACCTCATACATCTATGTTTTTTAACACAGAACTGTAGTATCGAAAAAAAAAACTTTTTTTCTGAAATTGCAATTCTGTGTTAAAAAAAACATAGAAGTATGAGGCAAGAAGAATTTGTGATTCATTTGATTCTCATTAAGAAAACCTCATAATGTAAAAATTCCCAAATTTATTATATTAATTATTAACTAAGTTATCTAGATAGGAAATGAAAAAAAAATTGCTCGCCACTGAAATGGACTACTGGAGACGTGCTGCAAGAATATCCAGGAAGGATAAAATTAGAAATTCATATATAAAAGAAAAAATGCAGGTACAATATTCAATATTAGATTTTATAAAGAAGAAACAATTAAATTGGTACAGACACATTAGAAGAATGGAAGAAGGAAGACTACCTAAGATAATCATGGATTGGGAACCACCGGGAAGGAAAAAGAAGGGTAGACCAACTATTACGTGGATTCAGGAAATCAATGAAGCTAAGAGGGAATGGGAAATAGAAGAAGATATATGGATGAACAGACAGGAATGGAAAAATGTGTTGAAACAAATGTATAGTTAACTGTGAACATGGGTACTGGAAAAATGTATATTCATTGTAAAAGCCGGAATAATAAAAAAATGTAGATAGGAAATAACACTATGAGGTTTTTTTCCCAACATTAATTAAATATATTTTTTAATATTGTTTATTTTTTCTTTCACTCACCTCTTACTTCGTAACTCCTCGCAGACCCAGGGTTTCATCACATCATTTGTGACGAAACCCTGGGTCTGCGAGGAGTTATGAAGTATGAGGAGGTGAGTGAAAGAAAAAATAATAATTATTAACTGTTGAAGCAATTTAATACTGCACACCAGTGGCTTTTGTTAGGACTATGAATATCATAGCAATCTTGAAGTTTTTATTTAATTTAACACTTTCCAATCCTGGATAGAATTTTATTTAAGAAAGAAAAATCATGACTGTCCACCTTTGTGATTAACACACGTGGATGTGAGGCAACAGCCAGCTGGTAGGTCAAGAGCCTAGAAGTCCTGTCGTGCCATTGAGTTTATGAATATCTTATCAGAACAGAACTAAACAATAGTAATACAGATGATTAATGAATAGAGGTAGGATATCTTTGGCTATATTTTAAGAAAATCAAGTTTAGGAATTTCTCCTAGCATCACAAAGCAACAGTAAACATCATAACATATTTAGTAACAACTGTATTTCATAATAGCCACATTTTAGGAAAGTTCAGGGAAACTTTCTCTTCCATTCTTAATATGTGAATTATACAGAAATAGATTCAATAAGATGCTTTGATGCTAAAGCTCTCAGGTAGAAATTCCATTAAATTATGAAACTTTAAATGCTAGAGAAAATAAGGTGAGGGATGGGAATGAAGAGGGGAATTTAGCTAACTTTAAATAACAGAGTAATATTTCATGGTGCTGTAAATATGGTATTCATTAAGGTTATCATACATCAATGGTAAAGAGAAATTTTTGCCTGAACCGGGAAAGAGTAAAGGTAAAGGATGGATTCTTGCTTGGATGGGAATGAAGCCTGGATTAGCTCAGTGGTCTGAGCATTAGCACGGAAAGGTTCGGGGTTCGATTCCCGGTTCAGGAAAAAATTTTTCTCTTTACCATTGATTTGCAATAATTGAATTGTGTTTATTAATTTACTTATTTCTATCATAGTAATAGCTTTAGCTTCTCAATATTAATTTAATATCATACACCCTTTCCCCCCCTTCCATCTATGAGAAATGGTTATACTTTAATAGAATGTTTATATAATTTTTTATAGTCTCAAACTTTCAGCAGGAAATGTAAAATCTTTTTCTTTTTTAAATTCAAAAATGGTACAATAGATAATAACAGCAGTTTGAGATACAAGAGAAGAAAAGGCTTAATGAATCCAGATGCTGAGAGGATGATAATATTAAAATTGATTTGAAGATGAGTTGCAATACTATACTTTCAACTAAACAATAGAGTAGATACATTAAATTAATGTTGGAAATAAACATTATGAGGTATTTACTACTTATTTTAGGAATTCACAGTATGAGGTTTCATTTAGGTAGAATTTTTTATCACTCACCTCATATTGTTCTTATTAAATAAGAACAACAATATGAGGTGAGTGATAACAAATTCTACCTAAAAAAAATTATGAGGTATAAGCATTGAAAAATTAATGAGTCATTTTAACATCTTACCTCATAAGATGAGGTACCTCATGAGGTAAGATGTTAAAATGACTCATTAATTTATTAATTAAGAACCTCATAATGTGTTTCCCAATTTTAACTTTGAATAAGCATTGAAATTTATCTGAGAACATTTTTTTTACAACTCGCTTCATCGATGTTTTTCATGATCACGTTTGAAACCGTGGTATCATGAAAAACATGAAATCTATGAGGTGTGTTGTCAAAAACTGTTCTCCGATGAATTTCAATAGGGTAGACGTCAATACAACCTATGTAAGCTCAGAAATTTCCATTGACTGCTTAAGAACCAATAAAAAGCTCCAATTTGATATAGGTTTTTAATCTATTCTATTCTTTAACTGAAATGAGTTTAGGTACTGATTGATTCAGGTCATAGGCTGATAGTATTCCAAAGAGAGCCTCCAGGTTTCTTAAAATCCCAATGTAATTTGGTTTGCTTTAAAAATCTTTTAATATACAATTTTCCATGAGATAAAAGTAAACTAAGAATTAAATTAGTGTTTTTTATTACCTCACCTCATATCCTTTTTCTTCTAGACTGCAGTTTCGGAGCTTATCTCCATCATTAGTAGCCTCTCATCGATCGGTGTTATGTCGTTTATTGGCAGTTTTCTTTCCTTCTATCAGTGGACCGATGAACCTCTGGTATCTGGTCAAAATATGTGGGAGTTTTGAAATTCATGAGTTTATCTTTCTTGTTTTTTTGGATGTGGATTTTTTCCCAGACCATTCACAGCAATATTATTTTTTATGTTGGTAACACTGAATTCAGTCTATAGTTCTCATACAGAGACAGATGATTCAAAGACAAAGTGGTGCAACAAGTGTATGTGGCTTATTTTTTTTTACTTTTAGAACAGCTGTTTTATGATGACTAAAGAATAGAAAACAGTAAAAGACAAACAGACCAATTTTGTGAAAGAATTTGGCGCGGAAATATTCTCAAGTGACAGTTCAATATTGTTTTGCAAAGTGTGTAAAATTTTAGTGAATTTCGCAAAGAAGTGCCATGTTTCGCAGCACGTACATTCTACAAAACATAAGTATGCTCTTTGTAAAAAGGCAAAACAAGTCCCAAAATCATCCCTGATACTTTCGTATGCTATTGATAGCATGTCTTTATATTCTTTACTTAAGGCTGTAAAAAATTATGTTGTCAATTTTTGTAAGAGCCTATTTTGAATTTTAGTGCCTATTTTAATGATTTTTAGTGCCTTTTTGAATTTTTTAAGTGCCTAACAAACATCCGGACTCTAATTATTACATACACCACTGAAAAAGTTTTACTAAAAAATTTGTCAATATCTGGTTGATTTCTAACGGTAGATGATTGATATCCATGCACCCCAATGTCATGAGGTTGCCTTCACAACATTTCTGGCTTTCTCTCCTGGCACTAGCAGAATTGTAACCCACTTTTGAAGTTGGATATCTGAAAGGCAGAGTTACGTTACCCTGATGATATGATGGGTGATAAATGATAATGAAGCACCAAGCGAGTCCTCAAATTCAAATTTAACCTAAATTCCAGACCATGATGACCACAGGAATAATTCTGTTTAAAAAAAAAAATTCCTGCTATCTTACCAGGAATTGAATCTGTGAATTGCAGTTGAAAGCTCTGACCACAAGACCATGAGGCTGGTCTACAATATTAACTTTTTTTCTGGCATCTCAATAATTTCAATTTCATTGAATTTTTATTTTGCTGCTGACTGGAGTCTAAGTCTTGGACACTATAGGTTATCATAAAATACATCATTGTGTTAAGTTATGTAGGTAGGAAATAACACTATGAGGTTCAAGGAACAAAAAAACAATTAATGAAAGTACTCTTCACACAGATAAAGATATTGGCAAAAAATTCAAGTTCACATACCACCCTTTAGTAATTGACAAGTTTCAAAAATCTTCAACAAATTCAACATTAAATTAGCACCGAAAAATGATTACAGTTTAGATAATTTAATGGTTGGTTGGTTGGTATCTAATGTCGAGCACTTGATAATGAAATCATTCACTCTCTTGCACTCCAATATTTAGCAGAAAGGCTGGTCTCTTCTACAAAAGCTGGACAACGGAGGAGATGGTTTCTTTCCATATCTTCATTTAAATTGCAAAAAGGGCATTTAGGTGAATCTGTTATACCAATTCTGTGTAGGTGTTTATTCAAGCAGTCATGTCCCGTTAGCAGTCTGAATGTTGCTATTGCGGATTTTCTTTGTAATGTAGTAATGTCATAAGCTTGTAGATTTTCCCATTTCTTTCCAGATGTTTTGGTGGTGTATTCTTCTCTAAGTTTATTGATGTATTTATTTGAGATAATTCTTTTGATAGAGTGAAAGGAAACTGGAGCAGAAGTTGGGTTTGAAACAATTTTGCTACCCTTCTTGGCTAGAAAATCGGCTATTTCATTGCCTGTCACTCCACAATGGGCCGGAATCCATTGAAATACAGCTTTTTTTTGTAGACGGGATAACTGTTTTTTTGTGACATTCGATAATTTTGATGCTTTTGGGTGTTGTGTCTCGTGTTATTTAATAAAAACCAACAAAAATGAAAAGATTGAAGACTGCAAAAATCAGGAATTTATCAAATTAATTGTAAAGATACTGGGCCGTCCTATGAAACGCTGGAGGGAAAATTTTCTATAGGATCGTAACAGGCCTTGGCCTAATACTTGGAAGGAGGAAGAAGAAGAAGAAGAAGAAGATTGTGAACACCTCAGAAATGTTAAAAATGGAGAAACAGAAAAATCTGCAATAGCTGCACATGCCTGGTCAGAAAAACATAGAATAGAAACCAAAAACAAAATTACTTAAACAACTGGAAAAACTAAAGGAACTCACAATTTGGGGAAAAATTTACATATGCGAGAATAAAACACAACTATGAATTTTGAAATACCCAGTGATAAGGAGAGGGGATTGATTTGGAAGTTTGTCGGTCAGCCATCAGATGGCGCAGAGGTCAGTCTACAGGAGAGGAGACCATTGGACGTCAGTTGTTAACGTGAACAGCATTGAGAATGTTACAAATACAGTGACGAAATCCGGATCTGCGAGGGAGTTAAGAAGTATGAGGTGAGTCAAGAAACAACTCAACCAAACATCATTGTGTTTTTTGTTGTTGACAAGCGATGTATTTTCAATATTTTTGTCATTTTCTTACTGATTTTTTGTATCTTTTTTACAATATGCAATTTTTAGATTTTCTCCTTATTCTTTCATTATATTTCTTTGATGAATGAACTGCAATATTTTTATGGTTGGTGTCTAATGTGCTGCATCTAACACTGAAGTCATTAGCAGTCTTGCTCTCCAGTACTTCGAAGTTTTGGAAGTTTGCTCTTTGACAGCTGCACAGTTGTTGAGGTGTTATCTTATATGTAGAAATATTTAACCCTTTAAAGTTTAAAATGGCTACAATGAATTATTTAAAGAAAAATATTACTATCATTTTCTTAATTTGAGGATAAGGAGTATGGTAACCAACAGCATTTTCTGCATTAGGAAAGTAGTAAAGCAATGTACATCACTTTAATACTTTTTCATCTTAATTATGTGTTAAATGCACATAATAATTTTATATTAACAGCACCCTCAATTTTTTTTTCAATCTAATGAAGACCATCTATTAATTTTCTATTATAATTTTGCAATGACTCATATTACAAAAACCCAAAATCCTCCCCCCCTTATTCATATGTCCAAAATATGTTAAAGGAAAAAATAAACCCAAATTGAAATAATTTTATTGTTTGTTTTGAATATCCCTAGTACTATACAGAAAGTACTTAAACTAAAATCTTCTGTCTTATGGAATATTTTGCACTTTCATTTCAAATCTGCTGCTTTACAGAATATCCAAATTGAGTATACTCCCTTTTCTTACATAAAAAATAGTACAAATGACCTTCAGAATAATATTAATTTAATTGAAATATAAAATGTTGGAATTTCATTAAAGATTTATAGGACTACAATATTTCCCATACCAAAGAAAAAAAAAAGAAAATAAAGAATTTGTCTTCTACTCACGAAAAATTAGACAAAAAAAATTCCAGTAACTAGTTTTTAATATTACTTAGTACTTAACTGTTTCAAGCTGATATAAAAAATTAGCTTTATCATGTTAACAATATTTTCATATAACAGGAACAAGAGAAGTATGAGTGATTGATGCAATTATTTTCCTTTCAGTGAAATGTCTTCAACACAGCTTCCATTTTCATTCACATTTCGAAAAGGCAACTTGGTTAAAAACTTATAATCTAAATGACAGTTTTCTACTTTCAGTTCAATTGATTGCATCATAAACTACTGCATAGTCATCAGCTTATTTTAGTCTGTAAATTCAAAAAAATGAAAATATGAAGAAGTAATCAAAACAATGCATTTGCGCACCAATGATTGCAGAACTATGTACAATACATATCTTAATAAAGCACCAATCAAGTACATATTAGTGAAAATGACTAAATGACAGCAAAGAGATGAAATTTAAGGAAGAATTCTGTAAAATGGCACTGCTCAAAAGCTGATCCCTTGATCTTCAGCCATTGAAATAACACAAAAATATAATTAATGATATGTGTAAAGCAGACAAAAGATTACATACAAAACCTAAAAAAATATATAAGAATGTAAATACTAATGCAATTCATAGCTGTATTGTGCTGAAAGAGACAGTGAAGTATAGATTTTAATTTAATAAAGCAAGTTACTGATTTAAATGAATAAGAAAAATGAAAATAGCAACATTTTTAATCTTTATAAAGGTACTCATGAAAAATCCTCAATAAAATATGAAATTCTAATTTAAACTTAAAGACTCAAACTTAATTTCTCTCCTATGGTGAAAAGGTGCTAACTTTATGAAAATTTAATACCCTTCAATATTATGAATTTACAGATGAATCTGCAATTGCATTTTTCATAAAAATCTATTTTGCTATTCAAACATTTTTCCGTTCATTCCAATCTGCATCCTTCCACAACAAATGCAATATAGAAAATGAGCAGAATGAATAGATTTATTTTTAATGAAAACATATTATGTATTTTTTGGAATTTTCAATTTGCATTAATAATTACCAGAAAATAAATATGTGCTGCTCAATTTCTTTACATTCTGCATTTCATTAATTTTATCAACCTTTCTTCATTCTTTTATGCACTTGCTATTGAGAGTGGACAAATTTGTGGTCTCCAAATACAGCTTTGAGCTTTAAAATAATTAGAATGAACACGAAGAAACAGATATGGAATGCTACAAAGAATAGATCAAATGAACCTAAAGACAATATTCAAGTGTAAGAAAATGAGTATGTATAAATGAAATACTCAACAATACATATCTGCAGCCGAAAGAAAACTTCTTAAATCAGAAAATATTTATATATAGTTTTCAGCTGAATATTCCTTTTCCTACTTCAAGTTCATATAAATTATTACTCCTCTCGACTGGCAAAAAATATATACTTGACTTACCAAGTTATTTGGTGTAAGAAATAAGTCTAAAAAAGTATATGTGAATGCACAAGGTGTTCTGATCTATTAAACTAAATTCAATATATTTTTTTTTTTGGGATTAGGAAGCATATCTGAAAATATGTTGAAGCCCAGGAACTGCTTTTCAAGTAAAAAAGTGATCAGAAAAGTACATACTTGTTATAAAATGTAAAGATCTTTTGCATCAGACTATGACAAACATCTGACTGCATGGATATAGAAAAATTATTGCATTGCAAATTAAATTAACATTTTTTTTTTCCAGTTTCTGACATGATCAGACAACCTGTACCTTCATCTTTTAAGTTATTCTTACTATCAGTACACAATTCAAACAGTCTTTCATTATGTTAATTCTTACTATGATCATTCTGAAATAAAAGACCGAATCCTCGAACATACCAAGGCCACAATTTGTAATAGAAGATATGTCCATTCCTCCCTACAATTTACTGGAAAATGCATAATACACCTTGGCCACTAATTCATGTGAACCAATAGCTTAGGCCAGATGATTGCTGAATAAAAAAAAAAAACTTTCTTGTGCATGGTACATGTTATAAAACAAGAAGATTAGGAAGCCCAGAGTGGCAAACTATGATCTCGATCCAATATTTTTTTAAAAAGTTTTCTCAAATAAATAGTGTCATTTAAACACTCCCACAAAAATATAGAAAGTATTTACATTTCTTTCTTTTATGAATGACAAATAATAATTACTATTAGGAAAGCGAGATCTAAGAGCACAGTAACCACCTTCAGTAATGAGACTTCTTACCTTTATCTAACAATTACCATGCACACTATTGGACAAAAATTTAATCAACATATTACTAACTATATCTTCAGCAATGTCCATCACAATTATGAATTAAATTTTATTGATCTTGTTATCAGATAAATCAATAAAATTTAACTGCCTATGGCTTGGCTCGGCTCATACTGCTTGTAACACTCCAGTTGTTTTTACATATTTTCAAACTGATCCACACGGCGTTTGGTGTTGCCCTTACGAATCTCACGCAGGGTCTTGTATTTATCACGTCCTTGACGTACATTTTCTCTATGAATCTTGTCCATTGCTGTTTCCTTAGTCTCATCTCGGGACTGGGCCAAGTCTTGTTTCAGAGCCTATAAAATAAAATTTTAATCAGAATTTAATAATCATTTAAACTTTTAGAATGTAAGCTGAGGACGAGGAAAGGTTCCTCAAAACTAGTCATGGTGAGTACTTGAAATATGAGATGAGGTGTAAAATATGATTCATTTAAGGGGGTAGAAGTACCTTTGAAGGTCAAAAAATTTAATTTTTCAATTTATTTTGTCTTATATAAAATGGGCTTTCTTCTTTGATTCTATGAAAACTAAACTTAAATAACTTTTTCATGTTTTTATTATTAATTTATCACTTCTCCCTGAAGGATAAATTATATTATTTGAAAAGAAAAATTATACGCTCAGACTGGGGTTTGAATCCAGTTTCTCAGAAGCTCAGTGGTAGAGCATTGGCCTAGAAAGCCAAAGGTTCTGGGTTCAAACCCCAGTCTGAGCATATTTTTTCTCTTAAAATACAACTTTTTATTTAAGTAATAAAAATGTACTTAAATAAATAATACCTCAGTGTTAATTCCTAAAAAAGTAATTTAATTATTATTCAGAATGTGACAGCTTTCAGTTTGCCCTTTAAAAGTCCTCCATCCATATAACTTTCAGTAAGTTTGTTGCTTGCTTTCTGCAACTAGCATTTTTCAATCCTGTTCCTCTCATAATTTCAGAACTATCTGAGATACTTTAATGAAACTTTGCAAGCAAGTATATTATATACAGATAAACAAAATTAACATGGATACTTCATCTAAAAAAATTAATTGTACAAAAAAGTAAAAAAAAAAATCCAGTATTCATATAAAATTTAGATAAACTTTTATCACTCACCTCATATTCCTTAAAAAATATATATTTATCCTATAGTTATGTAAGGAAATCTGCTACATTTTGTCTTCTTCTTCTTCCTTCCAAGTATTAGGCCAAGGCCTGTTACGATCCTATAGAAAATTTTCCCTCCAGTGTTACATTTTGTAGATATATGATTTAATAACAGAAGACAAAAGAAATCATTGAAAAATATTCAGAATTGTGAAATTATCTGGGAAATACTTAGTGAACTGCATTTTTCTTAGGTGTCATTTTGAATGTGAAATAATTGTTTTCGAATGCTGGGCCTTGGCAACGAAGCCATTAGCGTTCTTGCTCTCCAATATTTCTCCATGGTGGATCCAACAGGTAATACTTCACAGTATGAGGTGAGTGAAATAAAAAATAAACAATACTTCACAGGTTTGTAGATGAATGTGAAATTAACAATAGTGCAATATCAGAATATTGCATCTTAAAGATGAAGTTTTGATAATTAATCATACCAATTCATTAATTGGTACAGCTTTAAATTTATGAAAGAAGGAGAAAAAAATGTTCAAAGGTATTTAATGTGTGTATTTTATATTTGAAGAGAAAAATTATATGCACAGACTGGGGTTTGAACCCACGACCTTTCGCACATTAGGCAAATGCTCTACCAAGTGAGCTATCTGAGTAAATCCAATTTAGATGTAAATTTTTCTATTATATATGCTGTTAATACCTGCGCATCAAATGCTATGAAGCCTTTGCTTCTATCTTGCAAATGGTGGCTTCTTTATTAAGAAGACATTTAATTGGGAATTTTACATTACACATTACAGTTTACATGTTTACTTTAATTTGTTCCTCTATCAAATAATTTAATAATTCCTATTGTGCATTACAGGGACTCTTGTCATACCAACTGCTGCCAAAAAAACATTAAACATGGTCTATTATTTTAAGGGAGAAGAAAAAATTACGAGTATTTGAGAATAAATCCCGAAGAAAAAATTTTGGACGAAAGAGAAACAGTCAGTTAAATGGAGAAACTGCTTAACAGCAAACTATGTAATCTTAATGGGGAAACTAGATGTATTAAGAACAGTTAAGTCTCAGACTGCGATGGACAAGAGATGTGGTACGATTGAGGTATGAAAGAGGAGCAAGGAAAATTCTAATAGGAAACCCATAGATATATGTAGGCCAATAAAGAGATGGGAGGAAAATATTAATCATAATTTGAGGAAGATGAATTATACAAGAAATGATTTGAAAACATTACTTCAGGATAAGGATGTATGAATAACTTTCACAGGGAAAGAACACTATGAGGTTTAATTTATTAAATTAATGTTTTTATTACCTCACCTCATATCCTTTTTCTTCTATACTGCAGTTTCGGAGCTTATCTCCATCGTCAGTAGCCTCTAGTCGACCGGTGTTATGTTGTTTCTTGGCAGTTTCCTTCTTACTTCTATCGGTGGACCGATGAACCTCTGGATCAGGTCAAAATTTGCAGGAGTTTCAAAATTCATGAGTTTGTCTTTTTTGTTTTTTTGGATATGGATTTTTTCCCAGACTGTGAGTTCCTTTAGTTTATCTGTTTGTTTGATTAGGCTAGCTTCTGTATCAATTAAATGTTTTTCAGACCATACAGATAAACTAAAAGAACTCACAGTCTGGGAAAAAATCCATATCCAAAAAAACAAAAAAGACAAACTCATGAATTTTGAAACTCCTGCAAATTTTGACCTGATCCAGAGGTTCATCGGCCCACCGATAGAAGTAAGAAGGAAACCGCCAAGAAACGACATAACACCGGTCGACTAGAGGCTACTGACGATGGAGATAAGCTCCGAAACTGCAGTATAGAAGAAAAAGGATACGAGGTGAGGTAATAAAAACATTAATTTAATTATGTATGAATAACTTTTATCTGTACAGTCTTGAACTTATGGGCTTGATAGTGCCAGTGAGTTCATTTTATTTCCCAAACATGAGTGACTATATAAATAGCTTGCTTATTAATTATAAATATGTAATTTACAAGGACTGCATTTTCAAGAAGTAACACTGAGGGTTTTTAATAATCATACTATGAGTATATTTTTATTCAATTTTTGTTTTGTTGTATAGATTTCTAGTATGCTGTTATAAAAATAAAATCTTGTACATTTCTGCATATATATATACAAAAAAATCCTGCCCTTTAGCCTAGACTTGGTGTATATTATATTTGAAGAGAAAAATTATATGCTCAGAGCTGGGGTTTGAACCCATGGTGTATATTATTAGGCATCCTAGTGATAAATGTTTTTATTATTCCCAATTAAATGTCGTCTTAATAAAGAAGACACCATCTGCAAGATAGAAGCAGAGGTTTCATAGCATTTGGTGCAAGGGAATTAACAGCATATATAAGAGGAAGATTTGCATTTAGATTGGAGCTCACTCAGATAGCTCACTCGTTAGAGCATTCGCCTAGAGTGCGAAAGGTCCTGGGTTTGAGCATATAATTTTTCTCTTCAAATATAATTCATCATAGTGATCAGCTGAATGACAGCAAATTTAGAGACAACAATATATTTAAGACTGAGGTAAAAATTAATGAATCTGAATTTAAAAAATATACAACTCAATTCATAAGATGAATTATCTCACCTGAGCATATTTTGGAGACTATGTCACCAGTCTCAAGTAGATTTGATCAGAAGTTGTAATTTTGTTCAAAATGGGGAGATGACTCCCACAACATGTCCAGATAAGAAAATTCATCCTATGAGGTGAGATGTACAATACCCTAAGTTCACATTTTATTATTAAAAAAATGTACAAATTGAACTTCAGAAAAAAACCAGCTGTATGGATTAAAAAATCAGATATCAGCATGACAGTTAAACATGATTTTATTTCATATACTGAGAAGTGACTGGAACGACAAGACTGTAAATATACCTCCAATGACAAAAGGTTTATTAATATTGCAAAAATCTGATTTTAAATAATTTATTAGTATTCCTACATCAGACCAATAAAATTAGAATAAGTTTTTTTTATTTTACCTTGAGCTGGTCATGTAGACGTTCATTGCGCTCAGCTAACGTCCGTCTCTCCTCTACGGGATCAACAATGTTATCATCTGTTGCCAGATCTGTGCTGACATCTCCATTCACCAATTCATCATCTTCATCATGTTCGTTTTCCTGCACATGATGGTGCTGAGGTGTTGTGGTTGCAGCAAGAAGAGCCTGTTTAACTTCATCTTGTTTCCGTCTTGCCTCCTCAACCTCTTCCTGTTATCAAAAAAACATCTCATTAGTGAACAAAGTCAATAACTTGCGAAAGCGAGGAATTACAAAAGAACAAATATAAATCAGTTCACTGTATTACTCAGGTGGTAGCATGCCTGACTACCAGATCTAAGTTTGATACCTGGTAATGTGGAAAATTTTAAATGTAAAATTTTTAATCTTAGGACTAGAACATGTGATAGTGTATCATTTTTATTTGCTATATTGTGCAGCACATACCTGGATTAAATTCTACACCCTTCCATAGGACATAAGAAGCTAAGAGGTACTGTTAATAGTGATCCCACTCGATGTTTTATGACTGCCAAGAGATACTGTTAATAGCGATCCCCCTTGATGTTTTTTGACTGGAGTAAACTATGTGCCTGCATCAGGTTTCACTTTCCTCTTCTCTTCATCATACCTCACACAACATGCTTACGCTATTATACTTCTTCTTCCTTCCAAGTATTAGGCCAAGGCCTGTTACGATCCTATAGAAAATTTTCCCTCCAGTGTTTCATGGGACGGCCCAGAGATCTTCGTCCTCTTGGTATATAATTATAAACAGCTTTGGGGATCCAATTTTAACTCCATCTTTCAAGATGGTGTTTCCAATTTAGTTGGTACTGTTTAATATATTCCAAAATTGGCGTAGTCTTAAATTCTTTAAAGATATTGGTGTTCCTTTTCCGATCCCATCTGGTGTAACCCACTGTTCTGCACATTAATCTCATTTCACAAGCTTTCATGTTGTCTTTTTAGTGTCCATGCTTCACTACCATAGGTCAACACTGGTCTAGCCAAGCTGTTATATAAACGTAATCTGGTGATTTTTTTCACAAGGGATGGTTTCATAACTTGATTAATAATTCCCAAACTTTTATTATAACTAGTAATTTTTTCAGGGATATCGTTTTCATCCCAGATAGAGATAATATCCAAGATATTTAAATTGATTAGATCTCTCTAAAATTGTATTCTGGAGACAGATTTTACTTTGTATGGGGTCCTTCCCATGAAATGCCATAATTTTAGTTTTGTTAATTGATATTTCCATATTAAATTTGGCAGTTTTTTTGTAAATTATAAATTGATTGTTGCAAATCATTTTTGGAAAGTGCCAGAAGTGCTAAATCGTCTGCAAAAAGAATAGCATCGAGTTTGAGGTTCACTATTATACATAAATTAATAAAAATACTACAATCTTAATTTCCCTCTTAAAGTTGGGACAGTAACAGTGGTAAAATGCCCAGGATCTTAGATAATCTCCGTTCACCTTCTTGTTTCCCATAAACAATTTTGGTAAAGGCTGATCCCAAAAATTTTTATGAGGTAAGATGCAACAGACTCACCTTATTTATCTTATTGCACTGTTGGAATTAATTAACATGTAGCCTGGAGCCTAATTTAAGTTACTGCATTGTAGATGCACTAATGGGAATCAGTTGTTGGAATATTATTGAAATAATATGCGTCTCTTGTGATTGGAAGTTAACGTTTGATAGCCATTTTTTTTAATGCGAGTTATAAAGTCATCATGTATTACATTCAATATAAGCGATCAAATTAATGTAAAAAATTCCCAAATTGATTATATTAAATTAATGCTACATGCCATAAATAGAGAAAAATATTTTATCTTTATTTTTTGGTCTAGAGACAATAAAGAGCTAAACCCAGCCCTGCTGGTATTGTGAAACCTAATGTAAAATTGTGTGAATTGGGTAACAATACAGATGAAACCACATTACCTGGAGACGTCTTGTTTCTTCATCCTTCTGCTCAACCTCATTCTGGATCCTCATAACTTCCTCCTGTTTGGCTCGGATTTCTTCCTCCAATTTCACTCGTTCAGCAGCTTCCATGCTCTTGCTCTCCTCCAAACGTTCCATCATGGACTGTAATTCATAAACAATGTTACTTCCTAAAATTAAATATTAATGTTACATGGTACTTATTCCTGTGTAAAAGCTCATTTTATGCAAATTTATGACACATGAAATAAGAGATCTGTGATCGAAATTTGTTGGCCCTTCACAACAGATTTTAATTACAACACTAATGACCTGAGCTGTTAGAGAACATCATTAAACAAAATACCATTGAATTAATGGATCTTTAGAATAATGGTGGTCCAGCATTTGAGAATTGTAGATCCGTGTTGTCATAGCAAAACATTCAACATTGATAATACCCAATCATTGCATGAAAACATTTAACCTCCAGCCCACAACTCAAAAGTTCCTGCAAAATATTTTGAAATGTTGAAACTTTTCTAAAATACAATTATATTGCAGAATGTCAAATGATCAATATGAATGATAATTTTTCAATATGTTGATTCATGACTTCAAATAGAAAATAAATAGTGAATGTTTTAATTTATTTGTTGTTCGCGGAGGTGTGTACCCACCCTTACCTGGAGTTCATTCTGGCGAGCCTCTAGTTCTTCTTTAGCTGCTTGAAGCAGTTTGAGCTGTTCCTCGAGACGTCTGATCATATCTTGAGCCTCTGCAAGATCTTGCTGTCTCTTCTCCATCTCTTCCTGCATGGTTCTAAGTCTCTCCTCATATTCTTGTTGTTTCTTCTCAGCACGTTCTCTGGCTGCAATTTCAAGTTGTAGCTTCTCCCTAAAAAAATTACATCCCATATAATTTATTTTTATTAACAGCTCCTTTAGTTTCTTTACACACATAATCTTGCAATAGAAAACTTTATAACCTCATCTGACAAGCTGATGATGAAACACAAATGTGTTTTGAAACATGTCCTAAAAAAATTCAACTTTTATAAGGTAAGATGCAACCATAAAGAAACTTCGAATAGAGGGAAAACTGAGTACAGTGACATCTAAAAAATTTTGGTTGTTAACGATGGACTACAATGAGCAAACTACAATGGTAGCGCATTTTCATAGTAACAGAATATGTAACTAAATAAAACAAATGCAAGGCACACAGTGTGTTCACTTGGGATAATGGGAAATTAGCCAGTTTGTAAATTAAAATTTTCACATGCTATCCTTTCGTTCTAATGTATAAAAAACGGTACTGTAAATTAATTATATACTATCGAAAGTTAAAATCATTACTTAGATTTTATTTTACTCTAATTTCTAAGTAAATTCAAGCTTGTTTACGTTTTTATTTAATGTGATTTCAAAGATAAACCTACTAGAAGTGATAAAATTCTAAGATTTGTTAGGTTAGGAAGAGTGATGTTAGTGTACAGCCATTTCTAATAAACATTTTAAAAATGTGACTTTATAATGGATTTCAGATGTACGACATGGCTAAGGTTCTTTAATAAATATTGTATAAAATAAATATGTGAGAATAAGGGGGTAGGTCAATTGTAAATTTTTATTAAAAGAGCTCATAATGCACGTTTTAAAATTTTAATAAATGAAAATAAATTAACATGTTTTATTTATTTCCATTCTTCCCTTCTGTTAAAATTAAAGAAAATCTTTAGGTCTGTGAGGCTGGGTACAAATAATTCCATAATTTAAGATTAATTAATATGTTATTTATTCCTATAAAAGTTCAATTCCGTGATTATTCACCAGATGGCATCATATAATTATAATTCATAATTTTACCACCAGACGGTGCTGAATTTCATATTAGTACCAGAAAAAAATTGAGATGTCATTAGTTGTTCTACACTAGCGCCGCTTGTGGCATGTATGCGAAACGTATCCACTTTCTTCTCTGGTACTCTGTGAGATGCAACAGACTCACCTTATTTATTAACAAGAACCTCAATGTTATTTTCTATTGTAATTTTATAATCGTCTACATTTTTCTATTTTAATTCTGAGATTGTGTTCTACTCACTATATACACAGCATATAGCCATATATATATATGGGTTCTTCATTTATAACCTACTGGGCACACAAGGTATTTTGCCTGTGCACAGTTGGTGTGCCACAGTCGGCTTTGCTCCAACATAAACTCCGTGCATGAAGCATATATAAAAAATCTTACCTTATAGAAGATGCTGGAAATGTCATCCACCCTAAGTTAAACAGACATTATATGGGAAAACACATTCTATTTCACTTGATTAAGTTCGGTCACTGTAATGTTTCCAATTTAATTTCTAATATTTTGTTTTAGTTCCTCCAATGTATGAGGATTTGTCTAGTCTTTCAGATTATCCCACAAGTTAAAAACCACACAATGTTAGATCAGGGGAGCAACAGGGCCATACATCAGCACTAATCACTCTATCTTGAAAACACATTGTTATGAGTGTTGACATGACCATTTGGGTGGAACCATGCCTCATCGGAAAAGAACAGAAGCTGTGGATCAATTAAACCGTCATTCACTGATGAAAGTAACCATTCACAATAACACATTCATGATACCGGGTCATCTTGTTTTAAACAATGGATACGTGTACACTCATAAGGTTTTAGTTTTAATAATTTAGTTGCTCTATGTGCAAAAGAATAAAATACCCACCGGTTGTGCTAATTTTGGTACGGATTTTGTTGGTGTATGTTCAAAACCTACACCTTTTCCTCTGTTAAAACTTTGCATTAACACTTTTTTATTTAACACAGAACCAGTGGTTTTGAATTTCTTCACAATCTCGTGAATTGTAAATTTGGAAGGAGGCACTGCTCCAGGGAACTTTTGAATATACTCTGTGTGAACACAGCTTGGTGATTCACAATGAAATTAACTTTTACACACAAAAATGCATTGCTCTAGATTAAATCGCCTGTTCATATTGCTGGATGATACAGTACTGCCAAGTGCCGCTGCTAGCAGATGCGCACACTCAAGACAGCCAGTAGTGGGGGAATCTAGCAAGAGCTCGGGAGAGGCAAAACGCTGTGTGCCCGTTACAGTTTATTCTATTTATACTGATGCTTATGGCACAATAAAATGCACAACTAATATTTGACAAAAGTAATCATTCCTCCGTTGAACTCCCATACTGATCTACAGAACTTACATAATATGTAACATGCATAAAAAATATACACTATGTGGGTGTGATGTGTGTTTTAGATTAACTCACCTTTGTTGCTGTTTGGCAATTTTTTCTTCTCTGGCTTGTGCCTTCATTTGCTGAACATCAATGGTATCAGGCTTGCGGCGACGCATGTACAGTTCATGATTGCCCATGCAAAGAGCCAGGATGCGTTTGTTGATACGAACTCGGGGTGCAAAGAAAACAAAGTCTGGAGCCTTCTTATCAATTGGTTTAATGATAAATTTTCGGTCATTGAAAGAAATGTTTCTAATTTCTGACCAAGGGAAGCCAATCTTTGGAGTCAGCCTTAAAGAAAAATTAAAAATGTTTTAAGATCAACATATTTCAATATTTGACTACACAGGAAATATCACTATGAGGTTTATTTTAAAATTTAAAATAAATTCTTTATTACCTGTCTTCTACAGGATATGAGGTGAGGAAATATAGAATTTATTTTAAATTTTACTTTTTAATATATTCACAAAATGCATGGGAAATGACAGAGGGGCTTAGATACTACTCTTAGGAAAACCAGAAGGAAAGTACCCAGTAGGGAGACCAAGAATAGGTTGGGAGAATAACAAAACATTTGGTCTGTTCATTCTTACCTCTTAGAGTTGTTTTGTCGAACATATGTTTCAGAGCTTCTTAGCCCCATCGTCAGCAATTACAGACTGAATTTTCTCATGTTGTCGGCCCTGATTCTTGATTCACTGAGACGATGGGGCTAAGAAGCTCAAACATATGTTCGACAAAAACAACTCTATGAGGTAAGAACGAACAGACCAAATGTTTTAATTATTAAACAAACCTCTTAATGTTACTTCCTATTGTATTTTAAAATGGGAGAATAACATTAACCACTGATAATGCAAGATAGTAAGTTAGTAGTAAATATAAAGTTAGTAACACTGTACCAGTATTTAATCATATCTAGAATATCTAAATACATTCTGAAGAATCTATGACTGTTATAGAATCTGGTTTCCACAAAAGATATTGGCTACACTTGCATTAAATGCTTACAGTCAAATAAAAAGTATCAAGTACAAGTAATTCAAGAAATAAAGCCTTGTTTCTTAATGAAGAAAGAGCATAAAGTCATTTCAGTAAAATGAACATGAGACTACTATTTCTATATGAAGAAATACTGTAATTTAAAAATATCACTTTCTTAAATAAATACGCACCCACATCCTGAACTTCCCGTAACTCTCATGTAAAAATTATATAATTTTGTATTCCCCATATGATTATTTTTGATCGGGTAGATGAGTCAAAACAAGTAACATTGTTATGTAGGCTTCTACTATAGGAATAAATATGCTTCAGACAAACATTATATATATCTCATTATTTCAAATGGGGATAATTAGTAATTAAAACTTGGCTATTAACCTTAGCCTCTTAAAATTTATAACAAATTAAAACTTAGATATTAACCTTGGCCTCTTAAAATTTATAACAATCTACTTTTCAAGATATGAACATTTATTCAAAGTTAAAATTGGGAAACACATTATGAGGTTCTTAATTAATAAATTAATGAGTCATTTTAACATCTTACCTCATATAATGGCGGTTGAAAATGAATGACAAGATCATTTGAAAACTATAGTTACCGTGTTTGAAAAACATGAAATATGAGGTAAGATGTTAAAATGACTCATTAATTTATGAACATTTACTTATTTTAGGAATTCTCACTATGAGGTATATTCATTAAGGTAGATATTTTTATCACTCACCTCATATTGTTCTTCTTATTTGATTATAAACTAGTTTCGGAACATAGTTTCTGTTCCATCCTCAGTATCGTCACGACCGTCTTCAAGATGACAGAACAACGGTCGTGACGATACTGAGGATGGAACAGAAACTATGTTCCGAAACTACGAGTAGTTTATAATCAAATAAGAAGAACAATATGAGGTGAGTGATAAAAATATTCTACCTTAATGTGAACATTTGCTTTTCTTAATTCTGTACGAGTAATATTTTACCTTAATGAATAACTTCATTTTTACAATTGTTAATAATATGTGATAACTTCATAAATTAATTACGGGAAATAACATTATGAGGTTTAAGTAAAATAAATAACACCTTACTGTTTTTTTTTTAAATATGGTCAGAGTAATATTTAAAAATCTCACCTCACAATTCTTATGTTTTTCCATGATACCAGTTTCAAATGGAATCCCATCCATCCTCAGTCAAATTTGCCTCAGAGTTTTGACTGAGGATGGACGGGATTCATTTGAAACTAGTATCATGGAAATACACGAGATTTGTGAGGTGAAATTTTTAAATATTGCTCTGGCCATATTTTAAATGAAGTCTTCTTAATAAAGCAGCCGCCATTTGCAAAAATCGTAGCAACGGCTCGTAGCATTTGGGGTTAGGGAATTAACTATGTGTAAGAGAAAAAGAGAAAAATACGCGTTTAGATTGGAGGCCTAGGTGGCTCAGATGGAAGAGCATTAACATAGAAAGTCAAAGGTCCTGGGTTCAAACCCCAGTCTAGGCATATATTTTTCTTTTCAAATATAATTTGTCCATCATTAAGATGTTTAAAAACGAATAATATTAACATTGAAAGAAGCACTACTGGCTTTATAAGTAATGTTTAAATTCCCAATAAGAAGTCTTCTTAATAAAGAAGTCGCCATTTGCAAAAATCGTAGCAACGGCTCATAGCATTTGGGATTAGGGAATTAACTATGTGTAAGAGAAAAATATGCATTTAGATTGGAGGCCTAGGTGGCTCAGATGGAAGAGCATTGACATAGAAAGTCAAAGGTCCTGGGTTCAAACCCCAGTCTAGGCATATATTTTTCTTTTCAAATATAATTTGTCCATCATTAAGATGTTTAAAAACGAATAATATTAACATTGAAAGAAGCACTACTGGCTTTATAAGTAATGTTTAAATTCCCAATAAGAAGTCTTCTTAATAAAGAAGCTGCCATTTACAAAAATCGTAGCAACGGCTCGTAGCATTTGGGGTTAGGGAATTAACTACGTGTAAGAGAAAAATATGTGTTTAGATTGGAGGTCTAGGTGGCTCAGATGGAAGAGCATTGACATAGAAAGTCAAAGGTCCTGGGTTCAAACCCCAGTCTAGGCGTATATTTTTCTCTTCAAATATAATTTGTCCATCATTAAGATGTTTAAAGACGAATAATATTAACATATTACTTCATCGATGTTCTTATTATTAATTTCATACATCTCAATGATGGATAAATCATATTTGAAGAGAAAAATTATACGCTCAGACCGGGACTTGAACCTGAAGAGAAAAATTAAACGCTCAGACCGGGACTTGCTCAGGTAGCTCAAATGGTAGAGCACTTGGACTAGAAAACCAAGGGTCCCGGTCTGAGCGTATAATTTTTCTCTTCAAATATTACTTCATGTTTACTTCACAACAATAATTTAAATTAGAGTACCTCATAGTGTTAATTCCTAAAAAAATAACATTATGAGGTTTTCAAGTTAATAATTAATAAATAGTGAGTCGTGAAATCTCACCTTATAACTCAGTGAATAGAGTCATAAGATGGCTGAAGATGAGTGGGATGCCTCTTGAAACTGCAGTGCTGTGCTTGAAGATCATGGAGTTATGAGGTGAGATATCACAACTCACTATTTATTAGTTATTAACATGTGATGACTCTAATAACTTATAAAAATAACAAGGTAATGATTTATTAAGGGATATTTTATAAAAATAGAATATTTTTATTACATTAGACAATTCTCATTATATGTCTCAAATTTGTTTAAATGTGCAAAATTGTTCAGATAAAAGTAATTAATACTAATTCCCTATGATGACATCATTTCTTGTATCAATACACTATTTCTTACTTGTCATCTTTCTCATAGATGTTGAGTCCCAAAGCATCAACTCCCAGCCATAGTTCTGTTCCTTTCTTGTTTCGGATCTCAAAGTAATTTACACCATACATCTCCAGATCCTGTGCAATTCTCAGATACTCCATCATGGCATCTTCCCTGCATTATAAAATAATCTTAATAAAATTATTAATAACAGTACAATACAACAGGTGAACTTCAATTATTTTAGGATGCAATGTATCATACTGCCAGAAGGAAGATATTAATTCCCTATGAAAGTTAAATAAAAGATAATAATATTAAATTAAATAAGTTTATAGAATGTGTGGCACTATAAAACGGACACTGAAAAATAAAAGGAGTACACAATTAGAATTTTACAAAATTACGCAAGTGAAAATTTGGACTCTTAACCATTCAGACAGAAGAAAAATAGAAACTGCAGAAATGAAGTTCTTAAGTTCAGTAGTTAGGTGTGACAATTTTGGACAGAAAAAGAAATGAAGATATTAGAAAAGACTGAAATATTTTTTAATTTAACAAATAGAATTGACAATATGAGAAACAACTGATATGAACATGTTAAAAGAATGCCTATAGATAGAATCCCCCAGCTGCTATTAAAGTACATACCAATAGGACATTTACTAGATGAGAAGATTCATTAAATCCCACTTAATGTGAAAACAGATCAAAAGGCCTAATTTCAGAAAATAGAAAAAGAAAAGAAGAAATGACATATATAAAATCTAATGTCAATTTAGATCCTTAATATATTTTTTTTATAATTTTAGGTGAACAATACAATAAATTGATTTTACTAAAGTTTTCACACTTTTTTTTTTAGTGCAGAAGCAAATTTAGGGTAAATTTGTGTAATAAATGAATGAGTCATTTCTTATCTTACATCATAGTTCATGTTTTCTTAAACACGGGAACTGCAATTTCCCCATATTTAACTATGAATAAAATTTATACAATTATACTAGCAAATTACCCATGTTCCTTGGGTATTTATTTATTCCGACCTTCTTACCACCTATCAGCTTAGCAATTCCACAAACTGTGGATCTCATACTAATCTGTTATTTTGGACATTTTATTTTTCTTTCCTCACTCCATTCCAATGAACTTGGACTTAGAATGACATCAGAAGTGTCACTATTCATCTCAGTAACTCAAAAACTAAAATTGGGTATTTCTGATTATTATAGAACCTCAATTTCTTTTTTTATCAAATGCCCCAGGTTTGTCTTTCGATGTTCCTGGTTTCTCTCCTGGCATGGCGTACTTGTAACCCACTTCTGAGGTTGGGGCACCTGGAAGGCAGGGTTATGTTGCCCCGATGATATGATGGGTGACTATGATGATGATAATAGTGTGCCAGGAGAGTCCCTAATCCTAAGCTTAACCTAAGATGAATATGAACAATGATTGCGATGGCCATATGATTTCGGGGACCGTTTTGGCCTTAAAGTTTTCCTAACATTTGTCTTACAGGTGAGGAAAAACCCCGATAAAAACCTCACCCAGAAAAACTGTCCCGACCGGGGACCGAACCCGGGCCTGCTGCATGACAAGGCAGCATGCTACCCCGAGACCACAGCGGTGGACGAACCTCAAAATATTACTTCCTAAAATAAAACATTTCTGATTATTTTTATGTCACCAACCCTCTCTCCCCACTAGGAGTCAAATTTGGGCTTAAATGTCATTGAGAATGTCACCAATGAGCATAGCGACTATGAAAACTATGGATATGACACTAACCTTGTTACTTTTTGAAATTTTGTTTCACCCATCCTCATCCCACTTCCTTGGCAGTCCTATTGTTCGTCTGGCTTAACTTTGCAAGAAATTTTTAGAAAGAGACAGCTGTGCTCATCTCTCTCACTCGCACCAGTGTTGTCAATGTTTCTTCACCAGATGTTAATTTAATTTTAATTTTTAATTTTAATTTAATTTTTTTAATTTAATAATACTTTATTTATTCTGGCAGAGTTAAGGCCATAAGGCCCTCTCTTCCACTCAACCAGTACAAATACAAATAAATATTCGACAAATATAGATATACACTATACTAATTATAAACACTTAAAGATACAATAAATGTAACAATGTAAATGTCATGTACAAACAACATTTTATAGGGTAATAACAATAATGATACGATAATAATAATAATAATAATAATAATATAAATATGATACATTATACGGGAAACACCAATTAATATATATATCTTACACTGGATAATAATGAAGTCGAGTTTAGAGCAAATATAAATTTAGATTTCTTTTAAAAGATGCCAATGTCCGGCATAATAGGGAAAGGGGGAAGACGAAAACTGACAACACAGTGGGTTCTTTCTTTTGTAACTGGCCATAAGCAGTTAAGGATCTACCCTTATGTCACCATCTCTCTCTTTGCCAAGTTAAGCCAGATATACAATAGGGTTCAAACTTGGACTTAAATGTCATTGAGACTGTCATCAATCAAATAAACGACCCCAAAAACTATGGACTTGACATTAATATTGATCACATTCAATTATTTTTACATGCCACCTTCTAGGGGCAATAGGGATCTCTTACCCCCTGCAGTATCTTTTCCAGATTTTAAGTTATATGTATATCGAGTTTGGTTGAAATTGCTCCAGGTGTTCCTGAGTTATGAGGAAACAATGTTATATATTTCAACACCTTGGAACGCTAGAGGTATTTTATGCCTTACAGCTACTTTTTTAGTTTGTAATTTATGTGTATACCAAGTTTGTTTGAACTTGCTCCAGGCATTCAAGAGTAATGCTGGCACACATTCATACATAAATACGTTCATTTATTCATAATTACAAAGAAATAAATGTTATCTCAGTCAAAACATAAATTTATTAAGTCAACATTTCAATCTCCTTATGTGAGATCATTTTCAAGACATGGTTATTTATAAATTAATTTGTAATTATGAATATTAATTAGTCTCAGTGAAAAATATTTAAAAAAAGGTATTATATACATTCATTTATATATATTTTTTTGTTTCAATTGATTAGATTAGGAGGAAAGCAGAAGTTGCAAAGATTTTTATTTTATTAATTAAATAAAAATAACAAATTATCATAATTTGTTAACATGTCTGAAGAAGGTACAATGTACCGAAACAGCTGTCACTGAATTATATAATAAATATGAAAATCAAATAAAACTATGTTTTATTTTTATTTAATTAATAAATATGGATTTTCATCAAGTAAACACCAACTCAATTGATTATTTTTATTTTAGTTCTTACTTTTTTAATTACACTTAAGTGTAAATTTAAAAAAAATTAATATGCTTTCTTAATTTTTCTTCATTACATAAAATAATGTACAAACCTGAGCATTCCCTTGTGCTCATTCCACCATGTAGTAATGCTCTGTTCCCATTCTTCTCGAGACATTTTATGTTGATCCATAACTCTGAAAATACAAATACATGAGGTTATACTTGAACATTAAATACTTGAGATTATTTTTTATGTTTTTATTTTAATTTGTCACTTATATTAAAGAACAAATCAATATTTTAAGAGAATTTTTTTTTTGCTTAAGTCAGGATTCAAACCCAGGATCTCCACTCCAGTGCTTTATCCATTAAGCTATCTAGGCTCCTGATTTACACAAATTTTTCTCTTACTTATACAATCCCATAAGCTTGAAGTCAAGAACTGTTGTTCTATATACATTCTAGCAGCTTTTTATTCAAGAAGATTTTTAGTAGGATTTTAATATTACTTTTATAGCTAGTATAGCTTCATTTTCAATGTTCTTGTTATTCTTTTGACTTTTTTTAGATAATAAAGCACATATTTTTAATGTTTTTATTTAAATCATTTATAATAAAGGACAAATTAATATTTTAAGAGATGAATTTTTGCCTAAACCGGGGTTTGAACCCCATTAAGCTATCTAGGCTCCTAATTCAGACAAATTTTTCTCTCTTACTTATACAATGCTTGGACGTCGAGAACCTTCATTCTACACACATTTTAGCAGCATCTTATTCAAGAAGAATTTTAACATTTTATAGCTAGTGTAACTTCATTTTCTATGTGTTTTCCAAATTCTAATAAAAATTGCACCCAATTCTCACATGATTACCCCTGTATATCTTTTTTTTCATAGAAAATAATGGAACACACACACACACACACACACATTGCTAATCCTGGGCAGGAATTATAGTATGGTATGAAATATTTTAAATTTTACAAAGAAGCATTTAATGATTCAGATTTTACACCAATCTGATTAATTCAATGATTATTAAATAAAATCTAAATATATAAATTTATAAATATTGTGATGTAGGCATATTTTAATACTTGGATTTACCACTGATGTATTGATGCACAGCCTAGAATTTTAACAAAATTAAGAATGTTCCTGGCCTGTGTTTCTTGGTTTAAAAGAGAATATAAAAGAATATTCCTGGACATTACAAAAGTTAGTTGTAGTTTAGTAGTTATCCAACCTGAGAAGAACTACCAGAAAAAACTATGTGAAGTAAGTAATTTGAAATTAGTATATGACAAGTGAATAAAGTCAAGTGAAGTGTGTACTCAGTATTATTTCAGGTTTATAGATGAAATGTGGCATAATGATTACAACAGTAAATTTAAATTTGTTTTAAATATTAACTTTTTTTCCTGAAGCGATGGAAAAAAAATTACAGAATGCTGCAAATAAATTATAAAATATTGTGAATGGAAAATTTGAGAATCAGTACAAATACACTAATACAATCTTAAAATGTTCTAAATAAACCCCAGATTTTCTACACTGAACAAAAATTTGGTGATAAGTGAAAAATTACAAAATTAGGCTATCTTATATCAATATTAACCATGCAATTTACACAAGGAAAGGAGTTCAATTCATCCAAAATCAGGGATAAGGGAATATAAAAACAACATACCTTTGTGGCAATAGACGATCATTTGCAAGGAAGCCTGAATTGTGAGTAATTTTATTGTAGTCTCCATGACGAGCTTGAACAGCATATGATGCTAGCAACACAGAGGTTTCTGGCGGACAATATATTTCATCTGACAAAATAGCATTCTTCACCTGTAAATTATATCACATAAATGAATGTACGAAAACTCATATCACAATGTAACTTTCAATGCTAAACTTTAACATTCCCACTAATTTCCCATATAGTGGGTTCCTAAGAGTAGCTTTTCCTGAAGCCATGATCTGAATCATTTACTATTCAGTTATTATTTTGAAAAGAAAAATTAATGCCTGAATCGGGATTTGAACTTAAAACCTCTAGTTATTCAGTTTCCTGAACATAATAAAAACAATTTCTGAATGACCTGAACTGACAATCATTTACATGTTACCAGGAGATTTCAAATTTTAGGAAGTAAGTTTATTTATATTTGAAGAGAAAAATTTTCGCCTAGACCGAGACTCGAACACGGGACCTTTGGCTTGCCAGGTCAAATGCTCTACCAACTGAGCTACCGAGGCGAGTTACAATCTAGACGCAAATTTTTCTCTTATATACGTTGTAATTCCCTCTCACCAAATGCTTTTGAAACCATTGTTTCTATCTTTGCAAATGGCGGCTTCTTAGTTAAGAAGACATTTATTGGGAATTTAACATTACTTTATAAAGCTAGTAAGGCTTCTAATGATGTTTATATTATTAATTCAACATTTCTCAATGAAAGATAAATTATATTTGAAGAGAAAAATTTTCGCCTAACTTATGTTGTCTTTAGAAAGACAAGTGTGATTACCTTTTTTTTTTCTTTTCTTTGACTCAATATTTTATCTGTAAATGTTTCTATATTTATTCATGTCACATAATGATGTAGCCTTATTTTAAAAATTTCAAATTATTTTTCTGCCTTTGGACATACCACGAGCAACTGCCTCAATAAACTATGTCACCTTTTACAATTGATCGGGACTTATGTACATTAAATTCGCCATGAATAGCTAAAAAAAAGCCCAAGATATGTTAGAACACTAAGTTATATTTACAGTCATTGTTAAACTGTTAAAAGTAAAATAACAAATACTCAAGTATCTATTTTTTACATAAACATGTGATTATTTTGATATTTTACCTCTTGTTCCTATTCACACCAATTTAATGAAAAAATTGTATCACCAACCAAATAAATTCATTTGTAGCTTTCATAATTAAAGTTTGTTCAAAAGTAATTCTAAAGAATATTCTGTGGAGGGAATTACTTTATAACAGACCAATAACCTGCAAGTGGTGAAAGAGCCAGTCCACATTTCTCCATACACATGCTCCTAATCAAGAAAAAAAGCTGAGTAGAGCATTTGACCCAAATTTGATGAAAGAAGGGCTCACCCAGAGCTGCAGTTAGCACAGATAATGGAAAATGAATCACTGAGAGTATTCTTGAACATAATTGTTCTTCCCAGCAAAATGAGAAAATATGCAGAATGAAAAGAGAATAACCAGGAACTTGTCAACAAACCCTAATACCCTCCAAAAGCTGCAAAACATTTCAAACAAATATACAAAAAACACAAACTGGGGAATGATTCTTTCTTAATGACATACTAAATGGTGACCAAATACTATTTTTTTTGTACAAGAAAAATTTAAAACTGTTTATAAAAAGTGAAACTTTTTAATAGAGTGAGTGCATCTATCTTCATGCAACTGTTCTGTATTCTAAATTTGATAAGGAGACCAGTAGGTGTACATTGTGTCCCAATGGTAGTTTCTTTCGTATTTGTAATAATGATGAGACTATCTTTCCAAAGTTAATACAAGAAAGTGGCATTTTTTCAAAATAGTTCACACAATTAAAACATTGTGTGTGGTCTTGAATCAATAGTGTAATAATTACTTGTATTCACTGTGAAAATTGGTTTGTATTAGAAGACAGAAGAATTGGTATTCATCTCGCATATTATCCAAGGAAACAAACAAAAATACTATCACTTATGTATAAATATCCATCCCATTCATTACGTTAACATTTAAGTCGATAAAATGTGTAGACTGACTTTGTTATTCTTGACCGCCAACAATTGACATTTAACGACATCTTTTGAATAAATGAACAAACTTACTGCACAAGGAGATCTAATGGTTCCAAACAACAGTCTAAATATTATAAAATTACAATAGGAAGTATAATGAGGTTCTTCTTAATGAATAAGAAGACTCTTTTGCATCTTACCTCATAGAAATTGAGTTTCTTTTAGGACATGTTTTAAAACAATTCTGTTTTAACATCAGCTTGTCCAGACTGACCTAAAAATTGAGTATTTGTCAGTCTGGACAAGCTGACGATAAAACAGAATTGTTTTGAAACATGTCCTAAAAGAACTCAACTTTTATGAGATAAGATATAAAAGACTAAACAGTCTAAATAACATTACTTGGGTTAATGACAATGAAATACTCAAAATGTATGCTCACGTCAAACTAAGGAATGGGAACACTATAATTTCACCACAATTTAATATTTAATCTAACCAGTTTTCAGTCAGACAGACCTCTCTCTTCTCTATGCCATAAACCAAATATAGAAATCATGAGTAAATATCACAATTGTTTGACCTTTGAGAAGATGGCAAGAACAGTAAAAAATGTTCCAAATAAGCTATCTTGTAAGAACCTAACTATTAAAAGTCAATTCAATTGACCTTTGGTCACAAAATAATTAGACACATTAGCTTTAATTATGTTTTATACTAACCAACAAGGAACTAATGAAAAGTAATTAAGGCAAAAAGCTTTGAATGGTTACTGCTTTTAATCTTTTAATGCTCAGATACAAGCTCACGTTCATTTATGATATCATTCCTTATAATAGTAATATAAGGATCTATATTTTATCAGCAGACTAATTTCAAAGTCTATAATGTACTAGTTTTACTTTAATTTCTTAGAAAAGGCATTTAAGGCACACTTTATGGTCATTTACAAGGAAAGTGCCAAAGAAATAAACATGCATTATAAAACACATTATCACATTTAGCTATTAAGATAAAATTACATTATATACAGATAAAACAAATTTGTTTAATATTTGAAGGAAGTAACAATGAGGTTTACTTATTTTAGGAACTTAATAATGAGGTTTCTTTTAATTATTATGAGTTAAACCCTAACTCATAATAATTATTAGTCATTCAAAATATCTCTGCATGCGGAAGAATTACGAAGCTCTGTTTGTTGCTACACATGACGTTATATAAGGCAGTGTATACTGTCAGCGTCCCACGTCCCATTCCCCTCTGCACTCATAGATAGCAGTGTCACGTGTTCTATTCCTGCATAAACATGACTGCAGTGCCCTCCGTCAACAACTGCACTTACTCCTTAAACAGGTAATAAAACAAATTTGCTTTTTTTAGGGGGGGAGGATTTAAATTTTAAAGAAAAGTCGATCCCCTCAGGGGTCCTCATCTAGGGAATATGTGGATAGCGACCACAAGGTGCCCAAGCTGAGCAAAACATTTCTTCCACTTACTTGTGTTTTACACTCTTTTAACTTTATTATCTAACCTCTCTTGTTTAACACTTGTTTTTTCGACCCCGACGCTATTAGGGCATCCGAGGGCTAGGGAGTCTTTCCTTTCTTCCACTTTTTCTTTCCTTTATTTCCTTTTCTTCTCCAGAAAGGCCTGACCAGGAGCTGTAAGATGGCAGCCCCATCACTGGACTTGCCTTCCTTTGGCCAGCAACCAATCGAAGGGACTATTATTATGCTTTCAAGTCTTATACGAGAATTTCCCAAACACTGGAGGGAAAATTTTCTATAGGAACGTAACAGGCTTGGCCTAATACTTGGAAGGAAGAAGAAGAAGAAGAAGAAGAAAAGTCGATAGGAACTAACCAAACTAAATGAATTCCTCAGCAAGTTCAATTTATGGTCTGATTTTCCTGGTTTATGGTATATTGTTAATTAAAACCACATATATCCAATTTTGTTGGTGAGAAAACAAACATAGTGGCCACTAGAGGGATTTTAAATTTAGCTTCCAGAAAAGCTCCCATTCCTAATGATCAGATTTTACCAATTGTAGAAAAATCAGACTCTTGAGATGTCTACTGAGAAAATATAAGTACTTATGAGGAGAGGAGGGAACGACACAAGTTGAACATTCACTTCAGGCTTTTCGATTTGTGAGTCAACAGCTCACGAATCCTTCTCTACTGTACAAGATAAAATCCTGTGAAATTCAAAAGCCAGCCCAACAATGCATATCACAATACATCAATTTTGTCATGGTCATTTTCGACTTTTAGTAGGTAGTATTGGTGAAAGTTTGTAAAAAAATTTCATTTTTTTTTCATGAGTACAACCTTTGCTCCTTTCCTTTGAAATTTGCTAACAAGAAAAAATGACCCAAATATGCAATACCTTGAGAGGATATAATTTTTTAAAAATTTGTATGATATGTTAATGATCTTCCCTTTCATTTATACATATACAGAGTGTTTCTAAATTAGACCGAGAAAGTTTGGGATCAGATAGATAACCTTCATTGAAGCATATTTTCTTAAGGAACCTATGGACTGAAACGCTTCATTTCAAGGCTAGAGGAATCTTACGGGAAGGGATTGAAGAAAACGGATAAACACTCCTTTCAGTCCAAGAGGGGTTTGTCATTACTACTATCGCTTGGATTGTTTACTTCTGGAGCTCAGTAGCATTCAGAACCTATTACAGCAAGTTGGTTTACATCCATTGGTATGATCTGTTGGATAGGTAGAGGTGGGCCCACTGCCTGGCTGGCATGCTCACCTGACCTGATCTGCCTAGATTTCTTTTTGTGGGGCTCCACGAAGGCAATGGTTTATGAAATCGATATCGTCTCTGAAAAAGATCTTGAAGCACACATTGTCAGCGTAGCAGCTGAAATAAGGGAAACCTCTGGCATTTTTGGAAAGATATTACAAAGTATGGCACATTGATACATGTTTGTCTGAATATCAATGGACATGTGTTCCAGCACCTAGATCCTTCCTGATAATGCAACATTGGAGTGATTTTTTTTTAAGAATTAAATGTGTTTCGTTTCTGCTTGGGTGTGAAGTATTTGGATTAAAACACAGAATTATGTGACACAGAATGACTTCATATTTGCACATGCATACTTCCTTCCATCCCTTCCTCCAAGACCCCTCTTGCACTGAAACAAAGCATCATAGCCTATAGGTTCATTAACAAAATATGCTTCAATGAAGGTTAACTATCTGCTATCAAAGTTTGTCGGTCTAATTTATGAACACCCTGTGTGTATATATATATATATATATATATTGCTTTTCAATACAAAACAAAATTTTTATTTGTTTCTCAACATATGGTAGCCTATAACTGTGGACATTCCAGTGCACATTCTCCTCTTTCACTGAAGTTACTTTCTTTTTAAATTTATTTATTGTCCCAAGGGCTTAAGAAGTAAATTTTCAAATTGATACTCTTTTAAATAAAATTATGTCCACTGCTATGGTCTAGGGTGGCATCGTTGCTATTTACAGCAGGCCCGGATTCAATCTCCAATTGGGACAAGTTATCTGGGTGAAGGTTTTTTCAGGGTTTTTCCTCACCTGTAAGACAAATATCAAGAAGCTTTAAGACCCAAATGGGAACATCATCTAGCCATCATAATCATATTCATCATGCATAGTATGAATGTGTGTGTGAATGGTATGTTTCGTCTTAATGTTGTGTTGTCTCGGACGCCTTGAATTGAGCTGATCACTCATTCAGGCAAGGCCTCCATGTCCTTGTGTGGTCAAAAAAGTATGTATGTGATCCATTGTTAAAATCCCTCTCCTGACAGACTGTGTCACTGCAAGGCCCGGTTGGCATGTGGCACGTAAAAGTACCTATGAGATAAGAGGTTAAACTGCATTAATGGAAAAAAATTTTAGCATATTTTGCCCAAACAATTATGCAAATCTGTTTCTCGTCTGTAATATAATGTAAACAACATTGTATTATAATATGTTTCTATGAAAGCATTGAACTGAAGTTGAGGATGTTATCATACTGTCATTACTTTTGATATAAGCTTGGTTGATAGAGAAAGTCAAAGTAGATGATCTGATTGTAACTGATTAAGCTGAAAATGAAGGTAATTTCCACTATGTTAATAAATGAGTTGGAGAAAATGTTTAAACATCTCACCTCACAAAGTTCCATGTCTTCACGATAACGGTTTCAAAAGTATAGTATTATTTCCATCTTCAGTCAAATTCCAACTATTGATGTTAATGAAGAAATGTATAGTATTACTTCCAACTTCAGTCAAATTCCAACTGTTGAAATTCCTTCGTTAACATCAACAGTTGGAATTTGACTGAAGATGGAAGTAATACTATACTTTTGAAAACGGTATCGTGAAGACACGGAACTTTGTGAGGTGAGATGTTAAACATTTTCTCCAACTCATTTATTAATATAAATACCTCATAGTGCTTCCTCCCACTGCAAATTTAATTAATTCCACTATGTTATTCAGCTATTACATAAAAAGAATGAAGAAATAAGCAATTCAAACTTTTTAAATAAACAAACTCCATGGTGTGACAATCAGTGAACAATCATCCACCCAACATAGGAGTGACACAGTCAGCATATAGAGTCCCCAGCCATTATAACTGATTTTCTCTATCTGAAGCTGCTATTTCCTATACCTAAACAAATTGCTCATAAAGTTGGATGAGTACTAGTCCCATAATGGGTTAAATTGCTTATACCATTTGATTACAGGATGGGACTCAATAAACTTAGTTTTTTATTAATAGTGAGTGAAGAACATATTTTTTAACGACCCACCTCATACATTTTCAAATTTCTTTGATACCGATGGTTTTAGACAATATCTTGACCCTCTTCAGTCATGACTTCCAACATTAATTTAAATTTAAAAAATAAAACTTGGTTTTATATAATGTAATAAAAAAATACATGAAATGGCAATATTATGCATCAATTTTCAAAATATGTAACATACTGGAAAAACAAAATAGGATAATTTGGTATGAATTGTTAGAGATTGTCAGTAAAATTTACATTTAAAAGAGGAATAAGAAAAAATTTACCTGCAAGTAGAAAAGGCGTAATGTGATGTCCTGAATAAGTTCTTCAGCTACATCCTCAGGATAGAATTTGGCACGGAACTTGAATTGAAGAGGGTTCTCCTTCTTGACATCTTGGCTCATCACCTGAAACAAAATAATTTAATTAAGTTTGCAATACAACAAAATTAAGTACAATTACTACATTAACGTTCCTTCTATCATAATCATTGTAATAATCATCACAATATTTCTCAAACTTTTTTCATCACAATTCCTTTGGACTTGAAAACAAATTTAAGAATTCTCAAATAATTTCTTCAATAATAAGCTTCTGAATTTATTGACTTTTAAATGGATGTTGTGTATTTACTATGTATAAGTTACCAACACTTGCAAATATATTACTTTCATCCAGTATAGTATCATATGGAATTGCATAGCTGCACCAAAGAAAACTGTAAATATATTATTTATTTGAACATACATGAGGGGCATGGACCTTCCTGAGAATTATTGACGGATTCCTGGGGATCCATGGAGAAACAGTTTGGATACTATTTGATCTATCACATTCAGGGTCTGTTCAATTCTGCAAGTCATTTCAACCTTAAAATTCTATGGTGCGCAGTACAATAGGCTTAAGTCAAGAAATCAAACTTTTCAGGAGAAGCAGAATAAACTTCAAGTGATCTATAATAAAACGTATGTTCGACTATATATTCTGTGTTTTAGAATATTTATTCTTATATTCCAAAACATACAATATCTAGATGAACATACTTTTCTTTATTTTTTTTTTATTTTCGAGATCAGCTTGAAGTTTAATTTGCTTGTTCTGAAAAGTTTAGTTTTTTTACTTAAGCCCATTATACTCTCCTCCTGGCGCGACAGGCCTACAAGGCCCTTAGCCTACCAGCCGGCTGCTGGCCTCACATCTACATGTGTCAATCACAGAGGTAGATGATCAACGGCCAGTGTAGGGGTGACATGTGGTCAGCATGTCGAGTCCCCCAGCCGTTATAGCTGGTTTCCTCAACCTGGAGCCGCTACTTATTGTAGCTACCCAATTGCCTCACGATGCTGGGTGGGCACCGGTCCCATACTGGCCGAAATACCATGAGAAAATTTCTTCCCCCATGGAGACTCGAACCAGCGCAAGTCCCGTAGCTCTGTGCCAAGGCTTCCTACCTTAACCGCTCGGCTACGGCGCGGGACGCCCATTATACTGCACCATAGAATTGTACCAAATAATACTGATAAAAGGACAATTATCAATATGAATTTTTAGAAATTGTCTCAATTGTGGAGGCAATGGCAAAACAGTCCCCTTAAGGAGAGAAAAAAATTCTCTTTTGTCATTACAGCAATAAAAAACCTGCAATTTTATAAACAGTAATAACAGTAGGTTGACTTCCTTCCTCAAAACAAATCTTTTAACTAAATGTTAACTTCAACCACTGACTAAACTCAAAAGTACATTAATCATATATGATCAGTTTATGGACAGAATCAAACAGACACATAAATTAAAAGATAATTCAGATGACAAATAAGATTAAGTTAAATCAATGAAATAAAAGCCTATTGGATACAACACCTAAAGATCCTAGACATGATATGATCTACATGTTAAAACATCCATAAAAAAAGCATGAAATGAAAAAAATAGGAGCATTTTCACATAAATTAACATTAATGACATCGCCAAATTATGTGGTTTTGAAACCCATTTATGTAGAACTGGATCAAGGATTTTCGATGTTCATGACTTCTTTCACGAAAAAAAAAGAATATGCCTGCACAGCATAACCTCCAATTATGCTAAAATATTATTTTTTAATTTATTAGTTTATCATGTACCTTCATGGATACCTTTATACTCATTTAATAATAATAATAATAATAATAATAATAATAATAATAATAATAATAATATTTGAAAAATAAAAAAAAATAGCACACAGATGCATGAAAGCCCATGGGGGTAACCAATATAAAGACCATCTGGGTTTACAGCTTAAAATAGAAATGGATCCTAATACATGGGTCGCTTTTATTCCCAAAAAGTACCCATTATTCATTTAACTGTTCTCAAGGACTAGTGAATATTTTGAACTGTCTGACATTGATAAAAACTTATTTTCAGTTTAATTGTAAATAAACTTGGTTTATAAAAAATTGAATAATAGTTTTTAAGAAGAAAATTATAAACCAATAAAACAAAACAGTAGTTCAATATCCTGTTCCTGATGATTAAATTTTTTAATTCTCCAGATAACTTCTATTAATTTTTGGGAAGGAACCAACACATTTTTCAAATTCTATGGAAAAGCCATCACAACATCAAGATGGTTTAATAATACTGAACCCCCAGCCAGACTGGACAAATCTAATGATTTATTTATGCTAACAATGCCAGTGAATCAGCAATTCTTGTAAAAGCCCAGAAGTTGATAATGTAATAATACATATAAAATGGCTTATCCAACACAGAAATCTTATTCTAATAAAAGAGAAAAATATTAACAAAGTTTAAAAAAATAAAACATAAACATATTATACAAGATGTTTAAGACTTGGTTCAGATACGTAGATGATATTTTTGCAATAATAAATTCCAAAGATATTGAAGATGCTCTTAAATTATTGAACCTTCAGGATGAATCAGTAAAGTTTACCGTTGAATTAGAAAAAGAAAACAAAATTCCTTTTTTGGATTTATGTATAATTAGGAATGATCAAACACTGAAAATTGAATTTGATATATTTAGGAAAGGAACTCATACAGATAATTACATTAAATCATCAGGCTTCAATCACATCGCTCATAAGCATGAAATATTCAATAGCTTAATTTACAGAGTGACAAATGTACCATTAAACGAAGAAAATTTCAACAAAGAGTTTAAACATATCTTAAACACTGCTAGATTAAATGGTTTGGTAAAGAATTAATTATAATAAGTTGAAGAAATTCAAACACAAAAAAAGACTTAATGAATATACTACTCTACAAAATTGCAAAGAAAAGAAAAAATACAAGAAAATTACTTACCATCCTGAAATGCATAGAAAATTTCAAAATTTTTTTTGACAAATACAACATTTCTTTGGCACCAATAAATAAATTTAGTCTGGGTAATCTTCTAAGTACCAATAAAAAAGTCAATGTTCCAGACAGTAAGAAATCTGGAATTTATCAAATAAGTTGTGAAGATTGCAGTAAAGTTTATATAGGAAAAACAAAAAGGGATTTGGAAATTCGGACAAAAGAACATTTCAGAAATATTAAAAATTGTGAAATTGAAAAATCTGCAATTGCTGCACATAGTTTATTAGAACATAAAATTGGAAGAGAAGCTAAACTTTTAAAACAAGTAGAGAAACCTTTGTAATTGACAGTTTGGGAAAAAAAATATACATTCAGAAAAACAAAAATAGATCAATGAATTTTGATATCCCTAACGAAATTACTTTGATTTCGAAGTTCATAAATTCAACCATAGATGGCAGCACTGAAGATGGCGACAATAGAATAGTTGACGGCCGAAGAATTTCGTCAGTCAGAGTTATGGCTGAAGATGAACACGAATGTGTTTATCGCAATATCATGGAAGCATGAATTCTATGAGGTGAGTTGTTTAAACAAAATGTTCTCCGATGAATTTTAATATTATACAAGGTTCCTCAAATAGGATAATAAAAATCATCTAAATAATATAACTTACTTTCTATACAAAGAAAAGGTCCTTTCTATGATAAATGTTAATTCATGCACAAATTCTCTTAAAAAATACACTATTTTAGCAGAACTAAAATTGGCAGAAAAAATTAATAACGGTGAATTATTAGGCTATGTGGTTACAAAACCATATTGATGATGAGTGATAACACATCCATAAAGAGTATTTACATGTAATGAATGAAGTACTGGTATTCACTTAAACAAGCTAGATAGGCAATGAAAACCTCATAACTCCATTAGTCATTGAAAACCACATAACTCCAGCAGCCAGCACAGAAATACGTGATGCATAACCCGTTGAGAACATGGACTTCAAATTTATTAATAACTTCTGCTTCGTCATAGTTTAGCCTTATTTAATAGCCTGTTCTGGATCCAAATTGCTGCAGTTTCCATCTTTTCTTAGGTCTTCCCCAACTTCTTCTACCTCGTGGTGAATAGTTGTATACTGCTTTTGGTATTCTATTCTCAGCCATCCTTGCTAAGTGTTCTTTCCAGTTTGTTCTGTATTTTACTATTGTTATGTTTAATTCCTCTACTTTTAGTTGTCTTATTTCTGAGTTGTGTTTTTTTGTCTGTTCTTTTGATATCCTGCTATTGGTCTGAGGAATTTCATTTCAGCAGCTTGTATTCTGGCAGATTGTTGTGTTGTCACTGTCCATGTTTCGGATCCATAAGTAATAATAGGAATTGTCATTGTCTTGTATAATTTCATTATAGAGTTTTTCCTGGCTTTATTTTTCAAAGTTCTTTTTAGTGTACCTGTTATATAATTAAACTTATTTAGTTTTAATAATTTGATTTGTATTCTGAAGTAAAATTCGTGGGAACTATTGCTTATCAATTTTCATAATTATTTAAAAGTTATTTGTTTCTCCTGTAAAATTTACCAAAATGGAGTTATGAGGTTTTCATTTCCCACCATCAATATTCTTACTGACTTGTTTTAAATCAGTAAATGTTTAAAGTTAGGTTTTATTAAATCAGTTCCACCTCTCAAGGTGTGATTGTTTGATTTACCTTTTTTTACATTCCCTTTCAAAGACATGTGGAGCTTTTAATGGTATTTTAATATGTATTTATCTTTCTATTCTGGTTGACTTTTTTCTATACTTTAACAGTATTCATTATTTTTGGTATTATGTTAATTCTCTATCAACCTAATTTGGAGATACCTAAAAAACATGGCCACTTCAAATTATGGGTTACATTTTATTTAAATATAATTTATAATTTGAGCTTTTAGATCTAAAAAGACCAACAAAAGAATATGAAGAGAAACATGTCTTCTATTGTGAAATTACAATAGGAACATTATGAGGTTCTTCTTAATAACAATATTTCAATGTTTTTATTATTCATTTCATACATCTCAATGATGGATAAATCATATTTGAAGAGAAAAATTATACACTCAGACTGCGGCTTCAACCCAGCATATATAAGAGAAAGATTTGCATTTAGATTGGAACAGGTAGCTCAGTTGGTAGAGTACTGGCCTAGAAAGCCAAAGGTCCTGGATTCAAGCCCCAGTCTGAACATATAATTTTCCTCTTGAAATAAGATTTATCCAACATAATCTTTATTATGTCTTCCATTACTAAGAAGTCTATAAATATACATAGCTTTGCAATATAAAAATTAAAACATCTGATTGTCACACTCACCCACTTTGCAGTAAGTACTATCTGTTCCAAGATATCAGAATGCATGCATAAAAATAAACATTCAGTGCAAAGCAAGAAATTTAAAAAAAATTATTGTAAAGAAATAGCAAAAACAAAAGTCATTTATAAAAATTCTAAAATGTGAAGTTGCAAGAACAGAAGTGTTTTCATTTCAAATATTTTTGAAAAGCCACTTACTTAAAAAAAAAAGTCTAGTGATGAGGAAAATGCATTGAGTGGATTGCAGAAATAAAGTCTAAACCATAATATTTTATAGTCCTAATAAGACAATAAAAAACTGGAGGATGAGGAACCTCAGTTGTAGTTTAACTGTATCTGCAATCCACTATTAAGTTAGTTCTTTATTAACAAGACACCAAATGTGCACATGCTCAAACACACTATGTATGCATTAGTTTTCAGTGCAAGAAAATATTGCTTTACTTTTGATTAAAATAAACAGAAGATAAGAAATGACACACATGCTTGTGGCCTCTTATTCAATCCAAACAAAACAGTTATAAATTCATTTTCAACCTTAAATGCAATTAAAACATTACATATCATCTACCACTGAAAACCTTGAAATAATTATATTAATATAATTACTACTGAATGTTAATTAAATAAAAATAAAATGTAGTTTTATTTGATTTTCATATTTATTATATAATTCAATGACAGCTGTTTCGGTACACTGTACCTTCTTCAGACATGTTAACAAATTATCATTTGTGTTCCAACTGATCTAAGCAACAATACAACAATATTTATTTAAATTTTTTAATTTAACAAAGGGGATTCATTCAAATCAAGTTGAGAATTTCTCAATTTTAAAAATTTAAATAAATATTGTTGTATTGTTGCTTAGATCAGTTGGAACACAATTCATAATTTGTTAACATGTCTAAAGAAGGTACAGTGCACCGAAACAGCTGTCACTGAATTATATAATAAATATGAAAATCAAATAAAACTACATTTTATTTTTATTTAATTAATATGTATGGATTTTCATGAAGTAAACACCAACTCAATTGACTACTTAATGTAATATCAAAGGCTAGGAACTATTTTTTTAATCTTTCTCTTGGGGGGGGATTAATAGAGGAAAATGTTGTACACAAGAATTTAGAGTAAGATCAAATAAAAAGAAAAAAACTACTTGCGGATATTAACTAATAGCTTATATAATTAATACAAAATACCTCACCTCATATCCAGTCTTTTAACGGACTGGTTTCAAAGCCTGGGCAGCTTCATCTCCAGCAATTTCTCGTCGAGCATCTTCCAAGAAGCAGTTCTTCTGATCGACATGTTATCAGTTGATGAGAAATTACTGAAGATGAAGCTGCCCAGGCTTTGAAACCGGTCTAGTTTGTAGACTGGATATGAGGTGAGGTATGAAACATTTTAATTTAATCTTAAATCTAACTCAATTTATTAATTAAAATAAACCCCATAGTGTCATTTCCTTTAAATATTAATGCAGCTTATTTAATGTTGTAATAAAGATGGTATTTTAATATGGTGAGTAAACCTTTAATAATTTTACCATCAGAGATAATTTGTAATCAAGCTTTTATGATTAGATTCATTAACTTTTCTATAAAAATACTTTTAAGCTATAAATGATAAGATGTTAATTACCTAGAAATCAAAATACCTACTTATTATAAAAGAGAATGAATTTAAAACCTGTTTTTGTACATGGCACAAAAAATCAAATTGACGAATTAACACTAATACAAACACAGTACAAAGAGGAAGAACGAGTTTTTACTGTAGAAAGTGACTAGAGTCAAGACCAATAGGTCGAATTAATTAAAGCTTCTGTATCGTTGAGTAACTATGTGCAACATGCTAATCAGTAAAGGACTTAGTAATAATCTGATCCATTATGTGCTCATTCATTTGAAAAAGTATTAAAAATGTATTTTTCAGAAACTTCCTTAAATCAATATTCAGCATCTACCACCATATAGTAGACAAGAAAGAAAAGAAAATATGGAAAAAATAAATACACAAAAATCCACCTGCTATTAAGACAAAATCAGATTAAAATTACTTTAAAATAAATACAACCACATAATTATTTTTGTTGAAATTCTATTTTCCAGTAATTAAATATTTTAATTACGCATAATGTTATGAAAATACAGGGAATAAAACACATGCATGGAAGCTTCTTGTAGGAAAACCAGAGGTAAAACGCCCAGTTGCCAGACCAAGAATGAAGTGAGAGAATAACATTAACTATGATCTGAGGGAAGTGGATTATACAGGGAATGATTGGAAAATATTAGCTCAGGATATGGATGTATGGAGAGCTATGTCCGCATGGCCATGAACCTGCGGGTTCGATAGTGCCAGTGAATTAGTTAGTTATGAAAATACAATAGGAAGTAACATTATGAGGCTCTACTTAATAAATAAGTTGAGTCTTATGTTCAGACAAGAGATCCAACTTGTTTATTAATATTTCTTGAATGGGTATGAAACACTACCAGAATAACATTTTAAAATTGAATTTGTAACTTTTAACTAGAGGCAAATAAGCAAATAATTGTTTTATCATCATCATCCTGTCAAATTGTACGCCTAGTGACATGTTATGGTCTCCAACAGAATTACTTTATTGCCATATTATTTTATTACGAAAACATATGGAGGAAGATCAATGTATGGACAGAGAGGAATGGCATTTGGTTTCCGGAAGACAGCGGCAGCTGCCATGATACCGGATGATGATGATGATGATGAAAACATATAAAAGCCAATACAATGAAGTTGAAATTTCATTTATTTAAAATAGTTTGCAATTCACTTTACTGCATAATAAAGACAAAAAATAAAACTACATTAAAGACCAACATGCATCAAACTCTCTCAAATTGCAATAAGGATGTATATTACATTCCTGTATAGATATTTGCTAAATTATGATAATGGTGAAAATTTTAGTTTCATATTTTATCAAATTTAAAGTTAGTAATTAAAATAGTAATGTAACATAAAAAGAATACATTGCAATATAAAAGAACAATGGGAAGAAAAAAAAACTGATAAGGTAGTTTAAATTATCTTTACAAAAGAACACAAAACCAAAGTTACCAATATTGTGAATATTATAATTATATATTATATGGCAAATAAATAATCCTGCAGAATGATTCTTAGAAAAAGTTCTCATGAAAAAGGAATGCATATGGTGATTTAATTGAGATTACTGAAGAAGTCTCCAACTGGCAAATAGTACAAGCAATTCCATCTATAGTAATCATGTCAAAATACTCTCATTTCAGGTAAGAAGCACATTTTTCATTAAGATCAGTATTCTCATCAACACACTTTTGACTTCACATCCTTTTTTGCTTACTTGGGAATCCAAATCATTTTGCCATCTTCTTAGTTGCCCAGCATCTCTTCTTGTTGGCTGGTTAATCATTGATTATCAGGTGAATCTGATCTTGTCCTTTCCATCCTGCAAATGTGTTCTTGCCATTTTTTTTCTCTTGAAAGTTGGTTTAATTTATATATTTGTAATTAGTTTCAGATTGTAAGGTCACTGATTTCACCTCTTATAGTATATCCAGCAACTGATCACAAAAATTAATTTTTGCACTTTCAATTTTTTTCTTTTCTCAAATCTCAACCATATGTTAATGCTGATGTGGCCATTATCTACAGAATTTGATTTGGGTGTCTTTCCTTATTTTATTTTTCAGGGTTTATCTAACTGTTCTACAGATATCTACATCATATGAAATGTCACATCCTAGATATTTAAAGTTAGTGACTTGTTCTATTATATTTTCATTTATTACAAATTTCAATCTTTTTAGTTATTTTGCTTTGAAGGCCATCACTTTTGATTGGATATTTCTAGTTCTAGTGTAATGTTACAAAAATACACAGCCATTTTTTAATTGATCTTCTGAACGTGCTAAGATGATCTGGTCATCAGCAAATAAGGAGTTTACAATTAAATTTCCCAGTTTAAAATTTGATTAAATGTCTCTGTCATTCCTGAATGGCAGCATCTATTTAAGTGTTAAAAAGATCAGGCAACATCAGACAATCTTATTTTAGTCTTTGGTTTATCTCAATATGCAAGTTTTATTAGAATTGTCTTTATTATATTTGTTCCTGTATAAATATTTTTCAAGATTTTTATTATAAGATTTATTATGACATTTATTATATGATTCAGGTGGCCCTTTTCTTCCATTATATTCCAGATTGCAATCCTAATGACTTATGTATTGCAATGTTGCAGATATTCAGAATTCAGGCAGTTGGAGACAAAATTATTTGTTTACTGGTAGCAATTATATGAAATTGTCACATTCTAGATATTTAAAGTGGCTTGTTCTATTATATTTTCATTTTAATGCAATTTTCTATCTTTTTGGATATTTTTCTTTGAATGCCATCACTTTTGTCTGAATATTAGAAATGAAAGTAGACTTCAAATCCCGATGGTAAATTAGGAAAAGTACATTTTTATGGATTAACATGCCTAAAATAAGTTTTGATGGTTGATTGAAAAATGATAAAATAATAAATAAAAGTATCTTTCCTCACCGATGAGGTAATTTCAGAAACTTTATGGCACACAGTATATCATATTCACCTTATTTAGTATGTATGCACAAATGAATGACATGTCTCATCTTGAATGCAACCCTGGCATTGTGTTAACTCTTCTGGGAAGAAACTCTATACCCTTCATAAAAAATAGTATGATTTGGAGTTAAAAATCCTCTTCAGACAGGTCATTCCCTTCAAGAGGCCTGTGTGACATGGGGCACATGAAAATACGTACAAATGGATAAATTAAACTAAGAGTGATAGGGGAAGGGGTGAGGGAGGAAAGGGTGAAGGAGGGAGTAAGGGATCGAGAGAATGGGAAGGAGGGAGTGAGGGAGGGAGAGGGAGTGAGAGAGGGAGGGAGGGAGGGAGAGAGAGAGAGAGAGTAGTTAGAAGTATGGAATTTTGTATTAGCCATTAACAGGACTGTCCGGTTATATTTGTATTGTATTGTATTGTATTGTATTGTATTGTAAGCCCATGTTTTCCCTTTACAGATATTTAGGCGCTTTCCCCCTACAGGGAAGAATTTGAACCATACTAATTTAGTTACACTTGTTTTCGTATAGATGTCATTTTGAGTGGTCCGTGGTCAGCATTCTGCCTCACACTGACATCTATGAAACCAAGGTAGTACTAGGACGGGAAAATTCGGTAAATTTTGCTTATAGGCCTTTTCATTCAGGCTTAAGGATTTTTAACGAGCCTGAAAATCTTCAGACTCGGGACCCACGACTTAAAGTCCCTCCCGGAGGACTTGCTCCTTGGATTTTTCCGTCCTAAAAAATCCATCGACCACGGCCGGGTTTGAACCCGCGACCCTCGGGACTAGAGTCAAGGAGCATAACCACTAGTCCACCGCGGCTTATATCAGAACTGAAATTAATGTTACTCTCTGAACGCATTACATAGTTGTATAGTAATCGGACTATACTGGGCAGGACCGTGTACTACTCCCCACCCCTCTCTATACTCCGCGAAGTACATAACTTAGTAGCGTTTATCTTGGTGTTGAATTCGCTAGGCCTGATTATTAAGATTTAACGTAATGTTACGTTTAATTACGATCTCACCTTAAACCATATTAATTTTGTTAAGATAGATTCTTTAAACTCTGTTTGGTGGAGCAAAAATATTTAAAAAAAAATAGAAAAATACAAATATGTCAAACCATAATTCAGAGCATTTTAACATATGGCGCTGAAGTCTTGCAAATTCCTGCCAGGGAAACGAAAAGAATTTGCAAATTCCTGCCAGGGAAACGAAAAGAATTTTAAGTACAGAAATTGACGTTTTAAGAAGATCAGCTGGAAAATATAGAATGGATAGAATACGAAATAAAGAAATAAGGGAAATTATGGGTGTACAAGAGGAGCCAGACATCATAGACATTACAGAAAAGAAAAGATTACAGTAGTATGGCCATGTCAAAAGAATGCCAGAGCAAAAATTGCCTAAAATTGTTATGGAATGGATCCCAATGGAAAGGAGGAAGTGAGGAAGGCCAAAGAAAACTTGGATAGAAGGGGTACAAGCAGCTATGAATATCAGAGGATTGGAGGGAGATCAATGGATGGACAGAGAGGAATGACGTTTGGTTTCCGGAAGACGGCAGCAGCCGCCATGATACCGGATGATGATGATGATAGATTCTATAAATCAACCATCCCATATTTCTAATTGGCCATTACTAACATAGATGTTCTAATGCATGTTCTGTTTAATTATCGGGTCCTGCAACGGGATAGCTGCGGTACTTGATGAAAAGTACCGAAATCCTGTTAAGGAAACTGTATCTAAAGTGATGGATTGCGTCACGCTAACAACGTTATTTCCTATCTGGTCTACTAGCCAATGACAGCAACCACTTCAGTCAGTCTTGCTCTACGGAGCTATCGTGCCACACGCATTTAATTTCAATATAATTAAATACTATTAATAGATTAAATCCAAATAAAAAATCGACTTCATATGGACTTTATCAAACGTAAAAACTAGTACGAAACTTTGTGTTCAAAGTTTGAAAAGTTTTATATATGGGAGTGGATAACACAATTCGTAACAGCAATAAAAGACGATACAGCTTCTTCGACAAGAATATATTTTAGAAGTGCTGATGCATGTAAAATTTTCCATATCTCACGAGTGCCGCTATAGAATATGATTTCATGTCCTTGAGCAGTAATTGGCACGATGGAAGCAAATGAATTACAAATACTTTACTGAAAATTATGTTTATGCATACTTAAAAAAACGTTGAAACAAACACTTCATTTTTTTTTTTGCTAACCTGCCTTAAATCTTTACACAAATACTTCAGTTTTATAAAGAATTTATTTCCCAGAAACGAAGAAAACATTTCAGCAAATTAATAGTTCAGAGGTCAATAACTTATAACTGGATACACATTCTGTTTAGTTCTCTAATTTGCAATTTTTATTTCGTATAGTTATTTAGAAGACATAGAGTGGCGTTTCACACATCAACCTGGAATCATACAACCATGTACCATTCTCGCACAGGCATCGACATTCTGTCCTCTTAGCTTTGTAAGCCTTAACAATATTACCTCCGCGCGAAATGAATGAATGAATGAATGAATGAGTGTGTGTGTGCGTGTGTACATATATATATATACACAGACACACACACTCCGAATGTATGTCTGTCTGTCTATTGTGCATTCCTACGCCATTCATCCGACTCATTTTGCAAAACGTTCTGGAGTTTCCCGGGAAGGTTTTAGGCTATAAGAGTTATAATACTCAAGTCCTTCACCCTTAAAAATCACCCTTTGTGGTGGAAAACGTGCTTTTCGGAACTTCTTGGACGCTTAAATGACATACGCTATATAAACCATAACATATACACCAAATTAATGTACACAGAATTTAATATCTAAAAAAAAAACTACAAAAAAGTCTGCGACATGTCTATCTTTTGCGGATAACTCATAATAACCATTTTTGTCTTTCAGCTCATTTATACCAAGAATATCGGGATAAGTAGATTCCCGAGCAACGCTACTAAGTAATTACCTAAAAATAATTACGATATCAGTTTATAATTATTTTTCTTTTTGCTTATTCAACTAAACATAGAAACATATTTAATTATTTAGGCGTAGCAGCGCATGCTGGGTATTAGCTAGTTAATAATAAAATACATTGACGTATTCGAAAAATTACTGTTATGAAGATTACATAAACATTTCCAATAGAAGGGATTAATGCATTTTTCATTATTACATTAGTTCCCTAGCTTCCCAATAACGGACATCTGTTACAAAGATATCGATAAGGTGATTCACGATGTCTCATCTGCCAAGCAATCAATCATTCTCAAAATTACGGCAAAAACATAGATGCAGAGGATCGCATAAATGCAGTTCCTATTGAAGTGTAACCATGTTAGTTTAATTGTATGTTATTATTCTTGTCGAGACGAAATGATGAAAATAGAACTTGATAAAGTGGCTGATAAATAACTTCATAGCAGAAATGAGCTGAAAGACAAAGATTTTGCCAGAAAACGTAAGACGCAGTACGCTTCGGCAATTATGTAACCAAACTGATTATAAATGTAACTGTAATATATACTCAAATTTGTATTCTAATAATATTTAAAGAAGAATTACTAGTATCAGATTTCAATTCAATTTTACCAATTTTAAATAATTGGTGTATATGATTCACCAACTCCACTGTATTTCCCGAAGAGCCATGGTAACATGTATATCAGAAGTGGCTCTCAACTGAACACCAGGAAGGGGGGGAAAATGCATGGTCAAAGTAGGATAACGGTTCAAGTAACAGAACGGGACGTAAGTCTTGAAATCTCAAAACTAAATTAGCCTAAATTATTCATGTTGAATAGTTACACAACGACTACGTGCTCAGCACTTGAAATTCCCCTCAGGCTAATCTCGATCATCTTATAAGTAAAAAGTAAAGTGATATTCATTATGAGCTTACCCTTTTATATCTTAAAATAACGTATGTTATGGATTCTGTAGATTACTAAAAAAATAACAGTTGCAAATCCAAAATCCTATGAACGGCATAACGTTTTCATGTAACAAAAGTGCAGAACTAAACTAACTCACTGGCACTATCGAACCCGCAGGTTCATGGCCGAGCGGACATAAGCTCTCCATACATCCCTATCCTGAGTTAATGTTTTCCAATCATTCCCCGTATAATCCACTTCCCACAAATCATAATTAATGTTATTTTCTCACCTCATTCTTGGCCTACCAACTGGGCGTTTTCCCTCTGGTTTTCCTACAAGAAGCTTCCATGCAAATCTTTCATTCCCCCATTCGTGCCACATGTCCTGCCCATCGCAGTCTACGGGACTTAACTGTTATTATATCTGGCTTCCTATAAAGACCATATAGTTAACTGTTATGTAGTCTTCTCCATTCACCTGTCTGTTCATCTCTATTTGGTCCAAAAATTTTCCTAAGAACTTTATTCTCAAATACTCATCTCCTTTCCTTCCTTAAAGTAAGACTCCATGTTTCGCATCCATATAACTGGTAGATTAATATATTTATATATTTTCATTTTCCGCGTTTTGAAAGGAGTTGGAAAGTCATGAGTCTCTGAATTGCATAATAGCACGCATTTCCAGAATTGGGTCTATGTTTAATTTCTTTCTGCATCTCATTCCTATTTGTGATTATTGTTCCTAGGTATTTGAATTCAGCCACTCCCTCAAAATTTCCCTCATTTGTCATTAGCTGTCCATTTCCATTGTATAATGCATTTCTATATGTGATCACATATTTAAGTGCATAACTTAACAGTAAATACATTATTGAATACGAAATAGGTGGTAAATAAATAACATTTGAATTAATATTAGGTATTTGAATTGATGGTATAAACTGGATTCAGCTGGCTGAGGATTAGAACCAGGATTAAACAGAAAATCTGGCATTCAGGGATGTAATAGACACATAAAGCAAAATAATAAAGGAAGGAAAAATCCGTCGGGTATAAGATGTACTTTCAGGATGAGGGATGCTAAAAATGTGTCGGGAACTGGTGGTAAATATTTTTATTTATTTTCCAGTGAACGTATAAGAGCTATAATGTCCGTATTCCACATAAATATATGTAATTATTATTAATGATATGCAGCTACACTAAGCATCACTGCTGACGTAGGATACCGGTATCGGAGATGGCAGATGGTGGGACAAACATGGGGGCTTACATAACACGTGAACACTATATTTTAAAAACGATGTAAATTGTTTGCCAATAGGACATATGACAAAAGTTCCTCCAATCTCTTTAATACAGTAGTCATTTTCTACACGGACGTAACCTATTTTTGAAAACTTATTTCATATGGTACTTCCATAACTGCTCCTGACGTGAAGAGTGTTTATTTACAAAAGTGGCACAAAGTTCCAATCCATCTATACTGATGGCCTGATGGGTATAAGCTTTTTGCTTCCCAAACTAATAAAATTAATCATGCTACAGAATTTTCGTAAATCAAATAATAACTTCTATAGATGATTTCGTGGTTGTATTCTTTCCATGAGTTTAATCTTTTGAAAATATTCTTACAATGCTGAAAGCAGATTTTTTATATAACATACTGAAACTTCTAAATTCAGTATTATAAACTTTTAAAAGATTTTATCTCGCTAAATGAATTTAACGAATATCAAGTTTATAGACTGTGATAATTGATTGAAATATTTACAATGGACGTGCTTTACATCCGAAGAAAAGCTTTCATAATTAAGTCAAGAATGTGTAGTAAAGGACAACAACTTCAAGAAGAAAAAAATTAAGTGCGGCAACCTTGAAATGTTTAATAATTTCACTGTAAAAACAGAAATACTCCAGGGTATGTAATTTGCAATGTTTGTTTATGCCTCAATATTATTCGAATCTTGAATGTTCCTGCAAATAAGTTAAAGTAACCCAGAATTGATAAAAATATATGAAATTTAATGAATATATAGCATAGTTATGACAACCAAATCGATCAAACTATAGGCCTTATCTAAAGAACAGTGAAAGTATTTGACTGATATTGATTCTGGAAACGCGTAGATTTTATGGCTACTGGATTGAATTCATTGTTGACTGTCATAAATAGTGAATGCAACATTCTTTTGGAATTTATTTAATATTTGTAGGAAATATCACCATGAGGTTTCTTTTAATTACTATATGAGTTGATTATTTTGACTCACCTCATATTTTAAATATTTTTTAAAAAATATGAGAGGCGTCAAAATAAATTATTTATAATAATTCTTTTGGATTTTCGTCACGAAGTTTTCAGTGTTGTCAAATAACTTGAATTTATCACTAATCTAACATTCTAGAATCAAATATCAAAGGCACTATGACTTATTATTACGCAGGATCATCTATATCCAATAGGAGATAGTATTAAGGTGCTAATCATAGATTTATACCAATTGTTATTGAGAGAATTTCAACAAATAAATTTATCAATTGAATTTCTAAGTTAAGAGAATTATCAGATGACTGATTATTACGACCTAAAAATAAGAAACTATGGATGCATTTGTGACCTTAAAAAGTGTTTAAATAAGATGAAAAAATTAACATAATTTAATGCATTTATTAAACATTTTATACTGTTTCTATTCATATAGGCCTACATTTTCAAACTTTTCACCATAAAGAGAATGCAGGGATGTAACAATCCGGTATTTCAAGCAATTTCCAGAAATAAAAATGACCTTCGAAATAGTGATCATGCAACTTGCGACTTACATGCATTATGTTGGTAATTTAAACTTATAAAATTCCCCAAAATATGGCTAAAATATGATTATTACAGAAATTAAAACAAATATGACCAAGAATCTAAAACATGGGAAATATAACTTTTAAGACAAACATTACTACATTTTCATCAAAAGACCTAAATAAATGTTATTTCTTACTCTAGACTCAAAATAAAGTTTTTAAAAAATATGGTATGTTATAGGAATCCGCTCCCTATATTATTTTTTTTTTTTACGGTTAGAAGCATTTTAACATAGGTCACAGAACTGTGGCCCTAATTTTAAACACACATAATTCTAATTACATTATATAATAGAGAATAATAAGGATATATCTTCCCGTGTATTTTCTGGCGAATTTTTAAAACGGATAAAATGTGTAACATAAAACAAGCGTCACAGGATAGTGTACAATCATGAATCATGGCTTAGAAGCGGAAATGTAATCAACAAGAGATTAGTGCTATTCGATTGCGGACATGCTAGAATAAGATAAAAGCTATTTTAATTTCGCTATGCTAGTCGAAATGGTTTCGACACTTTTGTTAACAAACTGATGGTATCTGAGGAGGGAATGTGATAAGTGGTAATACATAATTATAATAATAGAGAAAACTAGTTCCATACTGTAGGCCAAATTATAGTCCGGTATGCAAATATTTGAGGAAATACTTTCCAAAGGATTCGTGGATATTTTATTGAAATAACAAAGTGAATCGAAAGAAGAGAGTAATAAAATAATTAAAATCTCCAATTTTCTATTTGCTAGCTTTCTTTTCTTTATGTCACATTCGTCATCAAACCATTTCTTGTTTTTCCTCTTTTTTAAATAACCTACGTTTTCTGATGCTGACAATTTAATAGTTGCCTCTATCTCATACAGTCTCCTATTTTTGTATTTTCTTCTGTTGCCACATTTTCATCTGAATATTCCAGTATTTCTAATCTGGTATTCTTGCGGCTGTTCGTCTTTTGTTAAGATTTTTTTTTTCAGAGCCATCTTTAGCGTGTGTTCTCATAAGCGATAATCGTTCACTGATTTTCACCCTGACCAGATGATGATTCGAATTGCAGTCTGCCCCCCCCCCTAACTGATCTAACGTCGATGATGCTGGTGTGCCAGCGTTTATCCACTTACACGAGCCAAATGAAGTCATTTTTGAACAATTGGGTAACATCAAAGGGAAACCACTAAGTTAATAAAGAGTAAAGAGGGAATATATGAGAGAAAATTAATGATATTTATATGAATGCAAAAAAATAGGATCAGAACTATATCAAGGAATTAGGATAGAGAGGAAAGGGTTCAACCTTGAACAGACAAAATGAAAATGGTGATATGATTGCAGATTCCATGGGGATATCAAATAGATGAAAAAGTTACTTAATTCGTTATTAAACCTACTTTCAGTACAGGGTATTGAAGGGGATGATTTACATACAGCAGAACTAAGTGCATTAGAGGTTGAAATGGCGACAGAAAAATTAACGATGATTTCTGTAGACATTAAGCGTATATTATATTCTCCTCCATATAGTTGGTTAAGGCATTAATATACAGTGTAGGGTGTTTGAATTAAAAAAATAAATCACTTGAATTTTTTTCATAAAAATCAAAACATTTTAAATAAATTTTAATTTGAAAAAAAATGTTTAATCATTCACCGGCTATCTCAATTGTGGTATTAAGAATGTCACTTAAAATGTATATCATGGTATAAACAACAATGTTTTTTAAAGAAATTCAATGCATAATTATTATTTTGCATATCAAATGTTTATATTGTATCAGACAATAAAAAAGCATCATCAGAAGTTTAATTTTATTTCTCCTTGATAAGGAAATTCTGTTTAATAATAAATAATAAAAAATCATTATCCTATCTTGGTTAATATTGGAGAAATTTATTTTTGAAAATGTTACACTTTTAACCTGAAAATGTATCTGAATCACTACCGGGTTGCCCTTAACACTACTCCTGGCGCGACAGACCTACAAGGCCCTTAGCCTACCAGCCGGCTGGCCTCACATCCACATGTGTCAATCACATATGTAGATGATAATCAGCCAGTGTAGGGGTGACATGTGGTCAACATGTCAAGTCCCCCAGCCGTTATAGCTGGTTTTCTCAACCTGGAGCCGCTACTTATTGTAGCTACCCAAATGCATCACGATGCTGGGTGGGCACCGGTCCCATACTGGCCGAAATACTACGAGAAAATTTCTTCCCCCATGGAGACTCGAACCAGTGCCAAGGCTTCCTGCCTTAACCACTCGGCTACGGCGCGGGACCCTTAACACTAAGCTGCCAATTATTATAACATGCCATAAAATCTGACCAGTTGTTCTTTAATTCCTGTTAATTCGGACAATCCTGAGCCCACTTGGTCTGGATTAATAAGGTTTTACTATAGATCGACTTTTCTCTTCCGACCTCGTTATTGTATAATAGCAAGTCTTTGGCATTTTCAAGAGAATTGCGCAAACAATGAAAATACAAAATCAAAACTATGTATGCTGCATGCTCCTTTATTTGTCGCAATGCAAGTGTGTCTCAGTGGTTCAATAAAACTGATGCCAGAAATTCTAGCGAATTGTCTGGTTACAATTAGGTCCACATAACCTCATCCATAATATTTCCGTTAGTTTCGAATGACAATGTTGTATATATTAAAACAAAGATTCTCAGCTTACAAGAAGAAAAAAAAAAAGAAAGAAAGGCTCTGCTAAAATGTGACGCCAGCTATTTTTCTCTTAACATACGTAAGAAAGTATCGGCGATTAAAATCTTATCGGCTAATAAATAAAATTATTAAAATACTTTATCATTATGGTCTATTTGTATTTCATACATTACAGACCTGGATAAACATTTTAAATTAAGTAAATTATTCCAGCATACAAATCCTTAAGCTAAATTACATTAACCTACATATATGGCACGAATGAGGAATGAAAACGTGCATGGAAGCTTCTTGTAGGAAAACCAGAGGGAAAACGCCCAGTCGGTAGACCAAGAATGAGGTGGGAGAATAACATTAACTATAATTTGGGGGAAGTAGATTATACAGCGAACGCTTGGAAAACATTAGCTCTGGATAGGGATGTATGGAGAGCTTATGTCCGCGCGGCAATGAACTTCCGGGTTCTATAGTGCCAGTAAGTTAGTAACATTTACTTAACATTATAGGAAAAATAGAATTGTTACAGAAACAGTTCAAAATATAAACTAGCATATATTAATGTAATTACTAAATTAAAGTTACCATTGTTATACTACCAGAAAATCTTCCTATGAATTTATTAATTTTAATTTAGTACTATATAAACGAGGAAAGCGTAGCCTATTTGTTAAATTCGACACGTTTGAAGTAAATTTTAAATATACTGTAGTCGCGTATTCTCAGAAATGAAAATTTAAAATTAATTCAACACTCTTCCTCTTTTAAAAGGACAAGCGTTATTAATCCACAAGAGTGAAAGTTGTTCCGAAGTTTACGTATCACATTCAAGTCAAACAAGTTTAAGGTGCAGACAGATCACGTGTCTAAAGAATTGACACCTTTCTCAACAAGGCCCTAGTTCATTACCAAATTATATACAGTACTATTTTTGTACAAGCTATTTTTAACCCCATTTCTTTAGTTTGGCATTCCTTCAAAATACCGAAATATATTTTATAATGGGTACCTAACTAACTCACTGGCACTATCGAACCCGTAGGTTCATGGCCGCGCGGACATAAGCTCTCCATACAACCCTATCTGAGCTAATGTTTTTCAATAATTCCCTGTATAATCTACTTCCTTCAAATCATGGTTAATGTCATTGTCCCACCTCATTCTTGGCCTACCAACTGGGCGTCTTCCCTCTGGTTTTCCTACAAGAAGCTTCCATGCACGTCTTTCATTCCCCATTCGTGCCACATGTTCTCTCATCGCAGTCTACGAGACTTAACTGTTATTATATCTGGCTTCCTATAAAGACCATGTAGTTCACTGTTATGTAAGTCTTCTCCATTCACCTGTCTGTTCATCTCTCTTTGGTCCAAAAATTTTCCTAAGTACTTTATTCTCAAATACTCGTAATCTCCTTTTCTCCCTTAAAATATGAGTCCATGCTTCGCATCCATATAATATAACTGGTAGAATAACAGTTCTATATATCTTTGGTTCAACTATTTTAAAGGAGTTGGGATGACAAGAGTGCATGTAATGCATAATAGCATTCATTTCTAGAATTGAGCCTATGTTTAATTTCTTTGTGCATCTCATTCCTATTTGTGATTATCGTCCCTAGGTATCGAGGGTTCGTCGATAAATAATGGGTACAATAAGAAGTTTATTTACACTATTTTTTTTCGAAAATTGGACAAATTATTTTTGAGCTAATGAACAAAGTGTTTTTGAGCTAATACATATAACTTATCTTTGGAGGATAATTGCTATGTCCATTATTAAATAAATAAAATATAATACAGGTATGAACGTAAATAAGATTAAAAATATAAATCTGAAGCACAGGAATATTCAGTTTGATATACATTTTTATCATTATTCCTTAAATATGTTTACAAATTAGTAAATATTGAGTAAACATTATGGGCATGATATAGCTGAAATAAGAATGCCTCGAGTATAAATAAAGTCTCAAAGAAAAAATGTTATATAGCCTACATATGTGTCACTCAGGTTTGGCGTATATTTGCATATCAATTTTGTCCGAAAAAATTAGCATTTATGCCAATTCCTTTGGATTTAATGTCCACTGGTTTTTATTCTATCAAAAATTTATATTAAATTCAAGTGGATCAATTGGTTCAATTGATTAAGAAGTTTTACTTTAGCGTACATACAGTAATTATACCATCACTTCAATTAACCCCACTAAACCAAAACAAAGCAAATATTGCCTTTATGGCCCTGAGAAATACCTGAAAAAATACAAATATTTCAAGAAATACTAAACATAAAATAAGATTCAGAAAGCAATGTTAAGTCTATATTATTATATGGATCAGAAACCTGGTTACCTCATTATAAGATGCAACAAATGGTAAAACATTTATAAATCGCTGTTTGCGTAGAATATTCAATTTACATTAACCTGAAGTTTTAAGAAACGAAGTCTTGTGGGATAGCTGGTGAGGAACCGGTACAGGTGCAAATTAGGAGAAAATGGCGCTGGATAGGCTACTCGGACTCTGTTGAAAGGCGTGCCCTTGATTGGAATTGAGGACGTCCATGTTAAAGCTGGAAGCTGTCTATGAGGTGAAGAGGATACGAAATTCTTGAAATTAAATAAAAGCTGTTGCCAGTAATCGTGTTCTGTCGAAAACGACTTACTGATGTCCAATGCTCCTAAATAGAGCTACTGGATTATGGTGATGAAAATAGAACATACGGGGCAGCATTTTAAAATATATTATACCAGGCATAATTTGGATAATTTGCTAGCAGTCGGTCTGCAATGTAAGTTACTGTAAAACATAAGAAATGTTATACTAATATCACTAAACAAAAAAAAAAAGAATGTATTATCTTAATACAGAGATTACTATGTTAGATAACTATCATCGGGCCAGGATGATGAAATAGTGTCCAAATTTCCCGAAAAAACTTTTTTTCTGATTAACACAAAAATAAAGATGACTTTGGGATGCCTATTCAGGATGTGGTTTTCCCGTTTACGTTACAATTGGTTACTTTTACTTTCAACATTCAACAAGTTTATCCTCATTATATTCCTTGAAAAGAAAACATATGGACAGCTTCACTGATATTAGGAAAATTTTCAAATGGAAGAACCAGGCCACACAAGTAGTACACGTGAACTAATAGTATTATTACAGCTCATTAAATGTCATGGAAATTTTACGTCTGAAGCTTTCAAAACCATTAAGTGTCTAAGTAATTGATTTAGTCACACATTTAGCAATTTGAAAACTTACTCACTTACTCACTGGCACTATCGAACCCGTAGGTTCATGGCCGCGCGGACATAAGCTCTCCATACATCCCTATCCTGAGCTAATGCTTTCCAATCATTCCCTGTATAATCTACTTCCCTCAAATCATAGTTAATGTTATTCTCCCACCTCATTCTTGGTCTACCAACTGGACGTTTTCCTTCTGGCTTTCCTACAAGAAGCTTCCATGCAAGTCTTTCATTCCCCATACGTGCAACATGTCCTGCCCATCGCAGTCTACGAGACTTAACTCTTCTTATTATATCTGGCTTCCCATAAAGACCATGTAGTTCATTGTTATGTAGTCTTCTCCATTCACCTGTCTGTTCATCTCTCTCTGGTCCAAAATTTTTCCTAAGTACTTTATTCTCAAATACTTGTAATCTCCTTTCCTCCCTTAAAGTAAGAGTCCATTTTTCACACCCATATAATATAACTGGTAGAGTTATAGTTTTATATATTTTCAGTTTAACGTTTTTTGAAAGGAGTTGGGACATCAAGAGTCTCTGCAATGCATAATAGCACGCATTTCCAGAATTTGAAAAACTTAACGATAAAAACTCGTTTAACATCAGTTTCATAGTTTGGATTTTGAATTTTTCTGTAATACCATACATCGCTAAATCGACAATTATCTTGCCAGATAAAAATGATGAATTCTTTTACTTCAAATATCTCAAACCCAGATTTAAGCGAGCGTAAACCGATTCATTAATCAAGTCAAGAAACAAAAGTTGATTACCGTATTATATACCGTGTGCACGTGCGTGTGTGTGTGTGTGTGTGTGTGTATATATATATATATATATATATATATATATATATATATATGTCCTATTTATTTATGTTTGGATTTCCGAATTTTTTAAGCATTTTATTTGATTATAAAATACGCAAAAACACAGTATTGCTTTTATTTACCATTTTATTTTACAAAACATTTCCTTATTGATAAAATTTTATTATTTTTAAGAATTTTCATAAAACATTTCTTTCCGATATCAATAATCCGGAAGTATTAGTTTTCTAATTAAGTTTTTTCCATGACATGAACAAAATACTTCCCAAGACAGCCAGCTTTATTTTGGGTGCTACAGAATATGGCATGAATAGGTTTTTATAACATTTGATAAAATGTTTATATATTTCCTCGAATCCAATTATAAATAATACTAATTCAATATGATCCTGCACACCTCGTGTCCATGTTTGCCGTTACTAATAGCATTCAAGTGAATCTAGAAGACGGAATGCAAGAAACGATTAGCCAATGTTTAAAATTATATTACGTAAATATCATACAAACCTAAATGAATAATAATCATTATAGGCCGTACGGAGTAGGAAGCCAGATATAAGAACAGTTAAGTCTCGTAGACTGCAATGGGCAGGACATGTGGCACGAATGGGGAATGAAAGACGTGCATGGAAACTTCTTGTAGGAAAACCAGAGGGGAAAACGCCCAGATGGTAGACCGAGAATTGAGGTGGGAGAATAACATTAACTATGATTTGAGGGAAGTAGATTATACAGGGAATGATTGAAAATATTAGCTCGGGTTAGGGATGTATGGAGAGCTTATGTCCGCGCGGCCATGAGCGTACGGGTTCGATAGTGCCAGTGAGTTAGTTATCACTGCTCAGTACTTCAACATTATGTCTACAATATTTAATTAAATGTAGGACAGTTTGAAATAATTTTAAGATTATTACAAAGCTATATGAACTTTTCCTGTATACAAATTTTCTTAAATTATTAGGTTATATGTCTTTATTTCATTTAATGTGTTACTTATTGCGTGCATATTGGAGAACTTATTTACTTCTCTTTTACTGGAGACTCAACTTTCACACGGTGCCCCGAAGCTTCAGAGCCTTGGCCTTTCTCTGCTTAGATCCACGAGTCACGTGGAAATGCAAGGAATGAAACCAACGTTGAGAATATTTGTTTAGAAACTCTCCATATTCGCGTAATTACGACTTGCGCTCAATGGCATACATACAAATGGTTCGCAAATACAATAAGCCTAAAAGGATGTCATCGTGATTTTTTATTATATTTAGTAATATTATTAATGCTAATCATCATTGGAACACTTCTAAAAGATGGTTGTTTTGAAATATGTGATATATGAGTCTCAGCTTTCATGTAGCTAAAAAAAAGTATTGATGCAATAAATATTTTGCAATTATTTTCATTAAATCCTTATTAAATTCTGAAACACTGCACATTATTTTAATAATACATTTTAACAGTGGAAATTTGTTACTTTATTCATCAAACTGAAACTAAAATTCGTGCATAAAAATGCTTTATCGATAATTGCGATCGATTTCTACACAGTCAAATTGCTTTAATATACCGATAATAAAATATTTTGCCATACGTTAATATCTTTATGTACCAAATCGGAGTGCCTAAAATTACAAGTTCTTCAATCATGAAATTTTTATTATGTGCTCTCTAACATAAACAGTGTTATGTTCATAGTATCTAAATAACAATAATCTTTGTGACAATTTGTTAAACAGTCCCTAGTTTAATTTCGATGCCAGCAATTTAGTGTTCCCCCCGCAAGCTCGAAGTTGCTGTTGGATTGAAATAATTGTTTCTATTAATATTGATGATGCATTGGGATAGGTTTGATAATACGTAAATTAAGTGTCTTTTGAAGTAACAAATCTATAATTAATATATACTACGATAAATTATGGTAGGCCTAAGTTCTTGTAAGAGGAGAAATGAAAAATATGAACTACCTGCATCACATTAACGGTCTGCGCGAAGTTTCGCGATTGCAATCATAATTTTCGGCTAATAACTGCACTATATAATGCTCAGAATTCAATGAGAGATACATGAATAATGCATTATAATATTGTGCATTCAGTCTTGTACTCTACGATGGGCAGGACATGTGGCACGAATGGAGAATGAAAGAGGGACATGGAAGCTACTAGTAGGAAAACCAGAGGAAAAGCGCCTAGTTGGTAGACCAAGAATGAGGCGAGAGAATAATATTAAACATGATTTGAGGGAAGTAGATTACAGAGGGAATGTTTGGAAAACATTGGCTCAGGATATAGATGTATGGAGAGCGGCCATGAACCTAAGGGTTTGATAGTGCGAGTTAGTTAATACTGAGCATTCAAATTTATGAACCAGAAACTAGTTCACCGAACATTTTTTTGTTAAAAATAAGCAATGAACATGGTTTTCGCACTTTTAACCAATGTCTGTAAAAGCGAAACTTGGAAGACATTATCAAATCATTGCGATAAACAAATAATGCATATTTATAATTCTGAATTAAGAGTTCATTATTATATTTCAGAAGCCTATGTTTTATAAGGTGATATACGTAAGATAGTCAACCTAGGTTGGTGATATACTACATTACACCCTTCTACCAAATTTCTGTGGAAAGTGGAACCTTCGTCTGGTCTGGGTAAGATCAAAATTTGTTCTGAAAGTCAACATAGAAAGTAGGCCTCCATGTGGATAATGTGTATTCTTCTTTCAATTTGTTGGTATGTTGGCAATTTGACAAACTTCCCTGTCAATTTATTTGATGACACTTATGACATCCAGTTTATGCTAGACTGTTTTTGTTCTTTCATTTTTTTTCACTGCTAATTCCACATTTCTCAGTGTAGATTGGCAACTATAAGCTAACCGTTGTGGTTGCATTATCTTGATCATAAAACGTAGCTTAGGTCATTTTTCATTGGCATGAATCACGAAATATGTAATCTTTAACTAGAAGATGACAAATTTGACTCCAATTGGAGATTGCTTCTCGACACAGAGGTCATATACAATTAATTTTGTAAAATGAATACGATTTGAAACAATAAAATAAAAATATAAACTATGTAACTTTCTATACCTAAATATCTAAAATAGTACGCACATATTTCTACTTTTTTAAATAATTTGGTTCTAAATGTAGGAACAAGGCATATTTTAATACTTTGGTTCAATTTTCTATTCAACGGACAACGTAAATCATAGTAGCACTGATTATTCTGATTGAGTACTCGTTTGAACTATATATACTGGTATAAAATTATGTTCATATTTCGTAAAATGAAAAGAAGTTGTTTCTTGAAATGTCTCGATCGTAACAACTACTTATGTAACACAAACATCCTTGTTTAAATAATACTAAATGATGTGAACGGAACCTTGGTAAATTGAATTTAGTATTTTATGTAGGAAAAATACCCTGTTCCATTACTCAATAAAACATGTTTCTTAATTACAAACTTAATGTAATTCTTGTTTTCATTACTAATCCGGAAAATTATATCTTCTTAAGATGCCACATAAGTCATAGAAATTCCTTATTTAACAACCGGGTAATTATTACAATTAAGATATATTTTACCTAATTGGTAATTACATATACTAATAAGACGTCAAAAATAAATACAATTTATTATGTCATTCTTTTTCGTTACCTTTCCTCCCTCTTTATGTAGATTGTATACTACTACATGGGACTTACAAATCAAGGCCGCATGTAGATATGGAGCAGGAACTCTGAACCACACATCAGACAGATACAACGCGGCACGTCTACTTTGATATGAGGTTAGCAGAATGCCAGGACTAACACTGGAAACAGGACAATACGAATAATACAAGCACAAACCGACGATGGAGACTTAAAATATCCTAATCCATGGGAATCGAACACAGGCCGTTGGAGTGGAAACTCAACCGGCCATGCCATGGTGATGCAAAATTGAAATATAATTATCTTAAATAAGAGGGAAAATAATGAATAATAACAAAGATAAATAATCTAAACATTGGAGCACAATAAGCGTAAGCCTAATAAGCATTTAAAGGAAATGTTGCATTTTTATAAATTTTGTAGGTATATTGTTAAGGTTTTTAAAATATATTGATTAAATCCATTAGTCCTATATTATTAAAACTGCCTATGCTTATTAGCAAATTACATAGTACTTCTGTATGACCACCATTTTGATTTTCAAGGAAAAGTCTACATAATTATATGTTGTCACAAGGAATATATTATTAAATTATTTAAGTGTACTCTGATCAACTCCTAAGCCTTCTGCGAAGAAGTTCGTAACCTAGGATTTTTTTTCCCCCGAAGTATAAAGAAGTTTGATTGCTAGTATCTCAGTTATAAGAGTAGTGCAAATTCTTGGTTTAAAAAAAAAAGCTTTCCTGAAGAGTGGCGGTTTTGTACTTATTCCTTGAGATCACAGATACAAATCCCATACATCTACAAATTCATGATAATTAATCTAGGACTTAATTGTGTGGTGTAAATTAAAATATAATGATCGAAATAAATTTAAAGTGCCATCAAGAGTAGACTACTGGCATAAGACCAGCCTCGTGGCCTTGTAGTCAGACATTCTGATTACACTTCATAAGTGTCCTGGGTTCGATTCCCGCTCAGACCACTGGAATTTTTCATGTAGTCGGCCATGTTTTGGAATTTAGGTTTAAGGACAATCCTGGTGGTTCGTTATCATTTATCATCCATCATCATGTCAACGGGATAACATAACATCAGAAGTGAATTACAATTTCGCCAATGCCAGGGAGAATGCCACAAATGTCACAACCTGGTGACATTGCATAAATAAATATTGACATAAAATAATCGCAAAACAAAGGAATTATTAACACTCGTTTCAAGTTTCCAATCCTCAAAAAACTTAACAAAAATCTAATAGCATCGAAATTTACAATTTATTATAAGAGTGACTGAGAAGTATTAATTTCACAGTGTGGTAAAGAGGTTAACGTCGTTATTTAACGACGTTCTTTAATATCAGGTCATTCGCATCGCAAATCACAAAAAAACATATTTTGCTCTATTTCATGCTTGTGGTTGTTCCGTAAATCTAAAACGCGAGGCCAATATTTTACTTTCTTTTCTAAGGAAACTATGCACAGTACTTTTACTTCCTGTATCCGCGAACTTCGGATACGGAGGCGAGCAATGTAACCTCTAGACAACCGGGATTACACACTCTCGAAGGCCGATTGCCTAGCTACCTACTATTTTAAACTTTTACAAATTTTAACAATCAATTTATATATCGCTAGCCCTCCAAGCCTAAATAAATGAAAATTAATGTGTTTTATGTTTAGCTGAGTAAGTAAAAGGAAAAGTAATAAACAATTTATCCATCCATAGTAATTCTGCCCCAAGGCAAGTCCTTCACTGCAATCATAGCATTTTCATGCTATGCTTGCAGCTTTACTAGGGAATTGTACGTGTGGTAGCTTCCCGTTGCTTTCCACACCGGTGAAGGATGATGAATATCGTAATTATTTTTAGATACTCCGTGCTTATTACCCGGTGTTGTACAGGAATCTACTTATCCCGATCTTCTTGGCATAAATGAGCTGGAAGACAAAATTCGTTATTGTGAGTTAGGCCTATCCGTCAAAGAATACCCACCATGTGCTGCTACGCTTGTCCGGGAATCTACTTACTCCGATCTTCTTGACACGAATGAAAAGACAAAAATGGTTATTGTGAATTAACCGTAAAAGATAAACACATGCTGTCGGAACTTTTTTGTAGAGTTTATATATATATATATATATATATATATATTCAATTCTGTGTATATTAATTTGATGTATTTGTTATGGTCTAGGCAGCGTAAGCCATTTAAACGTCCAAAAAGCTGTTTTTTCGCGCTTTTCACTAAAAAGAGTGATTTTTAGGGGTGAAGCAATTTTGAGTATTACAACTCTCTTTAGCCTAAAACCTTCCTGAACATTTTGCAAAAAGCCCTTACAATCGGATGAACGATATGGCAGCGCATGAAGGACAAACAGACATTTATTTATATAAGTAAAGTGATCCCACAACAGGCCCGGAGGCCCTTGGGGTAGTAGGAGGTTAGGGCTCCCACTTTTTCTAGACAATCGGCACTTTATGTCAGCCGGGTTGTCAGCCCTGCGTGACGGCCGCCTTTACCCCCAGAACAAGCGTCTGGTACTCATTTCCGTTAGAGGCTGAGTCGACCCCCATGGCCATAGTGCCGTCAGAGGGTTTGGGTCAGTTTAAAAATCCTGACCCCAACGGGACTTGAACCCTCGACCCTCCGGCTTGTAGCTCAGTGCCTTAACCACTACGCTACGGTATTTATATAGGCTAGATTATTGAGAAATGTAACGATCATAGAACTTCTCTCTTAAAAGGTTAGACCTAGTGACACATGACGAACACAAGCTATGAAGCAATATTGTCCCAAATATTTGCCTAAAAGCTAATTTATGCTTATGGACCCATGAAAAGACGTAAACTATTTCTCTATAGTCATATTCCTCTCAGACAATCCGAGGAGACATATTTTAATATATATTTATATCAACGCCAATTTATGACTGAAGTAGCTAAATATGTGTGAAAAGATTAAAACATTTTAAACAAGCTTCATATCCCATTAAAATTCATGTCAGCTTCCAGCTTGTTACTGTTAAGTGTATTAATCCCTAAACGGATTCACAGCTCGACACTAAATTTGCCGTACAACTTAAATTTGTTGCGTTATACAAGATTTAGTTACAAATTAATCAGAATGTGTGATGTACTTTATAATCATGACCTACTGAAAGATCTTTATTATTAAAGAGTTTAGAGTTATATCCAAGATCTGGCCTCGTTTACGCTTAATTTACTACTAAATGAGGTAATTTACGACTCTGGTTAGGCTGTTGGCTTTATATCCTGTTGGTTATAGAGGTCCTCTTACAACTTAACGACTTTTCTGTGTACATGGCTTGCGAAAAATATATAAAGCACGCCTGCAGTTTTGAAATATTGAAAATTTTCTTACAAAAATATTGTACGGACACGCTAATTCTGTTTAAAAAAAAACATAAAAATGAAGTTGGCTACTAGCTTATTCCGTTAGAATACTTCCAAATTTACTGAATTAAGTTTCTTTCAGTCTGCTCGTAATACTTTCTTTATGTATGTGGAGTTGTTAGATTAAAAAATAAAAAAAATTGGTTTTACCGTTGTTTCCTAATACTATCAGGATATTTATAACTTGAGATTCTTATGCATTATTTGGCATTGATAAACAATTTCAAATTACTTCTGTCAAATCAATTTCGATAGAATTTCCCTATATTCTGCGGCCAATAAAACAATAGATGGCATGTTAATCTATTTTCTAATCAAAATGAAATCACGCATTTTAATATATATTTCCGGTTTTAACAATGTTGATACATTTTTTCCGGCACCAATGATTTGTCTTCAATTTCGCTTTATAATTTCCCTCCATTCGTCTCTATAACACATTTCTTCCTCTATTTCCCAATCCTTCAAAGTTTCTCTAATCCCTTGGATCCACGTGAAATTTGGTCGTCCTTTCCTTCTCGTTCCTGATGGTGTCAATAATAATAATAATAATAATAATAATAATAATAATAATAATAATAATAATAATAATAACAATATTAATAATAATAACAATAATAATAATATTATTATTTTAAAACAATTTCAGTAGAATAAGGACTTATCTACAAAGTGAATGTTGTATCCATGCGAATACGTAGACAGAATGTACCCTCTGCCAGAGAAGTCTATCACCCATTCGCAAAAAGGTTCACCTCACACGAATATTTAAACCTACTATAGATAGTTTCAGCCACATTGTCTTCATTGCCACATTAAATATGCCACCATTTTAAAAAGGAATTTCATTCATACAAAGGTATAAAAACATGGAATAACAAATTGCTAATTATGATTTTAGAACACCGATTTTTAAATAAATTTCGAATGAGTTGTTAGAAAAAGAGAGATTACATTTAGAATTTCATGTTGAGCCTATCAACTTGAGGATCTCTGGTAGCCTACGTACGTGAGATTTTCACGATATATATATATATATATATATGTTTTGGGGGGGGATAAATTAAATTAATAGGTAAGTGTATTTTTTGCGGACTGAATAGTAAGAGAAATCATCATTATATATGATATTACAGTTAATTTTGAGCCACTGGCTGCTGACAAGATATTCCTCCATTCATCCCTGTCTAACGCCTTCCTTCCCCATCCTCTTAAACCAAGCTTCAAAAGATCTCTATGTCCTTCCGACCATATCAAATTTTGATTGCCTACTATTTTATTCTGTTACGCTCTATAAATTTTCGTTACTTATTATCATTGGCCATTGTATATTCAAAATCTTTCTTAAACACCTATTTACAAAAGACTGTAGTTTTGTTCTGTTATTTGATACCCTGGTAAGTATAACTTAATAAAATTAATTTTTTTAAGTCAGATATGTTTTCTCAGCCCAGCGATGCGTCTACTGTTTTATTGTGGTTTGGGTCAAAGGTTAATGACTTTTATTCTTGAGAATAGTGTGAAAAAATAACACTATTCTATGTCTATAAAGACTATGTCGCGTGAAGTGATCTGCGACCCACTTGCTTTCACAGTTGCAGTTACTGTATTTATTATTCTAAACAGACTTTTCTCTTTATTTGGCTCTGGATCTCATGTCTAGACTCTAGTCTCATTCTTTACGTCCGGAACGCATTCCAAATCGTACACAACCCTATCTTATATTATTTAAATGCCAAATCGTATCCTCAGACTCTATTCTAAGTATTCATAAAACCGAAAACCGACATTTACGAAAATTACAAATATATTCTTCTTCTTGTAAGGATTAAACCTTTTTTCGTTCGTTCCGGCTCCAAGTATTATAGCTAATGTGCCCATCCCTTTCGTCCCCAATCTCTTTTTCCCCCTCTTGGTGGATAGTTCACACTTTTCCTAGGCAATCTGTTGGTATCCATTCTGCAGACATGGTCATACCATTTTCTCCTATACTCTTCTATTTTATCTGTCAAACTGAATATTTGCAGTTCTTAATGGATATCTTCACTCCGTTTTTTTATCCATTAAAATTTATCCTGCCACAAATCGTAAACATTTCATTTCTGCTGCTTTTATTCTATTAATTGACTATTTATTTAGAGTCCATATTTCTGAGCCTACAATATTGTAGGAACAGCCAATACTTTATAAAATGTTTGTGTTTCTTTTCTTACTTTCTTTCCCAGTGTTCTTTTAAGGGTAGCATATAAATATTGAAATATTTGTAATTTATTATTTATATATTTTTCTCTATTACAACCTAAATATACATCTAGATAATTCAAATAAAAAATATAAAGTATTTAATTCGTATATTTAGAACTAATTCTTGAGAGACGATATAAGTGAATTCGTAGAATTGAGAGAGAGAGAGAGAGAGAGAGAGAGAGAGAGAGAGAGAGAGAGAGAGAGAGAGAGGATGAGAGAGAGAGAGAGAGATAGAGAGAGAGAGAGAGATAGATAGAGAGAGAGAGAGAGAGAGAGAGAATGATTATATATATTGTGAACATTTTCAAGTTCAGTTGAGGATGATTATAACCTCTAGAAAGCCTTTATATGATTAACGCTGTTTTCCTTTGGCCCACTTCAGAAAGGTTTTGGAATGCATTTCATAAACGAGTAAATTTCATGACTGAATTTGAACTGTCCAGTTCTACTGACGATACGGATACTTTTCATCAACTTTTTACCTTAGGTTTTTCTTTCAGTCCAGTTAAACTAAACTTGATTTAGGAATTGTGCACTGCTTGCAATTTAGGTCTATATTTCCAAATCGAAGTCCTATTTTCGAAGATATTTCAATAGGGTTTTTATTGCCTTTGTTTAATATTAATTCTGCAACTACCTATATATTTTCAAAACGTGGCATTACAATATCAGGAATAGAAAAAGAAATTCACAGATATATCTTGAAAGGCTTGAAAATAGGTAAATAATCATAGCTGAAAAAATCCTGCTTAGAGGCTGTTAACTTGTACAATATATATACATATATATATACATACACACACACACTTTTTTTCTGTTTATAACATATGCAGACTCTATTCCAATTCTAATAAAAACGCAAATCCCATAGCTTTCACCAAGTTTTCGAAGTACAGCAAACAAAATACAAATCTGAAACTCTGCAAAAGGGACCGCGTCGCAATATATTGTATATTTGCATTCCGAATTCAGAACGTCATATTCCACAAAAAAGTTTTATCCACTTTTAAATGTTTGTATTTACCGTCTTTTTGCAAAATGCACCTTATTCGTCTAAATCTGTCCCCCCTCTCTATCTGAAAAGCATACTTAAAATGTATTTCAGTTGCATTGACTTAAACCTCTCTGATGGAATTTTGAAGCCACCATTTGTTATACCGTGCCTTCAGAACAGATTTGTTCGCCGGCTTTAATGCCAAGCTAAACCAACCAGCATATAAATAAATTCTTCACATTATAAAATACGAAATATGGCCCAACATTAAATTAATTATTATTGTTTTCATTAATATTATTTTTACTGTTGTACTATTATTATAAACATTAACTATTTTTAATATGCATTACATAATCGGCCTACATATATATTATATTTGGTAAAAAAAGCTACAGAATCTATATGAAAAACCAGATGTATTAGAACAGTTAAGTATTATAGATTACATTGTGCAGGACATACAGCATGAATTGAAAGTGTAAGAGATACGTGGAAACTTCTAGTAACAAAACCAGCATGAAAGCGTCTAGTATGTAATGCAGGAATGGGGTTGGAGAATAACAACCATGGTTTGAGGAAGGGAAATTAAACAGGGAATGACTGGAAAATATTAGCTCAGAATAAGGATGTATTGAAAATTAAAAGCATCTGCGAACTTGAACCTCTGGATTCGAATGTGCCAGTTAAGATAGAACGATTATCATGAATATATTTTATATCATCTTAAATGTTCATTTTTTAAGTAGAATTTAAAATAACTAGTATTTTGTATGTACGTTTTCTGATTGAATAGCCTTAACTAATAATAATAATAATAATAATAATAATAGGCTAATAATAAATTATTATTAATTTTATTGAATGCATTAGTGATTATAAAAATACATTTAAGAGACTATTACAAATACAAAACAGGATATGAAAGGTTCAACAAAGTATCGCGAAAAAACAGCAGTCTCGTGATGTCTAAAGGAATCACATGACCACGACAGATTAGAAATTAGCTACTGAATGAACTAGGCAGTGACCATCGTATTCAACCGCCGTAACGTGTTACATAATTCCTGGTGCCTGCGACGAACTTGTAAATTAGATATAAAAACAAATGCATCTCATCACATCCACCCACTTAATTCTTTATTATAGAAGCTTTGACGTCAAAACGCTTGTGTAAACAGACATGTCCTCTAATCAGTAAAGAAACTAACATACATCCTTACAAAATGTAACAAGTCATCAGTTTACAACCAACTTTGAAGAATATAAATTTACTTTAAAACATATTTTAAAAATGTAACTTAACTTCGTCTCCGCTAACAGAAGCAATCGTCTCAAAAAAAAAAAAAAAAAAAAAAAAAAAAAAAAAAGAGAGAGAGAGAGAGAGAGAGAGAGAAAACACTTGAAAGATTGTGAACTCCACTCGAGTCTGGCTGTAGGGTCGAGAGATGAGATGAGTCTCTGTTATTGAAGAAAGATATGGTGATAAACGAGGATGCAGGCTAACCATGTCTGTCGCACCATCGCAGGGGTAAACTATTTTTTGTGATCTGCAGTACGTGGCGACCAGTCTCGTTCGCTGGCGATTACAAGTAATCACCAGCCCGGGTTCCTGTCTTAGCAAACGAAATAAAACGAAATGGATGAGTATGGAGAAGTTATGTAATTAAGTTTTAGGGTGGGGTAAATTGGAGAATTCCCAAGAAAACGCTGCTCTGAATCAGATTTGTCCACCACGAATCCATATGGAGTGACCTGAAAGGATTGTATTTATATTTACATATTGGAAAACTACCTAATCTATGCAAACTACAGAAAATAGCGTTGATACGCCCTCCAAAGCAGAGCAAAACAATTTATAAAACATAAGGGCAGTAACGAAGTGTAGTACTTCTGGTTAATTTACCAAGATATGGATTTTAAATCAAATACATTGAATGCGTTATTCAGAACTCTTATTTAAATGCCTCAGCTTCGGATATTATGTTTAAAAAACTTGTTTGCTTCAAATGAAAATTGTTTGCTATCCAATGCCACCAGGTTGTCTTACGGAATTTCAACATTGGGGGAATTGTAACCTACTTCTGAGATTGGGGAGCCTGGAAGGCGAAGTTACTTTACTTCGATGATGCGATGGTTGATAGCGCTAGGAGAGTCCTTAAACCTAGACTTAACCTAAATTCCAGACCACGGACGACCACAGGAATAATTCAGTCGTGGACTGATCGGAAATCGAATCCGGGACATCATGACTTGTAGTCGGAAGCTCTGACCACAAGAACGTAAGGCAGGTCTTATGAAAATTTAAAAAGTTACGATTTCTCTAAAAGAAAATTAAATTTAACCATTAGTTTCATCAAAAAGAACAAGCAAATAGGTGAAATGTTTTAAAATAATATAACATTTCGAGTAAAAGTGGAAATATATCACCCATCACATCATCGCCTTCCAGGTACCCCAACCTAAGAAATGGATTACAATTCCGCCAATGCTAGGAGAGAAAGCCAAGAAATGTCAAAAGGCAACCTGGTGGCATTTGACAAAAATAAATAAATAAATAAAATAAAAGTCATATAACCGCAAGTTGCCTTCCATTTATCGCCACATACAGAATTCTTCCATGTGAGAAATAAAACATTTGAGTATAATTCCAAGTTTACCCTCAATCGTATTCCCATTGAGTCGAATTACTGTATTCCCATTGAGTCGAATTTCTGTACATCCAATCAACCATTTCTCTTCATGAATTAGATCCTCGTGAAAAAAAAAAACTTTTTTTCAGGATAGTTTAAAGTACAAAAATTAGAACGACATGAGCGAAATAAGCTAAGACAAACTATTGATGGCAAGGACACAAAAGTGCCGATGACATAGCAAATTGCTTCATTATGCAGTAGGAATGAACATTAAACAAATTGTCGGATTTTGAACCCAGTCTGGAAGCTGGTAAGACGAGTCTGTAAGAGTCTCAAAAGACGTGTCACCTGTGCTAAAACGCGTATCAAGTGTATCCTTGAAAATGCAGCATACACTCGTATAGAGTGTTACGTGTATTTATTGTGCTTTGTTTTATTGGTACCTGGTACTAGTACGCCAGGAATTCAATACACAACCATTATGTTCTTTACCTTGAGTTCCATATATATTTGCACATTTATTAATGCAAGTTAAAATACCCTTACTAAAATATTAAATATCAGTTAGTAGACGTATTACTCAATAAAGGTCGGAATAGAACTACAATATAGGTAACTAAGGCGCTAAGTTTAAGATGTACATTAATACCCTCGAATTATAATCGTTTGCAATGTTCAAGCGCTACAACTCTCCTTCTCTCTAAATATTGAACACAAGATTCGAAAAAAGAAAGGAAAAAAGGCTATATATACGCTATTATAATCATAATGTAAATGACTGGCTGTGTCGATCTTAGTTTTATGGCCTCGCGGACATAAGTTGTCCATACATCCTTACTCTAGCTAATGCTTTTCCAATCAAATCCCTCGTATAATTTAACTCCCTCAATTCATGGTTAATGTTATTCTCCCACCTCATTCTTGGTCTACCTACTGGGCGTTTTCCCTCTGGTTTTTCTACACGGAGTTTCAATGTCCCTCATATATATATATATATATATATATATATATATAAGTTAGTATTTAGTTACGTAAATCATATAAAACTAAGACAACATAGGTTTTAAAGTATTATTCTCTCCTGATAGGTCGTGCCACTGTATGGACTGCCTACAAAGGAAGCGGTTAAATTAATGGAGAGAAGAGAAAAAAATAATATAACAGCAGACACATACAAGCGAATATACTAATGCGTGTGTGCATGCGTGCACGCGCGCGAGCGAGCGGCATGTAATTTTTAATATCATTCCATTCAATCGCAATTATTCTATTTTGGATGAAAAGCACAATTCCTTAAGTAAAAAAGGCAATCAAAATTGTAAGAAAAGTTGGGCTTGTTACACTGTATTTATAAACTTCCGATAGATAAGTTCATGCTGTCAATCAATTCAAACCGTAAGAAAAAAAACCACATATTAGATTTTTTAGAGGATAAACCCGGTCTGAATCATTTACTTATAATAAATACTACAGTGTAATGAAATGAAGTAAAAATGGAAGGAATAGACTCAAGTTCTTGTACATGGCCCCATACAGAAGTTTTATTAAACGATATTAATAAATCCATCTGCATTTCTGCTCTATTGTAGGAATATTCACACAACAATGCTCAGAGACGGTCTGGGTGGCAAACAGGACAATTAACTCTAAAGTCATGGGTTCAAATCGTGAATGTTACTTTTTTTTTTTTTTAAGGTTTCTGATTTCCAGAGCACGACATTAACGTTCCTGGTACAGGGTTCCCACAAATGCTCTTTCGTGGTTTCGAACACGTGTAACTTGCGTTTAAATAAACTTATAAACATGAATCTTGTACTAATGGAAAGAGAAACTAAAAAAGTTTTGGTTATAGTATCTCAGTTGGCAACAATGACATAATTACATACAACATTGCGTATTGTTGAAAGTGAGAAAATGGCTGGTATAGAGGATAGGCGAGCGTTCTGTGTTCTCGATTAGGCCTATCATGTTCATCAATCTGTAATTGTTGTTTAACGACATTTTCGAAACAAGATTTGGTGAAGATCCACCCAGTGGTCCTTCAATTCGTAAGTGGTACTCTGAGTTTACAAGGGGGTGCATCTGTAAGAGGAAATCTTCTGGACGCCCGGCTGTAAGTGGGGCAACTGTAAACTGGATTCGAGAATTTTTACACGTAGTCTTCAAAAATCAACTATTGCAGCTAGTAGGGAGCTGCAGATCCCTAAATCCACCGTATGTAAAGTTCTGCGTAAACGTTTGAAATTTCATCCATACCGATGCAGATGCTGCAGTTTTTAAAGGAAGAAGATAAAATGGTGCGTCGTTCTTTCTGCGAGGATATGCAGACTCTCGTGGAAACTGATGAGTTTTTCGAATCCATACTGTTTAGTAACGAGTGCACCTTCCATCTTTCAGGTCCATCCATCCATAGTAATTCTGCCCGAAGGCAGGTCCTTCACTGCAATCATAGCATTTTCATGCTATGCTTGCAGCTTTACTAGGGAATTGTGTAGGTGTGGTAGCTTCCCGTTGCTTTCCACACTGGTGAAGGATGATTGGTGGTGGTGATGATAATGATAAGGATGATGATGAAAATGATAAGGATGATGATGATGAAGATGATGGCCATATGATTTCGGGACCGTTTGGCCCTTAAAGTTTTTCTGACATTTGTCTGACAGGTGAGGAAAAACCCCGATAAAAACCTCAACCCAGAAAAACTGCCCCGACCGGGGATCGAACCCGGGCCCGCTGCGTGACACGGCAGCACGCTACCTCGAGACCACGGCGGAAAGCGAACAAACATAACGTTAGAATCTGGGGGGTCGGAAAACTCCAGCATGTCCGCGACTCTCCAATGTGAACGTATTCTGCGCTTTAAGCCTGCAGAAAGTGTGCGGTCCGTTCTTCTTTGTAGAGAAAACAATTGGAGGAGATATATGGATATGCTACAACAATGGCTCCTGCCTCAACTGGAATAGGAAATGCCCCAACGTGATCTTTCAACAGGACGGCGCACCCCCTCATTTTCATAATGAAGTCAGATTGGAGCTCAACACCAGACTACCAAACCGATGGATTGGCTGTGTTAGTAATGACGACGAAGAACTTCTTCCTTGGCCTCCGCGTTCGGAAGACCTCACACCCCTTGACTTATTTTTTGTGAGGTTATGTCAACGATCTTGTGTACAAGCCACCTCTTCCACAGACCGTCCTTGACCTAAGAGGGCGCATCACAGCAGCCATCGAAACAGTTGACCATGATATGCTACAACGTTCCTGGGCGGAAATGGACTACAGGCTTGATGTGTGTCGTGTTGCCAATGGAGCTCACATTGAACATCTGTAAGGTATTGTAACCAAAACATTTTTAGTCTCTCTTTCAATTAGTACTAGTTTCATGTTTGTAAGTTTATTTAAACGCAAGTTATTACACGTGTTCGAAACCCGAAATAACATTTGCGGGAGGTATTTGAAATCTTATAACGATAAAAGTTAAAGGGATTATAAAAAGAGGACAGAATTCCTGCATTTGAATCTGAATTGAGGTACTTGTTCATATTCCTGAGTAATGACTCGCAACATGTCATTTTAATTATTTCTGCATTTATAGGAAGTTCTCAACGTCATATTTCAATTGACCTTGGTTCCAATATAATATTTTAAGTAGGGACATTAAATATAAAGACATGGAAACTTTCTAACGTTCAATGTAGTGGCTCTCATAAAGAAGAATACGAATTTATTAAATAAAAATCACGTCTGCTGAGAAACGCCTGGGGATATTTTGCCTTTTAAACTTGACAAAGGGTATAAAGATTAATATAGTTTCTTAGAACTGTCGATACTTTATGCCACAAAGTATCATTTCCGTTCATTTATTTTATTTCATTTGAAAACACACGATTTCTTTCAGATTTCTATAATACAATTTCAAAGACGTAACATCACTTTTAAAAATGCACTGTACGATTGCTCCTGAATGGTGCCGCTATGGCCACATTTGTTAACCAGCTTCACATGGGCTTGCTTAATGACAGTATGTTGTATCATCATCATCATCCACTCAAGTATTAGGCCGTGTGGCCTGATACGGTCTCAATGGAATTATCCATCCAGCGCTTTTTGGACATCCCAGCGATCTTTTGCCTTGGGGGAGTAACAAAGCATGGCTTTTGGAATTCTACGAGACGGCATTCGTTGAAGATGGACTTTCCAGTTGTTCTCGTAGTTTTGTATATGGTGAAGAATGGGTTCTTCCATAATTTCCTCATTTCTTTTATGGTCCCACTTCGTATAGCCTGCTGTACAGTGCATAAATCGCATCTCATTTGCTGTTATTCGGCTTTCATCTCCTCTTCCTATTGTCCATGCTTCACTACCATATCTTAATACTGGTAGCATGTTGTGTATTATTTCAATAATGCAAATAACAGCAACATGGTTAGATCTGCAGAGCTCAGCAGCAAGTCTGAAATTTCAGACCTTCTAAACCTCCCAAAATCAACAATTTCAAATGTTATAAAACGTTATGATACTACCAGAAGTTAACAATGAGCTGGTGGATAGCATATTATGGGAGATTTTAAATTTTTAGATATGAACCCGTTGTCTTAAATTAATCTTCGTTATAACTTCAATCTTCTGCCAATTTGGTCGCTTCAGAAATATATTTTGTTCTTCATACTTTCAAAAAAAAAGCTAAGAAGAAAACTTACTGCCTTTGTTTTTAGGATTTTTATTTAAAAAAACTCATCTATAAATTGCGGTCGATCTGTTAAATATAGATAGTCTCCGAACAATTTACGCAATATCTCGTCCGTGAATAATTTTGTCCAATTAAACATTATGTGTAAAACAGACGGGTTGTAACCCACTTGCTACTAGGGGGAAACCTCAATTCGATTGTAACAACTGCTTAATGATGTGGATAATGACAGAATTCAACCGTCAACAAGCACTTAACTATGTTTAACAACCTCGCCGCATCAAGCACTTGGCAGTGTTCGACAGTTCTCTAACCTGATTGCTTTATGAGCACATTTCCAATTTCCACGCAAATACTAATAGGATTGTTGTTAAACAGGGCAAACGCCCCACGTCTAATTAATATTGAATAGTTAATTGGAAAGTAAACGCCTGGAGATGAAAAATGATAAAATTTGATTATGTGCGATAAGTCTACATATTTTTTTTAACTTTATACGAGGTAGCCCTTTTTAATGTGCTTTAATATGTGAGGTCATTAGTATCGCAATCCAAAGATGGGCATTAAAGAGCCGACAAATTTTGCTCAAAGGCCTTCTGTTTTCCAAGTGCCAATTTTCATTATTTCAGATACCTAAATCTTTAGTCCTATTTCTTGCGTTAGTTGTCTTCATATGGTCAGTCCGGTTGCTTTCATGAGAACATTTAATAATATAGATTGTCTCCTGAAAGTGTTACTGGTACCTCGCAGGGTAAGACGATTGAAGGGGCTGCCTTCTTAAGATTCATCGTCATAACTTCCCATTATTTGCTGAGATGAGATTTTTAAGAAATATAGCAGGATATACTCTGCTGGATAAGAAAAGAAATGAAGATATAAGAAAGGAAGTAAATATTTTCAAACTTAGAGACCGAATAATTAAACATAGGAACGACTGGAAAGAACAGATTGATAGAATGCCAGAAGGAAGATTTCTAAAATTATTGCTAAATTATAAACCGCACGGAAGGAGAAATGTTGGATGCCCACACAGAAGACGGTCTGAACAATTTTAACAATTCTAGCTTTCATGAAACCGGAACTAGTCAACAGGCTTAATCCCTGGATGATGATGATGTCTTCTGTTTTTTTTACATGTCAAAATTTTATGAAACAGGATCATCTTTATCTTTACTTCCCTATTCTTAGGAATCATATTCAAGAACTCGCAAACTGGATCCAGAGATGGTCGAATATATGCTAAATGCTACGATTATAAAATACAGTTCATTACGATTTAAGTAATCAGTCTGTAAGAACATCGTAATGTTGCATTTTCATTCGATCGAAATTTTAAATTTAATTAAAATTAGGAAACAAGATTTATAGTCTACAGAAATCATCATCATCATCATCACTCCAGGGATTAGGCAATTGCCCGTTCCGACTTCATATTGCATCAGCCCAACGTCTTCTAGGTCTTCCAACATCACGCCTTCCTCTTGCTTGATAATTTCTGGCTAACAATGGATATCTCTCCTTGCTCATTCCATCCATGTGATCAATCCATTTCTGTCTGTAATTCGTGACTTTATCCAATAAAGGCTGTACTTTCAATTCTTCTCTTATATCCTCATTTCTTATTCTATCAAGTCTTGTACATCCTTTTACTTGTCTTAGGAACCGCATCTCTGCCGTCTGTAATCTATCCTTCTGTCTTTTCACTGGAGCCCAAGTTTCACATCCATACAATATTGTGGGAACCGCCATAACATTATACATTTTTATCTTGGTTTCTTTTCTAATTTTATTTTTGAATGTTCTCTGTATTGTTCCACACACCGTCTGAAATTTATTTATTTTGGAGTCAATATCTCTTTCCACATTGTAGCCAATATCACAGCCCAAATATTTGAAACTAGACACCTGTTCTATACTTTGATTTTCTAAAATAATTTTGGTTCTCACTGGATCTCTTCCTCTAAAAGCCATGGTCTTCGTTTTCCTTACAGAAATTTTTAGATCGTATAATTTACATATTTCATTTAATGCATGCATTGATTTCTGTAAGTCGTCTTCATTTTTCTACAGAAATAAAAATCAAAAGTATAAAATCGGATTTTAAGTCTGTCTTCAGAAAGTAACTGATATGGCAACGCAGGCATTGAGAAACTAAGAAGTGGGACTAGCACAGGAATTCTAACAATGTGAATCAGACACTGTACGTTCATCAATGGAATTAACGGTTTATGGAGGAACCGGTGTTTCCCCTGCAGGTATTCCGGTATATACCAGACGGCATACAACTATCCAGTCATGAATGCCACAAACACATGTAGTTACTGAAAATTACGTTTACTGTCTAAAAAATGAAATTATACCACTGCATGTATTGGAAAATAATTCACTATCACAAGTTTATTTTAAATTATATTATGCCAATAATGCGTCTGCACTAAACGTTATCCCCAATCAGATTTCACCATTTCATGAGGTGAATTACAAATTGCATTCAACTCCCCTAAAACACGAGTGAGTGAGTGAGTGAGTGAGGTGAGGGAGCGGGATCGTAGGTGACGTGGAGGTGAGTGAAGTGAGGTGAGGGAGTGAGTGAGAGAGAGAGAGAGAGGAGAGCGAGAGTGAGAGAGAGAGAGAGAGAGAGAGAGAGAGAGAGGCTTTTGACAATTTTCCCGAAAAATGAATTGGTGTGTGTGTGCTCCGTCAATTTTAGAATTTTTGCTTTAAGACATTATTCAATTGAATTTGTTCAAAATCGGCAAACCAATTTTTTAATTACAAAGAATTTTGTACATTTGGAAATTAAAATTTATTGCCTTGAAATCTTAAATTAGTCCACAAAATATGAGAAAGAATGTTTATTTATTTAATTCGATTTATCTCAGTTCGCGAATGGGCTTGGCGAAATAAATGTACAGAAAACGGAGTGATTACTACATTACACTTAAAGTGAAAGAAGTCAGGAAATTTGTTTGAACAAATTACTTCATAAGTTTCACATGTTTCTCATTTTTGTGACCTTTATTTGTGTTCACTGCAGACATATGGGGACACACAGTCATCTGGTTTCATGCCCTATCAAGTTAAAAACCATTATCCAAAATCTGACCATATGTTCAGTTGTAACAGCACTCTCTTCGGTCTTTCCAAGACATTTCATCTCCAAAACTAGTTTTAAAACAATAGAAACATTCATTAAGCATAAATGATACATTCCTAAGTTATGGCTGGAAATCAATTGATATGGATCAGTTGCAAACTAACAAAATAACTGGCAATACCGAATATCATGGCCTCGCGGACGTAAGCTCTCCATATATCCCTATTCTGAGATAATTTACAATAATTCCCTTTATAATTCGCCTTCCCCATTCGTTCTATATGTCATGCCCCTCGCAGTCTTCTAGTATTAACTCAAATCTGGTTTCTTATAAAAATCAAATAGCTTACTTATATAGTTTTCTCCTTTCTTCTCTTTTGAAATAAGAGACAATGCCTCGCATCCATATTAACTGCCAGAATCAGAGATTTGCATATTTTTGGTTTAATAGTTTTGAGAATTTGAGATGACAAGGGTACACGTCAGAAGATAGGAATTCCCCAGCTTTTCAGCCTTGGCAATACTTTTTTACCATTGGTGAAGGTAAAAGAGAGAGAGAGAGCAATTTCACGAAATCGCATTATACCTGAATGACATTGCCCACGCAGTTCCCTTTGTAAAGGAATAAATGAGAAATAAAACTGGCAGTAAAACAAAGATAAGGCACACCTTCAACATTTCTGTGTCAAGGATGTCCAAGATGAGTCTAGAGACAACCCACAAAAGGAATTCAAGATATTATCAATTCGAGTCGAAAAACTCCGTTGGAATTCTGCCAACAATCGCAAGACTATTATTACAAATATGACATTATTTCCCAAATTTTTATTATAATTATATAACTTTCCACATTAGAGGATTGCCTCAAGGACAAAGTGATACAGGCAATTAATTTTTGAAATTGATTAAATACATATTGTAAATACATTAAAAAATTTAAAATTTAATTGAAGTATACATACTATAAAGTAGAAATTTTGTAAATATGGTTTTTAAAAATTGAAATTGATCCTCTAATGGCAGCGATGGCAATTTTAGAAAGATACGCCCTACACCACTATTGTATACATAGGCATACTCCAGAAATAAATTCAAGTGAACGGGATGCGATATAAAGGATTAAACTGAGTTCGGGTAAGAACATTTATTTTGTTCCTTCACATATTTCTCAACTATATTTCTATCGATGAAACATAGAGTAGTAAGATAATAATTAAATAATAAGCATATGTTAGTACCTTTCTTCAGACCCCATTATGTTCTGTTCAGCTTACTACTACTACTAATACTACTAATTATGAATAATATAGTCATTCTTGTATTAAGAAAATTGGATATTATACAATTTATTTGTGCTATTAATGAAATAAATAGGCGGTTCCGTGGCGCAAGTGGTTAGGTGCTCGCCTCTCACCGCTGGGGTCCTGAGATCGAGTCTCGGTCATTCCATGTGGGTTTCGTTGTGGACGAAACTGAACTTGGGCAGGTTTTATCGGGGTTTTCTCCCGTTTTCCCCTGCTACAATTTAATCCCACCATTTCTCCAATATTACCTCATCCATTTCGTTTCTTTTCGTTCATCTGCCCCCTTGATGGTGCACCAGGCGTGGTCGGCCGGCACCTTTGTCATTCACAGACCTCTATAGAGGTGTTTCATCTCATCCCTCGATCCGACCCTGAGTTGGACACGAGTTGAAAATATTTATTTATTTGTGCTATTAATATAATAAATGTGCGGCTCCGTGACGCAAGCCATTAGACGTTCGCCTCTCACCGCTGGGGTCCTGAGATCGAGTCTCTGTCACTCCATGTGGGTTTCGTAGTGGACGAAACGGAGCTTGGGCAGGTTTTTCTCGGGGGTTTCTCCCGTTTTCCCCTGCTACAATTTCACTTCAACATTTCTCCATAACCATCTCATCCATTTCGTTTCTTTTCGTCCATCTGTCCCCATGATGGTGCGTCAGGCGTGGTCGGCCGGCAACCTTGTAATTCACAGACCTCTATATAGGGGTTTTATCTCATCTCATCCCTCGATCCGTCCCTGAGTTGGATAAGAGTTGAGGGTATTTTTTAATATAACAGTAAGATTAACATAAAATTATGGAATATTCACCTGAAAGGTCCGTCTCCTCAACTTAATTAATTATTTAACTGTAGCGCTTTCGGGACTTGTCCCATCATCGGCAGGATTCAAAACTGGTGTTTCACTGAAGATCTGGTAGATGGGGTTACATGTATTGTGTTCGTTTTCGTGTATCAAGTTGTTGTTGTGAGCTGCTTTAATGATTTTATGATTTAATGAAAGCAGCTCACAACGACAACCTGTTAAACGAAAACGAACCCAATACATGTAACCCCCTCTACCAGATCTTCAGTGAAACACCAGTTTTGAATCCTGCTGATTAAGTCCCGAAAGCGCTACAGTTAAATAATTAATTAAGTTGAGGAGACGGACCTTTCAGGTGAATATTCTATAATTTTATATTAATTTTGAATAATACCTAAACGGAACACATCATGAATCTTATAAAAGTTGATAACAGTAAGATATTGAAGTAAAATACTTTTAATTTAGGAAGATTGTTTACTGTGTTCTAGGACAATATATTTAAAATCTTTTAAACTTAAATATAAAAAAAAATATTCCTACTAGGAAACTCCATGTAATTAATATGAAATACAGAATAAATTTAACTCATTTTATATAAAGAAAATTAATAATAATTGTGTATACCTCAGACATATAATACTAGTTTCGGTTTGAATTTTTCTTTAATTACATGTAAATATTCTGTAGAGCGCTTCTTGAAATTTCAAAAATATGTCTTTTGAGCACTTTTACACCACATAAAGTAGAGATGAAATTTCTGTGCTTTGAAGATGTAATTCACCCTCCTATGTTTCGCTTCGTTAACTCACTCCCTTACAAAGTTGTAACAAACTTTTTCAAATCAAATTACTTATAGTCAAAAGCAATATCCTAAAATACCTCCAGGGAAACATGGAATTTATGTAGAAACTTCGTTGTCTCCTTGGAATTCAAGGAAACCCTCTTTTAGCAACAGAGTTGTTTCACAATTTACATCAGAGAAACCTATTTGTTATTTAGCTTTCTAGAGTACATTGGAGATGTGAAGAATAAAGGTCAGCAATTATAACGGACGATGACTTTCAATGAATAAGCAAAATGCTAAATTTTAGAAAAAAATTGATAATTAGGATGCTCTCTTATTAATCTAATTGAATTTGCTAAAACTGACGTAGTATGTGTGGATGGATTTGCTTTCACACAGAGGATAAACATTTTAAAACGTTCATTTTTACTATATACAACCTTTTACTAATTTAATAAAACTAATAATCTGACCCTACTATACGATCTGAAAAAAACATAGAACAGCCATATTTCCTGTAAGCCCATGTTTCCCTTAACAGAGATTTAGGCGCTCCCCCCCTACAGGGAAGAATTTGAACCATACTAATTTAGTTACACTTGTTTTCGTATAGATGTCGCTTGAGTGGTCCCTGGTCAGCGTTCCGCCTCATACTGACATCTAGGAAACCAAGGTAGTACTAGGACGGGAAAATTCGGTAAATTTTCCTTAGAGGCCTTTTCATTCAGGCTTAAGGATCTTTTACGAGCCTGAAAATCTTCAGACTCGGCACCCACGGCTTAAAGTCCCTCCCGGAGGACTTGCTCCTTGGATTTTTCCGTCCTAAGAAATCCATTGACCAGGCCGGGTTTGAACCCGCGACCCTCGGGAGCAGAGGCAAGGAGCATAACCACTAGTCCACCGCGGCCGATACAGCCATATTTAATAACCTAAAAAACAGGATATCAAATCGTGAATCTGTTTGGCCATTATGATAAATCCATTATAAATGTTACAAAATCTCTTGATCTATGTTTGATGAAATCTCATTATTTAAAATGTTGTTATCTTATTTTAAGTGAATGATAAAATCATGTATTAATATAGTGTATCGTTTGCAGTTCTATTTGCAGGGCAGCTCCTTGCTAGTTAAATAAAGTATACTTCTTTAATTTCAGGTTGAATACTTTTTTATTTAGTCGCAAATTGAATGTTCTATAGGTAATTAGTACTAATGTGTCAGTACAGACAACTGGTGTTACAATTCGGGTATTTTTTCCGTCTCACATTAGCTCAGGATAGGGAAGTATGGAGAGCTTATACCCGAACTGCCATGAACCTACAGGTTCAATAATGCCAGTGAGTTTGTGATTTTTCGTAAATTTAGATTTACTTGTATAGGCCTACTTCCACAGCAAAACAGCACATTTATATTTTGAAATCTAGATTCATTGACTAACTTACTGTCAGGAAACTTAGGGTCCAACGGTCCCAGAAAATCATCCAGCCATCCTTATCATTATCATCAGTATCCTTCAATGGTGTGGAAAGCATCGGGAAGCTACCACACCTATAATTCCCTAGTAAAGCTGCAAAGCATAGAATGAAAATGCTATGATTGCAGTGAAAGACATGTCCTCGGGCAGAATTACTATGGAATCTACTATGGAATGACTACTGTATTTGTAGAGAGATCTAATATATCATTCCATACTTCTTACTCCAGTTTATTTAGTTCTTTGAAAAAAATAACGGTCTTATCCGCGACTGCAATACATTAAAGCGCTACGCTGTTTTTGAACTATACAAAGCGATTAGAGATCACGGGGTCATCATCAACACCGTAGTTCCTTCATTAGATACAAACAAACACAATCACTATTATATAAACCATGAGCTCTAAGCAATAACATTGTTCTACCTTTTTTTATTCATATCCTACATTTTAACACAAGCGTAATTCTATGAGATGATTAATGTTTAAGAATAATTTGACATGAAAATAACATTTAAATATGTCATAGGTGTGTACACGTCTAACGTCCATCGTTTTAAAAAAATTGTAACTTGAAAATCCTTTATATATTATACCAGTTAGATTAAATTCCAACCCCGAAATAAGAATCAGAATACAAAAGTAGGCAAAGCAATACTTTTCGTTTCATTTTAACTTATTCTAAAATTTTCTCGGAGTGGAGTTTCTGACTATTTGATTAGCTATATTCTCATTTATAGTTACACCTAATCATTTTGTGAATTTAAAGAGCTTTCAGCCAGTTTGCGTTAATTGACTCGGTCCATAAAAATTACTATTACTGTATACCGCAATCTAAATCGACAAACAATTCGTGAAGTTCTGGTAAAATATTGGAATGAAGATTTAAATTAATGTTTATTTAGTAAATTATCGTTAATATGAAAATAATTTTAAAGGGAAGCAATACAAATACACAGACAAATGCGTCCTACACATTGTGTATTATGCGAATCTCCTAGTAAAAAATACTGCAGTAAATGTAAACTGGATTGCAAAGGAATGTATTGAATTGAACTATTCCTGAGAAAAAGCATTTGCTCCATTACATAGACGTGTTTCATAATTACATTTTCATCATATATACATAGTAAATTAACTAAATAATTGAATATACATTATTTTTACACCTCTTCAGATCACATTCCATTAAATTCGGTTTAATTTTTATATCTAAAACTAAAATAAAATGTATTTATGAGAATTGTTTCAAGCTCTTTAGCAAATTTAAATTCGATAATTATGACTAATCATGTTCCTTTCTTTGTATACCCATACTTCCAAGAAGTTATAGGTAATTAAAGAATAGCATATTCCTAGGAATGAGCTAAGTGTTAACTCAGTTTACAGTGTAGGATCTATCATGTTGCAATTTTCATGAGGTGTTCTGAATCAATTTGTTAGATGATCAAATCGTGACATACCACAGCCTACTATAACGGCTGTTTTTTTCTTCTGGCTAGTTACATCAGAAAATTAAATGTTCAAACAAAAGGAATCGAAGAAATTCAGGTGTATACTTGATTTTTTTTATTTACGAGATAAATACAGCGTCAAATTCAAATTACAGCTACTTTATTCGGCGCGTGATGAACTAGTTATTTTGTAAAACAACGAAGAAAATGCAAATTAGATAAATCTTTCTAAATGTGCAAAGGTAAGATTACGTAGCGATACTATAAAATATTCGTAAAGAACATGGTCTGATTCTTTTACCACATAATTGTATCTGCTTAGTGTGCCTTACAATAAGCAATATGAAACAGGGAACCAATGGCGTACAAGTGTAAAATGACATTAATAACTTTGAAAGTAAAGTTAAGGAAGTCCGTTACCGGTATTGATAAATCAACATGGAAGTAAGCAGCAATGCAATTTGTACGACTAGATTAATTAAAATCATGACCATTGAAAATCGGATTATTTTCAAAATTGGGCGTTTTAATATATCCTAAGATCGAGAACAAAATCACACAATTAAGGCAGAATTTAATCCTAAAAATCAGAAAGACACAAACTTTTGAAAATACTGTTAGTCTAATACAATCATGAATCAAGTTTCCTAAGGCCTCTAATACAAATTTAAATTAAGGGACCGGTACCCACCCCGCATTGTGCGGAATTTGGGTAGCTATAAGTAGCGGACTTCAGGTTGAGAAAATCAACTTTAACGGTTGGGGGAACCTACATGCTGACCCTACACTGGCTAGACGATCATCCACCTCTGTGATTAACACACGTGAATGTGAGACTAGCAATCAGCTAGTAGACCAAGGGCCTTCTAGGCCTATCCCGCCATTAATAGTTAGCTTTAGTACAAATCATATTGATATATCAACATCAGATTTTATTTAGGTTCCTCTTAATTTTGCCATTTTACATTGCAAACCCACTACTCCTATATCTGAATCTGGTTGTGTAAGGTCAGTCCAAGTTATAAGCAGTTACAATGTGACACCAGGAACTTCCGTACTTGACCTAAATAGACAATGACTATTAAGACTAACTTGTTTGTAAATATGAAGTGAGCGACTGGTGAAGTATAAACATCGATACTTTTAAAATGCATGACGAAACACCGTTGAGGTACTACGTAAAATGTACAATATAAAAATACCAGTCTTCCTCAACTTTGGAAGTGCAAGTATGAACAATGTGAAACTACAACTGGAGAATAATGAATTAGGTTTTACTTTATAAAATATTACTATGGTAAATGTAAATTCTATAACATCATCATGAACAAATTCGTTTTAGGCCATGAAATGTCACTAAATAACACACTACATATTCTAAATAAAAAATGCAAATAAAGCATAAATGTATTAATCGCGGGATTCATAACAAATGACATGTCCTCTTGGCGGTATGTTTGGATTTAATATGAGTAAGCCTATCCTACAGCCAGGCTTATCGCTGCTTTGGAATGTATGATTACATCATCATCGAAGAATAGTCTGCTATAGATTTTTTTTTATTTTGGATACGGGAGATGACTATCGGGTTATAAAATATGCTGTATTATTTATTTACACCCTGATATAGCAATGGCTATCTTCTAACAAAATAAACATTAACTTTCATTATTGCACTTGAGTATTCTGTAATCTAAGCAAATCCACAAGGACCACAAGTACAATATATATAAACTGTTCTCTCTATAGAATTTCCAAAGGTTTCTATAACAAATTATCTCCACAGTATGGTATGAACATATTCACCAATCGTATTATTTTTACTTATTGAATCTTCCCTCTCCATGGTGCGACAGGCCTAGAAAGCCCTTAGCCTACTACCCGGTTGTACCTCACATCCATGTGTGTGTGTGTGTGTGTGTGTGTGTGTGGACGATCATCCAGCCAGTATAGGGATGGCATTTGGTAAGCATGCCAGGTCCCCCAACTGTTATAGCTGGTCTTTTTCAACCTGGAACCGCTACAATATTGTATATATCCAAATTCCGCACGATGTTGGGTGGGCACCGGTCCCATACCGATCGAAATTCCATGAAAACAATTCTTCTCCATGTTTCTGAATTTCTAGACGACCAAATACAAATCAAATTCACTTACATTTGTTTATTCAATTTCATAGACTTTTAAAGAGACAATTACTTGAAAAGGAAGGCGTTTCAATTATACGGGTACACAAGGTTAAGTGAAAAGAAACCGTACGAAGCAAATGCAATTTGTTCCATTAGAATATGCACATCAAGAGAACTCCTATAGTAATGGTATACAATAACTGGCCATCTTTATCTTTCACTGAATTCCAGTACACTGAAAAGTCCAATTTATTCACAGTTCTGTCTGTAAAAACGCTAAGTCACGTTTGTCCACTCACACTAAAGTCGAGTCATGTGTAAGGCGCCAAAGAACTTCTATTTCTGAGTTTTATTCTTTTACCAGCAAAAAATAAAACAGAAGTAGAATTTTTTTGTATGTAAATAGGAGCAACATATAAGAACAGCTTTCTTTATTTCAACATTTTTAAACCTAACAGAATAAATTGGTGATAAAATCTGACATTTTTCAATGAAATTGATATTGTTAACCCAAACAATTTTGTTCACTTCTGTTCGTAAAGTCCCCAATAGGGACGAGGAATGTAAACAAAAACATAAAATTACACTACTACTATACTACGTGGCGTAGTCGACAGATTCCATACCTGGCGGAGCAGGGGATTTTAAATCTCCACCTTACGTCTTGGGTATGTGTCCTGTCTTTGTGAAAAAAAAGGCTAACAAACAGGTAAAAAAAAGTAAAAACAAAAAGGAAAACCATTATAAAAATACAAAAAAAAGATCCCAAAAACAAAAGGATATCTAAAACAGATGCTTAAACATTTTTCAAAATGTTACTGGAGTTTGAAAAAGTCTAAAAATTCCATCAAGAAATTCGTCTATATCCTTTCCTGGAAATGTTTCATTTATTTCTTATTCTAAATCACTTTGTGTCAGGAAGTATTCAGGATACATAATACATTTCCAAAACATTTTCAATTTATAAATTATACTGCTATTACAATAATATTATTCAAAACCAGCATTTAAACATTAAAGTAAAGTTTGATCCTGAATCTGAGAGATGAAAAGAAATTGGAAGCAGCACATGTGAGACTTCTGAGACCACTTCTTACATTCACAAGGTTAGACATGAAAGAAATATTGATATAAGAAAAAAATAAAAGTCGAAAATATATTAAATGATATTAACAAAATATCGTCCACCGCTGTGGTCTCGAGGTAGCGTTCTGCCTTGTCACGCAGCGGGCCCGGGTTCGATTCTCGGTCGGGACAGGCTCCTGGGTAACTTTTTTTTTCGGGGATTTTCCTCACCTGTAAGACAAATGTCAGGAACCTTAGGGCCCAACGGTCCCCGAAAATTATCTCCGGCCACCATCATCATCCTTCACCGGTGTGAAAAACAACAGGAAGCTACCACATCTATAATGCCCTAGTAAAGCTACAAAGCATAGCATGAAAATAGTATGATTGCAGTGAAAGGCCTGCCCTCGGGCAGAATTGCCATGGATGGAACAAAATATCAACAAAATTGGAAACGTGTTTTGAGAATGGAAAGGGGAAGATTAACTAACTCACTGACATTATCGAACCCGTAGGTTCATGGCCGCGCGGACATAAGCTCTCCATACATCCCTATCCTGAGCCAATGTTTCCATCATTCCCTGTATAATGTACTTCCCTCAAATCATAGTTAATGTTATTCTCCCATCTCATTCTTCGTCTACTAACTGGACGTTTTCCCTCTGGTTTACCTACAAGAAGCTTCCATGCACGTTTTTCATTTCCCATTCTTGCCATATGTCCCGCCCATCGCAGTCTACGAGACTCAACTGTTTTCATTATATCTGGCTTCCTATAAAGATCATGTAGTTCACTGTTATGTAATCTTCTCCACACCTGTCTGTTCATCTCTCTTTGGTCCAAAAAATTTCGTAAGAACTTTATGCTCGAATACTCGTAATCTCCTTTCCTCCCTTAAAGTAAGAGTCAATATTTCGCATCCATATAATATAACTGGTAGAATAATAGTTTTATATATTTTCAGTTTAACGTTTTTTTAAGGAGTTGGGACGTCAAGTCTCTGTAATGCATAATAGCACGCATTTCCAGAATTGAGCCTATGTTTAATTTATGTGTGCATCTCATTCCTGTTTGTGATTATTGTTCATAGGTATTTGAATTCAGCCACTTCATCAAGGGGAAGATTACTCAATCTATCTCTACAATATCAACCACAGGGAAACAGAGATTTGGGATTCGCCAAGATCACTTTGAGTAAACTACAGGCGGCAGATCCTACTGTAATGTTCATTGAGATGATGAAATTATATTGTTTAATTAATTAAATATAAAAAGTTAAAATGTTTAAATCTGTGCTTGATATATTAGTCGACAAATTAAAATGCATTAAACTAGTGAAGGTCTTTCTGAAGTTCTTGTTCCATACTCAGCAGCTGGGTAGTAGGCATACCTATCCAGCTGATGAGGATGGAACAAAAATTTCTGAATGGTGGTTCAAAATAAATTTTAGACATTTTTTCAGAATAAGTGATTCATTAAAATATATACATCTTCAATATTCATGGAAGTGCTATAAACCCGTTTCAAGAATCCACACCGTAACGAACGAGACTTCTGATCAAGCAAATTACATGGGATTTATGAGGCTTTTAAGCAGACAGCTGGGTATCGCTTAGAGGCGTTTATTATTGTTAATATTCATATTATAATAACTGTAAAGAACCTATTAAGTTTGTTACATTCCAGCAATGTCTTCTTTTGCAATAAAATTAAGTTCAGTAGATGCACAAGGAAATTAAACATAGGCTCAATTCTGGAAATGCGTGCTATTGCATTACAGAGACTGACTTCCCAACTCTTTTCAAAAAACGTTAAACTGAAAATATATAAAACTATTATTCTACCAGTTATATTATATGGATGCGAAACATGGAATCTTACTTTAAGGGAGGAAAGGAGATTACGAGTATTTGAGAATAAAGTTCTTACGAAAGTTTTTGGACCAAAGAAAGATGGACAGGTGAATGGAGAAGACTGCACAACAATGAATTACATGGTCTTTATAGGAAGTCAGATATAATAAGAACAATTAAGTCTCGTAGACTGCGATGGGCGGGACATGTGGCACGAATGGGGAATGAAAGACGTGCATGGAAGCTTCTTGAAGGAAAACCAGAGGGAAAACGCCCAGTTGGTAGACCATGAATGAGATGGGAGAATAACATTAACTATGATTTGAGGGAAGTAGATTATACAGGGGATGATTGGAAAGCATTGGCTCAGGATAGGGTTGTATGGAGAGCTTATGGCCATGAACCTACAGGTTCGATAGTGCCAGTGAGTTAGTTAGGCCAAGAATGAGGTGAGAAAGTAACATTAACAATGATAGAAAACATTAACTCAGGATAGGAATCTATGGAGAGTTTATGTCCGGAGCCATGAACCTGTGATGGATGTCTTGAATTCAGTATCTTCATTATTTTGGACAATGTATATAGGTTACATATCGTAGAACTTTTGGTCACACACTATAAATTCCGTCCCACTTAATAACAAATATCTAAATTATGAAATTTAAAAAAAAGTCAATTCTAATTCTCTATAATTTGTTGGAACAATTTTGTAAAATTATTAATAATATATATTCCCCATATTCATTCTGCACTATTTTGTAGTTATATAATTATATTATACTCTGAATTCTATTATGAAATATTTCTAGTTCTCCTTGACAAGGTGTTTACGACAAAACCACGATCTTTGTGCACATGTAACAAAATCATACATCATGCTAGTCTTTTAAGGACTATCTTATGGGATATACGTGAACAAATTTCAGAATACCTTGACAGCGTGGTTAGTGGTAGTGTTGGCTCAACGACTGCAGATACCTGATATCCCAGTTTGAATAGAGAACAATGTCGGCAACACGCCCATAAAATCTCATGAATATGTATTGTTGTGAAGAACCGTACACAATCTGTATTTTATTCGATAGCATTTCTATAGAGAAATTACGTGAAAATTTAAAATAAGAGAAAGCAAAAATTCACAGATAAAGATGTATAATTATGTGACATTCTCGTAAAACACTAAAAATTGGGCGTCGTAAAACATTTTTATAAAACTGATAATGACATTAATAACCTTTTCTAAATTGTAGGATATGCAAGATCTATAAATAACTATGTTTTTTAGTATTACTTTGGAGAGAGAACCTGCAAACGTACTAAATGTCTTTCCAAAGATTATAATACTTATATACTTATGCTCTGTGCTTTTAGCTAGAAATCACACAACTTTTGAAATTTAACTACCATTTTAAGACCTGAAAAGGGATACGCTACTTTTGCGAGTCATCCCATAGAATTTTCTTTTACGGTACATTAATTTTGGATTTAAATATTTGTAAAAACACAAATGTGCGTCATTTTTCATATATGTATTAGTTAGATTTTCGAGTTTTCTCTCTTTAGCTTTTTGCTCGATATCCCATAAGTTTTTATCCAAAATCCATTCATTTCATTCGCATTGCTTCAAATCCACAACCTCTCTGCTAGAGAAATAGTCTAATTTTTAATACCATATATTTTTAATAATTGAGAATGCTTTCTTATTAATGCCAGACATAATAAATAATAATTCAAATGTATGTATGGATATTCATTTTCCCAAGACGATCTTTATTATCAATTAACTTATTTCAACAAGACTTACATAACTTATTTGCATTATGTAACTCTAGTTGAAAAATAAAGTTAATTTCGCCTACAACATAGGCAACTCAATAACATTTATGTGATTTATTGCCGTAGGATTATTTTTGATGAGAAGCGTATAAAAAAACTATCATAATTTAAAATTAGTCCCTTATACTACTGCGAAAATTGTACATTTTTATAGTTATTTATCAATAGCAGTGAGATAGGTGTACTAATATAACATTAAGGTACAATGTGTATTATTGTCCTAAATATAATGCAATAATATTTAATCAATTGATTGTAAAACAAAATACTACTGCAAGCTAATAATATACTACTGTGCTACATACAACAGCTAACTTTGGAAGTGGTTACTGAAAGGATCCTTTTCACTCTTACCAAATCATCTTCATCGATAGATTCATCCTTCTTCAGCTTACGGAGTATCCTTGAGAGAACATTCTCTGGCTAGCATGCATTGAAATTAGAACCAAAATGTTATTCGTCTCTCTAAAACATGTATGCATTTAAAATAAAATGCTATAGTGTATCAAGTGGTCATAATATACAAAAAATTTAACATTTCTTAGCAGGGCGATCCTGACTACGAAATCACATTTCAAAGAAATGTGATTTGTAAAGTCTAGTATTTTCATATGAAAAATGAAAAGCAAATATGAATTTATTCTTAATGTGACGTAATCAATTTTAAATTATTTGTTTTATTTTTTTAATCATATGGGAAACTGACCTGATAGTCTCTTATTTTCGATTCATTGAACTATTATAAAATAAATATTAAATTTAAAATATATTTTAACTATAATTTATTCAATAGCGTGTAAAATAAACTTCTGCATATTTTCTTTAATGTGCAATATAGGCATTCAAATACCCTTGCTATTCATATTATGTAGACATTTAAGATAAATTAAATATCTTTTTCAGCGAAGTTTGTCTAAGACGGCATGGTTTTCAACAATCATCTGCTGTCAGTCTCCTGAGGATGTCTTTCGCAATCATAGACAAAATGTCTTTCAGAAAACTTCACCGAAAGGTTTCCTTTTTTATTTTTTTATATTCTTCAATATTAGGCCTATGAATAGCATATCCCATCTGACAGGCTAAAAAGATATTTGAAATGGAAATTATAAACTGATAAACGAGAGAAAATCAAGCATACAATAAATACCAAAAAAAATCTTTTTGAGAAACTGTAATATAGGCCTATTTATAACATTGTCTCATGCAAACTAAACACACATTAAATGATAATATATTATGTTTCGTTACGTTTCAATGATTGCCTGGGAATCAAAAGCGGAAAATAATTACAAATAGTAAAACAATGTCATCAGAATAAAAGCTTTCGTCACCTGACAGACTGACAAAATGCTTATTACACTTTTCTACGTGTATATAGTGCACCATATAATCAGTGTCACTTCATGCTACATTGCTCGTCGACTACGGGACTTTTCTACCTTCATACCTGCAATTTTAAATATACTACTTTAATTTGATACATGGGATACACCATTCTCGGTTGTCTCCTCAGAATTATCTCTTGCATTGTAAGATAGAGTGTTAAGATCGAATACCAAATCTGATTTCTCTCCTTTTTACATTAGCTATGCAAGCAGACCTGTGCATTCTTTAGAGAATTTCATATTATGACCACTTTGATTAAGCAGACAATTTTAGATTCCAAGATACACACAAAAACACAATCAGCTATAAGCTATAAATCAGTTTTGAACAACTATTATTCTTCTCGTAAAATGGTTAATTGTAACAGAGATTAACAATTACTTCATCGCCAAACATGCTCATATTCAAGCATTACAATACTGAACATCAAATGTAAATTTCAAATTCATATAAAATAAATGTTTAATTTTTATTTATATAAAAATAATAACCTTTACATAACTTGATATTAAATAAAATAATGTTACTTCACTTAATTTATTATTGTGGATAACTTTTTAAAGTAAAATTTACCTATTTCTATATGACCAGGGACTATTTTAAAATATTTTATATACGCACGCATACATGTAATTTCCAAAATAGCCCACAAACATTCATTTATATCTCAATCACATACTTGTGCAGTTCAAGATTATAAATTTAGTAATTAATTACGTTCTGATGAAGTTAGTAAGATTCTAGAAAGTTTCGTTTTGAATATAGCAACTACCTTATGACCAGATATGATTGTATAGCTACGTTAGTAGTAAAAAAAAAAAAGGACTACAAAAACACAATCTCCCAATACAATCGTTTTGTGCAAAAATTACAATAATTCGGTATCATCTTCTTTCGCCGTGCCAAATACCATTTTTTTAGGTTTTGAAATTAAAAATATTTTAATATTTTATATAATAGAATAATATATATTTTGATAACTACATTCCTACCTGCGAACTGCAAGAAGAGAAAATGGAATTATACATACGAATAGGAAAAGTGAAAATAGAAATATTTAGGCAAGCTATGAGGCCAAGGTTGATCTGCAGTCTTGCAGGTTATATTTACTATGTCTCACGGTATGATATATCTTTACAGAAGAATTGCTTTGTTGTGTTCATCACGCGAAACCACGAATTACATCATCAGTACACGTAACACCATTTACTCGTCACCGCTTCGTTACCAAGTCGAAATCGCCCCTATCAAACGGCAACACTTTATAACTAGGAAGATTTAACACGAAGCTATTAATTACTTGCAACACAAAACAAACATAAACCTACGCTAACAGTGTGCGACCGTGCATATTTTTTTAGAAACCCACGTCTGTTGCATTCGGCGAAATTAGTGAAATGTAGGAAACTATTAAAGGGAGAAAAATGGTTAAACCAATAAAAATAAGTTATAAATAATCTAACGATATTAAGTCAATCCCACAAAGGAACAAGATCCATGGGATCCGTAATGTTTGATATCGTGAACTTCTATAACAAACAGAATTACCCAATTATTATTTTTTTTCAGAAAAAGAAACATTTCAAAGAAATCATAAAAATACATTTATAAAAACCCATAAATTAAAAAAAATTGTGGAAGATTAATAATAAATTGGGACATATTAATCTAACAAAGTAGGTAAATAGAAAGTATAATGAAAAATTTATAACTCCTAGAGGGGGAAAAAAAATCCCTCCCCACAAATAAACATTATATAAGTGAGGAAAGAAATTACCCGAATTTTGCTCATGTGCCACCTCACAAAATAGATAGATAGATAGATCATCAGTTGATTAATGTCTTTGACATCGTCCGATTCCTAATAGCCAATTTTGTCGGTCCATCCAATCTCCTGGTTGTAGATGTTTCTCCTTCATATATAACCATATTCCCTGACTCCAGGAGGTTTTAGGTCTTCCTCTGCTTCGTCTTCCCTCAGGTTTCCATTCCAAAACAGATTTTGGTAGTCGAAAATAAAGATGTCAAACTTCGTTTGAAACCTCAAAATATCGCTTATATTTTACATTGTTTAATTCAATGCTAATGAAAATACATTTTCATACAAATAAAAAAACAGTAATAAATGCAATCTTTTTTAGAAAAAGAATATCATTACATGGGTCTGGAGGGAAAAAAAATATTTCGTCGTAACAATGCTTCAATTACGAACCTGCATATTTTATTCATTACCACCACAAAAGGACTGTCAACATAAAAGTAAATATAATAAACAAATTAAGTAGGAGTAACAAAGAAATAAGGTTAGCCATCGGAACTTTCACGTAAGATCAGAAATGAATTTAATTAAGTAGGAGTACAAACAAATAAGGTTAGCCATCGGAACTTACACGTAAGATCAGAAATGAAATTCTCTAACAGTGGAACTCTTCATAAAGTTAATATGTACGTGAATTATATTTTAATACATATATTTTTATCCATCGTTAATGCATAGTTTACAGAAGAAAATTTTATGAATGGAATCCGACAGGAAGAAGACCAAAACTAATATGGAGACATGGTGTAGTCAGAACAATGGAAGAAAGAGACTGGAAGGAAGATGTGTGGAAAAATAGAGAGGAATGGAGATTGTCAAATTTTTAAATGACCACAGAAAGACGTCACATGACATAGTAAAACCTGGGAATAAGTAAACAATTAATAAATAAGCAAAAATAATGCAATAATTTCGACAAGAAGGTTTTATGAATGGAATCCAACATGACGAAGGAAAAGAGGAAGACCAAAATTAATATGGAGACAAAGTGTAGTCAGAACAATAGAAGAAATACTTGAGGAAACATGTGTGGAAATGTATGAATGGAGATTAGCTACAGATTACGAATATACAGAGCACAAATGACGATAAAGTGTGAAATATGGCATTAATTATAGTGGAATAGCTCAAAAAACTGTTCTAATAATTTCCACAATTAATACTAATTTTTATCCACACTGTCCTTTTAAAGATAATGTTATGCATATCAGTTAAATGGTAATTTGCAAAGAGGAATCAAACCTTGCATGCCATGGAAATGTGGCAATAGCTATGAAACTGACCACTTCCTTGTAAGGACGAGGTCTGCAGTATGGGAATTTCCTACATCCTACAGTTTCCCACAATTCTCTTCAATATGCTGCGGTATTATCACGTCAGCTTTACTTGTACACAATGTACAAATTAAAAAAAAAAATTGGAAACATTTAAGCAATATCGGAATAACCATAGAAATTATAAATTTCCCAATCGAATTTCAAATCCATCATTACTTCCAAATAATAGCAGTTCAAACGTGCTTTCAAAATGACTGCAACTACAGACCTTTAAATTTAGAATGATTCTTTCTTTTTCGAAAGTAACTTTTTTGACATACTTTATTTCGAAAATAAAGTTGACGGACCTCGCTTAATCAAACTATATTATTTTACAGATCTGGGAATTATAAGCAGAGAACATATGGAGAAAATAAATCTGGGATGATTCATAATGAGAAATCTCACTGTTTAATATATGTTAGTTCGTTTATGGAGTAATCCAGTTTTACAGCTTAATAATTCTCACGTAGAAAAAAAAAATTGAAACAGATTATTCATCGCCATTTTAAACAATAAGAAAAACGTTAGTTGTTTAAAAACAAAAACTATGTGAACAGATCACTCCACCTGGCTATGTAAACAACCTTACAAAAACTAAGTCTGTCTTAATCATACAATTACTGGAACTTCATGGATTTTAGGGTTTCTATAATAATGAAATCTGGTATTAAATACACGCTATGCTGAACATGCAAGTTAAACAAATGCACATACAATTTTATCAATAATTTTCACAAAGCTAGTCATAAGCTTATCAAATAATAAAACATAAAAAACAACAATAGGTCATTATAGTTATTTCACTTTCTAAAAGCGATATGGCATTAATGTAGAGCCTCTAAACATTTTTAAGGTCTATAGTATGGGAATAGGTGCTAGATTACCTGCTAACTTTCTAAATTAAACAATAGCGAAAAGTATCACATTCTATGACGATTAATTCATATTTCAAGTGACGTCCAAAATGTAAGAAAAACAAAAGAAACATTTTAAGAAAGAAAAAAGGAGGAAATGAATTAAACTTTAGTCAGTACCAAGATACTGGAAATAGGATGTAATTGTACTACACACAGCACTTGCTTCTTGGGTCAATATTCTATTTAATGTTTGTTTGATGTGCGTAAATCATCAAGTCTATAAGCGCCGCTAAATGGACGTTCTAAAGTAAATAGTGCTGGGTGTTTTTTAATTTAAAACAATGCAACCAACGATTCCATAATCTCTAGTTGGTGACAAGTGGATTGATTTTGTTGATTCCTAAAGGTTTCCTTCTCGAAGAACATAAAAAGCAGAATTATTTCATAATCCTCTTTTATAATTTATAGTGACATTTACATTAATTGTAACATTTTACCTAAAATGTTATATTTGCATTTGTTATCATAGGTACATCGACCCTTTTAGTATTTTCATTGCTCAATTTGTTCATACCAAACGTTTCACTTTTAAAATATTTTCACATATCTCAACTTCTCACCCTAATCACATTATAAAGGTAGTACCATTATTATATCTATAGCTACAGGATAAACATATATAAGTCTGAAAACATAAATGTTTATAAGAGCTAATTAATATTCAAATAACATATTCATAAATTCAGAGATTTGCACTATTTTTGACCCAGATATATCTACAAAAGAAATTAGCTATCACTTAAGAAATTTATCCTTATGATAGAAGGAGAAAAGGCTGAATTTCTGACAAAATAAAATTCACTAAAATCAGACTTACATACTTTTACCTTAAGGCCACAAATATATTCTAGTAAAAAAAACATTCTTTGCTACTGTCTTAAATAAACTAGGCTTTTGAAATCTCGTGAATAGAATGTCAAAAAGCAAATGCTGGAATAATTAATTTTACAGATACATACGATAAATAATTTTAGGATATTGGCCTAATCAATTAAAATCAATTGTATGCAACAAAATAAAAAAAAAACATCAAAGACTGACTCCTTTGAATAATGTAAAGCAGTTTAAAATGGAAGACGCAAACGTTTTAAATGAAATAAAGTTCTAAAATCACAATTTGCTCAAAAATGAATTATACTGTTGCCTTAAAAGAAATGTATGTTGTATTTATTTATTCATTTCAGTTTTAATGTTGATGTTAATACAGCAACATAATTATCATTTTAGATAATAACTTGAAATAATTTTTTTCTATTGTTATGCTCTATTAGAAATTCTGATATGGTGTTATTGCCGCAGTTCATCATTTCACAAGTTTATTAATTTAAATTGTTCAAAGTAATCAGTGTTTCTTCCTCTCATAAGCGATTACGTTCTCTGATTTTCACTCTGACCAGATGATGATCCGAATTAGGCCTACAGTCTGTCCACCTAACTGATCTAACAGATTATACTACTGTGTCAGCGTTTATCTACTAACACATGATTTATCTGGATTCGAATTTCACCATATCCAGGTGTATATATGAATATCCCTATGGTGGAATGTTGTGTTCTTAACAGTAAGATTATATGATGTGGCATTCTTCATGAATTTGAATTTTCCTATTGACATTATTATTATTATTATTATTATTATTATTATTAGACGTTTCACTTTTGCATTAAAACATTTTAAGAGAATTTTCATATATCGTGAAAACCTATAAAATACACATTCTAATTCTTCATAGAACCCATCCTTGATCTTGTCAGTTTTGTATTCTGTGTACATAGAGTAGCATAGAGAACGTCAGTAGCAAGACAATCTTCAGCTGGCATCCTTATTTTCTATGGGACTATGTACACAGAGCACAGAGAATGTCAGTATCAAGACAACATTTAGCTGAGGATGGGACTGGTACCGAAAGGCCTTCAATATTTTAAATATTTTAGTAGATGAGATTGTATTACACGATACATAATTTTACAACTTTATATTATAATTCTTATATTGTGACCAGTCCACCGCTGTGATCTCGAGGTAGCGTGCTGCCCTGTCACGCAGCGGGCCCGGGTTCGATTCCCGGTCGGGACATGCTCCTGGGTCAGGTTTTTTCGGGGTTTTTCCTCACCTGTAAGACAAATATCAGGAAGCTTAGGGCCCAACGGTCCCCGAAAATCATCCGGCCATCATCAGCCTTATCATTATCATCATCCATCACCGGTGTGGAAAGCAACGGGTAACTACCACACCTATAATTCCTTAGTAAAGCTACAAAGCATAGCATGAAAATGCTACGATTGCAGTGAAAGACCTGCCCTCGGGCAGAATTACTATAGAATAGAATATTGTGACTAACACCTCAACGGAATTTAACCATTAAATGTATGACTATATAATATCATAATACCCCCATGTTCTTAGGTACTTGTCCTTATATTCAAGCCTTTGCAATAGATTCCCTGAAATAGTACCAGCCCGGAGAATCGATTGGAGACTATTTTACCTCCAGAAAATTTTACTCCAGTTTCTTGACGGTTATATTTTTACGGTGAAAGATCGTCACTCTTTCGACTAAGGTACTTTTTTTTATCTGACTTAATGCCTCTGGCCTGTCCGGCATGAGCAACCCTTTCGGCAGTAATGCCACTGCTGACATAGCTCTTGGGGGGGGGGTCACTCAAAAAAGCAAACCACTCCACTATAGTGTAAAAAAACCATCGGTAATACTACATATTTAAATTTTCTTAACTAGAAACTCACTTAGGACCTGCTCCGCATTTATAGATATAAAATTCATATAAAGTAAATGTCAACTGATGTACAATACTTCACTTCTGCATTATGTAATATCATATGCATAAAGAATATAGCTGAAGAAATCCTTACGAAACTACAGCGGAAGTATGTATAAAATCCTTCAAATGTTCTTATAAAAACAGGAAGATGGCATGTGTGACCTTCTCAAGAAGCGTTAGGTAACATTACGGAACCCTCAATCACACTTAAGCCTGGGCAAATCTTGAAATTATTAGACATTCGTCCTTGTAAAAAAAATATATAAAAATCAACGTACATTTAATTAAGAGTGGAAATGGGAAATATTCGCAAGTGATATGTAGAAGATTTAATATAGCATGAGATTAAAATTATACACCTTGTTAACAGTTGAACATATTTGCAAGTAACACATCCTGACCTGTTTTAACCAACGTTATGACATACAAATTAAGCGTATAGATATAAGCACACAATTTTTAACAGTATTTTGTTTATGAAATAAACCCTGCATTTTATAGTTAATGCTACATATTTTTTTTAGATGTGCATACTTTAAAGGGTATAAAATAAGTAATCGATTGTATTCATACTAAATAACAAAGATTGGAAAAACTGAATAATGGAAGTAAGATTAATAAGAATGTTTGTTATTCACAAATAAATGTTGTACAGAGTATTGACACCCGAATGAGCAATTGCTCGTGCTGGAGTGCAGTTCAGTTACATAAATAATACAAATAGATACATTACAACGTTTTAGTTAAAGGGAGAGGGAAAACAAAATATATAAATTTAAGAGACAGTTTCAAGATATAAAATAAATCCTGGCACATAAAAAAATAGAAAAAAATAAAAAGGGAAAATAAAACAATATAGAATACCATATTAAAGAAGGTAATTAAAGACATTAGGAAATTATAACTCACCCACTGGCTCTATCGAACCCTTAGGTTAATGGCCCTATCCTGAGCTAATATTTTCCGGTCATCCCCTATATAATCTACTTCCCTCAAATCATGGATTATGTTATTCTCTCACCCTCATTCTTGGTCAACCAACTGGGCGTTTACCCTTTGGTTTTCCTACAAGAAGCTTCCATACACCTCTTTCATCCCCCATTCGTTCCACATGTCCTGCCCATCGTAGTCTATAAGACTTAACTGTTATTATATCTGGCTTCCTATACATATTATGTAGGAAATTATATAAAACAAAACGCACTCTCATACACAAAGAATTAATACAAAGGAGAATTATACATACAAAATATTATATAGTAGATTCTCTATTCTATGGAATTTGTATGTGGATATTTGAAAATTGTAACTATTGCACTAACAATGTAAATTTGAAGTTATATAGGTATGTGTTATTTAACATATTTAAAATTTTACTGTTAAAATGATATAAATTAAACGTAATTTAAGTTGTGAATAATAGTTAACTTAAACAATGACGGCATGCTGAGTGATTTACACCCACTAATCAACTGAACTTTATTTCGCAATGAACATAGCATGACTTAGTCAATGGACTTATGCATAATGTGATTAAATCATAGGTTTTAAGGACTTGGAAATTTAGATCAAAATGAGGATAAGGGCTGTAAAAAGTTTGCCACATTTATAATTAATTATTCTATGTTCTAACATACATCTAGAAGAGGTGCACGACTTTAACTATATGTACTTAGATGTTTGGAAATAAACATCAAGCAAAGATGTGGGCATTATTATTCTAACGAAAATCTATATAAACTGAATCTCAGGTGGTTGTATTTGAGTTTCGTATTTGGAAAGTCCTAGATACAAATCCTGGTGTCGACCAACCTGGCATATTCTTTCCCTCTAATTTTACTTAGTCCCAATGCAAATGATGGGTTGGAATTTTATTAAAATATTTCATTTCATCATAATAATTTTATAGTATTAAAAAATAAAATCTGAACTTTCACAAGAACACATATCCTAATTTAATATAAGACATAAAACAAATAATAGACATACTAACAATTAATAATATCGTAAACTGTGGTAACTATTCCGACACTATATGAATGTTGATTTTAATACAATCATTAGACAAATAAAATGATTTCACTCTAACAATAATAGGAACAAAATATTCAGTACATACGCAGACTAATTTACAATTAATCACTTTAATTAGATGTCAGTTTAATAATGGTTTTCCTGGCACGTCAATGTATTTAGACAATGGTTTAATATAGCAACTAAGATTTAAAAAAAAAAGCATATTCCAGAGAAACAACCATATCGAAGAATTTTAAAATGGTGAACCTATGGATTAAGATTTATAGGGAAATTGCGATAGGACCTATAATTAATAGAGCCTAATGCAACTTAACTAAGAAGATCACTAAATATTGCTATTACTCCACGTAATGGTGGAAACATTTCATCGTTTACTAGTAATTTATAGTTACAATAATTAGACTGGATGGGTACGTAAAGTGGAGGGATTCCTGCAAGTGGTTGGCAGGATGGCTAGAGATACGGCCGAAAACACAAGACTACACAAAACTTAAAAACGTAAAATTGGTACACCTGAAACCTCATTTGTCCTCAACTATATATGCCGTGAAATATCAAGAAGGTATTTCTGAACATGTTCCATCTTCTGCTTGTATAGTGGTTCAGTATATTAGGAGTAACTCTAACCCATGGTGGAGAATAAAAATCAGCTACTCCGCTGGAAATCGAATCTGGCTGCCGGAGTGGAAAGTAGGCTGTGAATAACCGTAACTACAATAATAAGAATTTTAAAAAAACGAAGCCTGGAATAACTTCCGAATATCTGATCGATCGTTCTAAAGGAACTAAAATTCACTTAGAGAAGTTTTGCTAATTCCTTGAGACATGCAATTTCTAGTAGCCTACAATTTATTCTATAGTTGACCTTCGAAATTTACAGACAACATGCAACGTCAAACTTTTCCTGAGGCTTCAACCAAACATCCGATATTAAAAGAAAATAAATAAAACTCCTACACAAGATGTTATGGGTAGATGAATGAGTCATGTAGTGAATGATTCTTTACAATAACCTCATTCCCGGATCCTAATACGTAATCCTGACGCGTCTTTCAAAATGACATCATCGGCTTTCATAAACCCTGAGCCAAGCCATCTGCGTTATTGCAAGGTGACCAGCATTGGGGAGAAAAGGGCTCACTGATGTCGTACTTCCACGGTCAGCCACTCGTCATTCCACATGACGTCAGATTCTAATCATACATACTGCATTTTCTTGAAATCAATTATGAACCTCAACATGATAAACCATCCAGCATTTATTTTACCAACTTCTAGTTTATACTAGACTATTTTATAATTCATCATGATAGTTTTATTAAAAATGCATGATCGAGAGTTCAAATTCTAGGGGGACGGCAATCTAATTTTATATAATAATAATAATAATATTAATATTATTAACTAACTCACTGGCTCTATTGAACCCGTAGGTTCATGGCAGCGTGGATAAACTCTCCATACATCCCTATCCTGAGCTGTTTTCTTCCCTCAAATCATGGATAATGTTATTCGCCATCTCATTCTTGATCTACCAATTGGGTGTTTTCCCTCTGGTTTTCCTACAAGAAGCTTCCATGTACCTCTTTCATTCCCCATTTGTCCCACATGTCCTGCCTATCGCAGTCTACGAGACTTAACTGTTATTATACATCTGCCTTCCTAAAAATACCACGTAGCTCACTGTTATTTTTTTTTATTCGCCTGTCCGTCTCTCTTTGGTCCAACATTTTTCCTAAGAAATTATTATTATTATTATTATTATTATTATTATCATCATCATCATCATTAACTCAACAAATAAATAAAAACAAATATGTAAAATACTTGTCGATTACATTTAATTTTAAGTTAATAGTCTATGTAACGTTTATTAGTTCTGGCCGAATGAAAGAGGTCTTAAAGGCTTTAACTAATGATTATTTTTATGGAAACTTAGTACACGTGCCCCGCCCCCTGATATAGAATTATGTCTAAAAAGTTATATATGTACCAAATAACGAATATGCCTATAGAGTTAAGGTTCAACACCATACCAAAAAGGTAAGCTCCCGTCCACCCCTTGGTGTGGTCGGAGATTCTCTACTTTTCCTTCGGTCAGCCTGGGTTTCATTCCCGGCGGGGTGTGGGATTTTAAATAAATCTCCACTTTGTGTCTATGTGTTTATCCTTAGTCTAGTGTTCTCTTTAGCGGTGGTTCTGGCATTTTGTTAACCTATCAATTGTATAATTCAGAGTTTCCTGCTCCATCTCTACAAGAACACGCCTAGGACATAGATTTGAAGTCTTACCAAATGAGGTAAAATAAAATAGGGGAAAATAATATTTTTACGTAACTGTACTTATTGGTTCATGCTGAAATAATTTTGGAAAGTAATTGTTAAGAAATATTGTACATTGGTAAGATTAATCTGGACATAACACAAGATCAGACTGACAGCTGATCCATATACACATAACTTCCTCAGGTAAATTATATTAGTGATATCACATAGATAAAATATGTCAAGTAGAAGCATTTCCGATAGGACTTCATTAACAGCTGCAGAGATAGCAAGTGACATTCATCTCTCTTGTTAACAATCACTTCCAATACAGCTTAAAACATTTCACACCTGTCTACATGTATTATGTTTTACGATTAGCGTTTTTCTCGACAAAATGTTAGTACTCAATACCAATTATATAAAGTTCGTTCCTAGAGTAAGTGCAATAAATAATTTGGACCTTTATGTAAGTAGGCCCAGTTATTTTAGAGGTTCGTTACGTGTTCATTTAAATACTCATTACGGAATTAATGTTGTAACTATCGAACCCGGAGGTTCATGGCCGCGCGGACATAAGTTCTCCATATATCCCTATCCCGAGTTAATGTTTTCCAATCGTCCCCTGTATAATCTACTTCCCTCAAATCATAGTTAATGTTATTCTCCCACCTCATTCTTGGTCTACCAACTGGGCGTTTTCCCTCTGGTTTTCCTACAAGAAGCTTCCATGCACCTCTTTCATTCCCCATTCGTGCCACATGTCCTGCCCATCGCAGTCTACGAGACTTAACTGTTCTCATTATACCTGGCTTCCTATAAAGACCATGCAGTTCACCGTTATGTAGTCTTCTCCATTCACCTGTATGTTCATCTCTCTTTGGTCCAAAAATCTTCCTAAGAACTTTATTCTCAAATGCTCGTAATCTCCTTTCCTCCTTTAAAGAGTTCATGTTTCGCATCCATATAATATAACTGGTAGAACAATAGTTTTATATATTTTCAGTTAAACGTTTTTTGAAAGGAGTTGGGACGTCAAGAGTCTCTGTAATGCATAATAGCATGCATTTCCAGAATTGAGCCTATGTTTAATTTCGTTGGTTATTTCCAATCTAATTTGAATATGTTTATAAAATGTTTATCCTACATATAATAACTTCTATCACCGTTAGTTTTGTGCACATTGTGAAATGAGGTAGATATTAATTTAATGAACGCTAAAGTTGCCCAGGTTCAATCACGGGGAGTAGATATATTAAATTCTCCGATTTGGTGGTGTCCCTTGTCTTGAATTGTCCTGTGATGTATTCAGCGGTGATCCTAATTTATTGCTAACCACAATTCAATTCATGAGCAGCTGATTTTTCCATTCTGGCCTATGGCTGGATCCGCCAAGACTCGAAGTCCCATAGGAATGAACATTCCACAAGAGGAGGAGGAGGGCAAAATGTATGAAAAGGGCGGGGGCGACGTATTTAAAGACGCTGTTTAAGATCTCGGGTTATTAGAGTCGCGATTCAAGGAGAGGTAACTCAAGGTTTATGTAATTTCAGAAGGAAGTCATCTTTTTTTATAATTCCATAGTGTTCTGCCCAAGGGCAGGTCTGTCACTGCAATCATAGCATTTCCATACTATGCTTTGCAGCTTTACTAGGAATTATAGGTGTGGCAGCTTCCCATTGCTTTCCATGCCGAGAATGGTGGTGGTGATTGCCTGATGATTTTCGGGGACCGTTTGGCCCTAAGCTACCTGACGTTTCTCTGTAAGGAAAAACCCGAAAAATCCTCACCCAGGAAGCCTGTCCCGACCGGGAGTTGAACCGTGCCCGCTGCGTAACAAAGCAGCACGCTACCTCGAGACCACAGCGGTGGAATATATAGTGCGTCCCACATAAAACTGGGCCTGGCAGACTACATACACGCTCCCGCGTATATATAATAGGATATCTGTCGCGAAATCGATTACAGGCCTCTCTACAGGACTCTGTTTTGACGTATGTATCGTATAAAAACACTCTTTGTTCAAGTTTTTGGCATTTCAACGGTGCAACAAGCTACACAAGCAAATACGTCTTCACTCGACAGCAAACTCCTATAACTGACTACACGTGGCTATGCAGCGAGTGAGTCATAAATACAACAGTGCACTGTTGTCTGCCAAGCCCAGTCCTATGTGGGACAAACGGTATATATATACCTTTAAAGTTCCATCGAACCTGGGAGAGCCTGAACCCGCGAACCTAACATTCAAAGGCAAATATGGTAGCTCTTTAGACCTCAGAGGTGTTTGGAATGAAGTACGGTATGTTAAATCTTCAAAATGAGATTAGTCATTTTGTCTATTACTACAAAATCTGCCATAGAATCAGTGCGTGGCGTTAGTATCAAATTTAGAGAAAATTTACGAAAAGGACATGTTACTACAAAACCATGTTTCTCAATGTTTTGATTATTTTTTAATTTTAAATCTCGATGAAATTTGACGTTTCCAAAAAATAATCTAAACCCACGTAAGACTGCAAATAGTAACATTTAATTACAGTGGATTGAGCTTAACACAAATAGTAAGACGAATACACGCCAAAGAGAACTATTAATAAACGGGACCAGCGGCTTTTTAGGATCAATAACACTGTTCTAACGTAGTCTTATAATAACCGGAATCAAAAGTATCTTATATAGAACTGAAATGAATCACAAATATTATTCTTAGAAACAAGTTTGCAAATGCGACCGCTTTCAAGGACGTTGAAGTAAACATACTAACATTTATAAAAAAAACTACCTTAAATTTACTTTCCCTGCTTTCCAACTGCAAATGATATTCAATAAAAAATAGAATCGAAACTTGCTTTTAAATAATGTAAACTTTCACACCTCTGCTATAAAAATTAATTAAAAATGTTACATTCAAACATGACTTTACACATATAATATTCTTATCTGATATATATCTTATAGACCTCTACTTATCTATAACACAATAAATACAAATAAAATTTTCTCTTGCAAGTTATTTAAATGTGCCGGGCCACATGAAAACAAAATCATGTAAAACTAAGCTGTTACTGATACAAATTTAAGTAAGTTCTAGTCGTTCGTTTTGTATTATTTTATTAAAATTATTAAATTAAATCTATGTACCTGACAGGATAATTAATAATTTGTTTTTTCATTATTTAATAAAAACAGTTTTAAGATTTGTCAATGTATTTTTTACCTAATGCCTTGTACAGTATAATAAGCGATAGATTAACTCATTATAGTTTATTACTTTCTTTGTATTTTTTTTTTCTTTATTATGTATAACAGATTCGAGCTGTTATTCCTTTCTGTATACATTCTATCATTAATTTAATTTTATTGTATTATTAGACAATATTTTCATTATTATTCAATTTGACAGATAATTAATTGTTTAGTATGTACTATTATTGTAATTTTTTTTTGTATTTATATGTAACATATGTTTGTCCTGGTGAAAGGAAGAGAAGACCACATGGCCTTAACTCCACCAGGCTAAATAAATCTATTCTATTCACAATTTTAAGGATTAAGGAGAATCACGCAGCAATTAGAATTTATGACCCAATGATATATTTCTAATTTGCTAGATATAGAAACGCAAAGCAACTTGTTGATGGCAACAATACACTGTCCGGTGTGCAGATTCCGAGGTACCTGTACTTATTGACAGCTAGCTAGATTTTGTGGCTGATTATGAGGTTTAATTGCCAACCCTGCCTATACGGTGGTGGAAGGGTGGGGAATTAAAATGCGATGATCCAGAATTGGTGTGGTGGTAGTGGGTTTACCCCCTGAAACGGGGCATCGTAAACCACACTGCCGACGAACACATAGTCGGAAAGTAGAGCAATGCGGGATGGGCCACGCCGCGCCGTTCGGCGCTGTGAAATATAGCATACCGCCATATGGTCAGTTCCACGTGAAAAATTACATTAGTACGAGTAGTTAATGTTTTGGTGTGTAGCATACTGGGATTGGAGGAGAAACTCAATTTCTAATGTCAGCTTATTTAAAATGTAGGACCGCACTGAAAACAAATAGAGATTTTTAATTTCGCGTTTCAGGCAAACCCCCACTTGTAATGGTTGTACTTCATTTTTTAAAAATATTTTCCTTGTTTTATTCTTAATAGCACGTACTAAATTTCGTACAAAACATCGAAAATTGCGAACGCTAGAGCGATTTTTAAGTTTTCATTTCAGGTGAACTAAACCTAATGGTCAAATTTTGCTGGTTAACGAACTCGACCTTACTTTTTAAATGTTATATAGCAAGTTTGGCTCTGATAACACATTTTCGGTATTTTTCAAAAATATTTTCATGAGAACCTAAATAGCGTCATTCCTTGATATTCGCTAAAATGCTTTTCAGGGCTTGTCAATAATGCACAAATTTTGCAAAAAAAAAAAAGCAATACAATATAACAAAATGTATATCTTTACTTATACTAACTGGCACTATCGAACCCATAGGTTCATGGCTGCGCGGACATAAGCTCTCCATACATCCATATCTTGAGCTAATGTTTTCCAATCATTCCCTGTATAATTTACCTTCCTCAAATCATAGTTAATGTTATTCTCCTACCTCATTTTTTGGTCTACCAACTGAGCGTTTTCCCTCTGGTTTTTCTACTAGAAGCTTCCGTGCACGTCTTTCAGACCCAAAGCCATAACACATTTAGAATATTGGTATCCAATAGGTTGTGTATATCCCACGCCATACCCGAAAGGTTTAAGACAAGCATTGATGCAGATTTACGGACTAGCGCTTCGAGTTCCCATGGGGGAAGATATCCTCTTAGAATTTCGGCCAGTATGGGGCTGGAGCTCACCAAACATCAAGAAGAATTTTGGTGGCTACAATAAGTAGCGACTCCAGGCTGTTTTATTCGACATGCTGATCACATGTCATCCTTATACTGGCCGGATGATCGTCCACCTGTGATCAACATGCATGAATGTAAGGCAAGCAGCCAGCTGGTAGGCATAGTGTCTTCTAGGTTATCGTGCCATGGAGGGAAAAAGAAAGGACATTGTGTATATCAATTGTGCGTAGTCATGTGTGTCATGTGTTCTTGTGAAAGTCCAGATTGATTTATTAACATAAAATGGTAACCGTGATTAAATTAAACCTCTTAATGAAATTCCAATCCAGCACCAGGAAATATATGTCAGATAGATCGGCACCGTGATTTGTGCCAGGACCTCCCGAATAAGTGTCGAACGCTATACCTTGAGTCAATTCACTAGACATATTGAACTTATTATACCAATAAAACGCAATATTTAATATAGATAGTAAGTTGATAATCACATTTAAAATTGTAATAAGTATGTAATTTTTATATAATATTGCTATTCGCTGGTTGAGTGGAAGAGTAGGTCTTATGGCCTTAACTATGCCAGCTAAAATAAAGCATTGTTATTATCATCATTAATCATAACATCTTGTCGCATACAATCATGCGGGTGTAGGTCTCATCTAAGCTCACTAAAATTCTTGTCCTCGAAGAACATCTCTGCAAACTCCTATGTCAAATAGTAATACCCAGACAAGCTTTCAAAACTAAGGGCTAAATCCGTGGCTCCTAAGCATACTTAATTGATAGCTGTCAATGACAAGAGGACAAATGCAGGAAGTCGTGCGATTAGCATGATACGTCTCTCAATTTTAACACAAAACAATTTACGTGTTGTGGTCGGGATTAGAATCTGAACACCTGATATTATAACCTGGCGAGATATTACACTATGGAGGCGGACCTAACATAATAAAATTGCCAACTTTTACTCTTTCAGGTTACATTTTGTTTTAGATTGGAAAGTTGAAATATTCTAAGGCAGGTCTTCTGTGTATTTCCTTTTTTATGTCAGTTTCTCTAAGATAACAGTAAAAAACAGGAAACAAATCTGATCTTCAAGCTTCTTAAAAAATTAACTTATTCATACAAATAAACTAAGTTTTCCACATTTATTAAGTGTTCCGTTTACAAGTAATATTTTACGTAATAAATTATGGGCCTATGATGTTTCGCGCATTAAAACGAACAGGTCAAAAGAGTCAAGCAGGTGTATGAAGAAATTGCGAAGAAACCTGAAATCTTCCGATGACATAATCTTCACCGACATAACGTATTATGAAAAACTTGCATGAATGCTAATAGTGAGAAGAACGCAAAACCTTTTACTTCCTTTGTGCAGATAAGGGATTCTTATCAGGTACATAATCTTTTACAATGCAAACTTCACACAAGATTTATAATCTAAGTCTACCGGCGTGTTACAAATGTTAAATAAAATGCTCACAAGGACGAGCTATGCCAGTTTACACACGGAATGCCCGTGACACATTTTAACCGGATTTATGCTGCAGAGAGCCTACCAGATATTTCAATTGTCGACGAGAATTTAAATAGCTAAAATTAGAAAGCTGCCAAGAAATTCTTCTTTGGAAGAATTTTTAAGATTAAATTTGAATTAGCTATGATTAATGGACATTATTCTCGGGGAAAAGACTATTAAAACATACGATTATCAGATAATTCAATAAGATAACATGGTTATACAACACAAATTGGACAGATAATGATGTTTGAAAAATGTTAACCCTTCTCGGAGAAACATGTGAATTTGCTGTGATATCACGTAAAAGGAGGCAGTGATACTGGGTTAACCTAATTGCTAAACAAATTTATATATGAATATGAATAAAAATAAATGTGTTGACAAATATATTCAAACTTTCAATTTTATGCATTAGTCCCCGCCTGGTCTGGGCTCGATGGTGACGTAGCAGCTTTACTTAACTCGCCTACACTCTTATGTGAAAAAGAAATCGCAGATTGTATCTTAATTTCTATTTGAATTTTATTCAAATATATTGTCAACTCATTAAGCAGAGATCAGTATAATTATAATAGTTGCAAACATGTATTCCTCTCCCTGCTACTGATATAATTTAATTGACTGCGTAAATTTAAGTCATCTGCAAATTTCTATATTCTGCATTTATAAATCAATATTTCTCAGCCCCTTCCTTATTCCAACCAACCAACCAACCAACCAACAAAGTGTTTACAGATTTAAAAAGTCAATTCTAATATACGCAACTATATTAGTTGGCAATATCAAAATTTAACATTTCTAGATGATCTATAATTATCAGGTCCTGAAATGCAATCGGATCTACACAGTAACTCCAATTTGAAGTTATTTACCTTAGATCATGTTTCTGGCGACATTTGTACCATTTTTGTGAACCCCAAGGGGTGACGGCTCTCTCTAGGGTAGGTTTAATATGCATTACAACTAAGGAATTGGGATGTGATGTCGAAATTCATATTTTGTTTTTTGTAATTTTTTCCCCCAAACCGCCAGTTTCCACGCACACAATATGTTTAAATACATTTACTTCAATTTGTGACTTTCAATTCATCGGTTTGGTATAATGCTGATTTTTCTACTTAGTAAGATGATATTCTTAGAGCAAACTTAAACATATTGTTAATTTGAGCAAAATTTGATCAGCCTTTCCCATTAAAGTAATAACATAGTAACCTACTAGATGTCCTATGAGGCGATGTGCTGACTACATGCCTATCTGATATATGTAGGGAAATAGGCGTAACTAAATTAGTTTCATTATAGAAATTCCCGCTAAGGAGCGCCCATGTCATCACGTGAGAACATAAGGGTAGAATCAATGAATCAGTATTTTGGTGTATAAAATTAATTTCCTTAATAATAACCGATCACTCCTCTTTACAGCACATGTGACGTCAAACTTATACTCTGGTCTTGCAGTAAATAACCAAGCTTTCAGATAGTAGATTCTGGCAACCATACACCGAAATTTATTTATGCATATGCGTTTTCATCTCTCATGAAGCGCTAAGGATTTACAGCAATGGTGATTGAAAAGGCTTCGTCAAATTAAATGCGATAGAGCTCTGCATGTCTGGTGGCGCATTTTGAAATTTGAATGTTAATGATCATGAGTAATAGATTTGAATGAAATTCGGCAAATGTCTTATTTTAATCCAAAATTATGAATGTATTAAGTACCCCAGGATTTCTGGGATAGCGGGGGTTGAATGCACGCTATTGCTTATTACAAAAAAACAAACATAATAATATGAATTTCGACATCCCATCCAAGAATATTTTAGTTACTAAGTACACTAAACCAATGGCAAAGCCCTGGGGTTCACAAGAGCAGTCGGAGATGGTTGAAGATGGAGAATGTTTTCCCGAAATAAGTTCTACAGTAAATAATAAAGGCGGTCAAACTTTGTCTTCCTCCCGCTCGCTCTCGCAAGCAATAGCAGTTGAAAGAGAGTGCGGTCACCAGAGTCTAGTGTACCGGTAACAAGAGCTCGAGAATGAGAATTCCTGGGATTCTTGGAGTGAGTAAGAAGGATGATGTCATGTAGTGTTCGTGCCACATAAGAAATATTTACTGCATGTACGAAGCCGTACGTTTCTCAATAGCAAAAGGAATTAATTCTTTTACGAAATTATTATTATTATTATTATTAAAATATAAATCTATATAATGTTTGGACGCATCAACCTGATAAGCGTAATTTTTTTGAAAAAATATTTTGATGCCATTTGTTGCACTGGCTCATTAAGTAAGTGTACGCACTCTTTTAGCGCTTAAATATTTATATAACCTTACTATTAAAGACAATTCAAGTCCCGTTGGGGTCAGGATTTTTAAACTGACCCAAACCCTCTGGTGGCACTATGGCCCTGGGGTCGACTCAGCCTCTAACTGAAGTGAGTACCAGACGCTTGTTCTGGGGTATAGGCGGCCGTCACGCAGGGCTGACAACCCGGCTGACATAAAGTGCCGATTGTTTAGAAAAAGTGGGAGCCTTAACCTCCTACTACCCCAAGGGCCTCCGAGCCTGTTGTGGGATTACTTTACTTTTTTACTATTAAAGACAAAGTCCTATAAGAGATTCTATGTTCTGCAACAAACGGCTATGAAACCAGATCTTCATAAATGCTAATCTAAATATTGCATCATACAGCTAAGCGCCAAATGTTCCCGTTCTTAGATTGTTAATGCATAACTGTCAAAAAGTTAAAATTATGTACTAGTAGAGTAAAAAAATAAACCTAACTGAAATGCACAGTCGAAAAATGTGACCAAAATTTATTTATTTTTAATCAGTTATTTTACTACGTAAAACTCCACGGGGCAACATGACTTGAAGCTAATTTGTGGTATCAGCCTGTTCACGGTCTCCCACATGTTAATTTTACTATGTATATATGATGAAGGTATTTCATTATTAAACATGTAAAAAGCAAGAAAATTTATTTGTTCAGATACAATTCAGTTCTTTATACCGCATCTCATACAATCAGATTTATACAGGATGCATCAAAATTAATAGCGCAAACTGAAACGGTTGAAAGTATACGGTAACAGAAACAAAAAACGTTCCAGTAAACATGGGTCCGCAACCGTATGCGAGATTTATTATTGCAATCTGTGGTTATGAGCCGCCACTGACGTCATGGCTTGTCAACAATTTAGAGATGATATCATGAGGTGTTTGAAATAATTCGAAACTCACTGTAGACACGAGTCCAATATTTCAACCAGACGCAAGAACGACACTTTGAACACATTCTTTAACAGGTACGAGTGTAAAGTGCGGAATGATTGTACGACATGTAAAGTAATAATAATTGCATTTCTTGGTAAGTTAAAGCTCTGAGTGAATTTTGAGGCAACATAGAATGGCAATTAAAACGAAAAGTCTACTATTCAAATTCATTTAATTAGGACGAGGTTTCTTAATGAAGTCAGTAGCGGCTTGTAACCACACATTTGCAATTATCTCGCACATGGCTCGTTTGTGGACCCATGTTAACTAGAACTTTGTTTGCTTCTATTATCGTATATTTTCAACCGTTCAAGTTTGCGCTATAAATTTTGATACACCAGTATTTTATTCTAGAAGTAGTTGGTCAGCAACTTTCCTTAAAATTAAGGACACGAAGTCAGGCTAGGAGAACAATCTTATAAGTAAAGTAATTTTAACCATAAGAGTATACGCGGATTAGACTAATTTTTTTGCCGAAATAAAAAGTTCGAATATTATTAGTACATAATTTTATACACCTATTTTTATAATTAGGAAGAATTGCAGAATATACATAACTAAAACATATGCGTTGTCTTCACCTAAAAATCTTGCAGTTACTCGTAAATTCATACACTGATAAAAAACATGAAAATTCGCTTACCTTCTTGTATAGTTTGATCCACGTAAGGTCACCCTTGCTGTCGGTATACTGAAGACCGAAGAACCACACTTCTCGAAGGCCAATTGTTTTGACAACCTGGTCGAAAAGCTGTTTTCCGGTCGTCGTCTGCTGGATCGCGAACTCCAGCTCCGCGTCCATCGTAGTAACCCGAACATTCATCTGTAACAAATCATAATGCAATTTTATCTATAACATGCTATTTACAGATTATCCATAAAACTTGTAAATCATAAGACTTAAAATCTCATGTCTTGGAAATTACGAAAGTTCCAGATTCATAAATCAACAAAAGAGAAAAATACACATTTTATTAGATTATTTTTCTACGCTGCAGTTTTTCCTTCAACCTAAAATAATTTTATTCTTCCAAAAATTCCTGTCTTGCGCACCTTCTTTCATTTCTATTCTATTCATACTCCTAATCCATCCATCCACCGTTCCCGTACCTTCTGTTTTCAGTATTCCATTCCAAAATAATTTTCAGAATTCTGTCTTCTTCCATTTTTTTAAATATCCAAATCATCTCAATTGTAGTTGTTCAATTACTTCAAGAATAGCCTTATCCACTTGCATCATCTTTCTAATTCTTTGCTTTCTAATTGTGTATCCATTCTTGATTTTCTTGCCGCTCTACGTCAATAGCCCATTTCTGTACCCAATATAATTTACTTGTATATGGCCTGTCTAATTTCCAAGTTTCGGCTGCATATAGGTTTACATTTTGATCTAATGATTTTTTTTCTGTTGTTTACAATATTCTTGCTCTAATATATCTAACTTTTGTTTATAAAGTAGGTAAATTTAAATGCATATTAGAACCACCAATTCTACTTGCTTTATATGTGATGAGAAACAGTAAGACGTTCCTATTCTCAAAACTTCAAAACAAAATCTTAAAATTATTTACGTAGAAAATAAGAAATGGATGGATGACTTAGTTAAATAAATTACGCATAATTTATTACACAAATTTACAACTAAAGCAATTTTAGAACTAGTTTTCCAAAACTTGACCTAATAAAATAGCCTATTATTGTATTTTTTGGCTGAAAGTTATTTTTTTAGGGTTTTTTTAGGGCTCTAGGATTTTCTGTAGAATAAGTTATATACAGTGTGAGAAAAAGTTTATATATATTGCTTGATCAACACTAATTTACACATTAAGATTTCTTATAACTTTTCTGCAATGTACGAAAACTATATTGGACTCTACATAGAATGAATAACAACTTCAGATTATACATTTTTTAGAAAAACGATATGGAATAAAAATAAAGCTTTATCACTAAAAGGTAAAGTAAAGTAATTCCACTACAGGCCTTAGGGTAGAGGGAGGTTAAGGCTCCCACTTTTTCTGGACAATCAACACTTGATGCCAGCCGGGTTACCAGCCCTGCGTGACGGCCGCCTTTACCCCCAGAACAAACGTCTGGTACTCATTTCCGTTAGAGGCTGAGTCGATCCCAGGGCCATAGTGCCGACAGAAGGGTCAGTTTAAGAATCCTGACCCCCCGGGACTTGAACCCTCGACCTCTAGCTTGTAGCGCAGTGCCTTAACCACTATGCTACGGCGTTTCCCCGCTTTATCACTAACATTTGTGGAAAAACATAATGCCCCTCCAAATAATGATTTTCATAATGTAGAAATTAAGTTATTTTTAACACGAAGAATGACTGAAGGACTCGACACTAACTAATTTGATCATTTACAAAACAAAAAGTCATTATTTTCTCATCCGGAACTTTTTCCTTCTTTTATTTCCATCAAGGTTACGTTCCCATCATCTATCACATTTTATATAGCTGTAACTAAGCAAGACGTCCATGAAATATCATTCGATTCTTAAATATGCAAAATTTAATCCTGAAATGTTGTAATTTGTCGAATAATACAGGGTGGACCGCTCGAATGGACCTAATTTCAATTGCTTGTTACTGGCAAACGGTTGAAGATAGAAACTTAAAACAACGTTCATAGTACAGAAAAACTCACCAAGTTTCGAATCCTGTCGGTAGATGGCACAAAGATACGTTTCTCGTTCTTAGATTTAATTGTTTGTGAAAATGGCGACTCCGCAGATGAAAGCGCAAGCTGTTTAGTGGTATGCGGAGTTTAAATCAATCATTAGAGTTCAAAGGGAGTTCCGGCGTGTGTTTAACCGTGATGCTCCAACTGCTAGAAGCATAAAGAAGTGGCGTGATACATTATTAGCTACAGGATCTGTGTTGAAGAAGCATGGTGGTGGTCGCAGAGCATCCGATGAAATGGTAGCAAATGTTCAAGCCGCATTTGAGCGAAGCCCCCGGAAGTCATTAAGAAGAGCTTCGCGGGAACTTCAAATACCAAAATCGACATTACAACGGATTGTCCACAAACGCCTCAAACTGCACGCATATAAAGTGCAGTTAGTGCAACGTCTGGAGCCGAATGACATGCCGAAACGAGTGGAATTCGCCAATACGATGCTGGACCGTCTCGGCGCTGATCCTGACTTCATGACCAAGATTTTCTTCTCGGACGAAGCCACTTTCCATTTGTCAGGCAAGGTAACCGGCATAATGTGCGGATCTGGGGATCGGAGAATCCTCACGCTATTCAAGAGCATGTTCGTGATAGTCCGAAGATGAATGTTTGGTGCAGTTTGTCACATAATAAGGTCATTGGACCGTTTTTCTTCGCCGAGAAAACTGTTCGTGGTACCACATATCTTGACATGCTGGAGCAGTTCTTCTTTCCACAAATTGAACAACTGCAGCCTAACATCGTTTTCCATCAAGATGGTGCTCCTCCCCACTGGTCCAATGAAGTTCGTACGACTTTGGACAACATTTTCCCTGGCCGTTGGATTGGTAGGGGAGGACCAATCGCGTGGCCCCCGAGATCTCCCGATTTAACACCACTGGATTTCTTTCTCTGGGGCTATGTCAAAGATAAAGTTTACACCACCCCAGTCAAAGACCTTCGTGATCTTCGTGAGCGCATCATAGAGGCTATTGAGAACATTCCAGAAGACATACTCCAACGTACTTGGCAAGAAATTGTTCATCGCTTTGATATCGTCACAGTGACTGCTGGGGCTCATATAGAGATGTGGTGATCTGGATATCAAAACTTGGTGAGTTTTTCTGTAATATGAACGTTGTTTTAAGTTTCTATCTTCAACCGTTTGCCAGTAACAAGCAATTGAAATTAGGTCCATTCGAGCGGTCCACCCTGTATATTCCGATTGAGGGTCTTTCCACTTTTCAGCGGTTGCCCTTTTACCAGCTGGCTGCTGGCCCTTCACATCCACAATGTGTCAATCACAGAGGTAGATGCTTCACACAAGCCAGGTACAAGGGGGTGGACATCTGCTGGCTTCGCAGGTAGAGTACCCCCAGCCGTCCTTCTAGCTGGTTCCTTACGAAACCTGGAGCCGCTACTCACTGTGTAGCTACCCAATTGCCTCACGGATGCTCGTGGGGGCACCGGTCCCATACCTCGCCCCGCGAACACACGACAATGAGCTACCATGAGAAAATGTCTTCCCCCATGGAGACTCGAACCAGCGCAAGTCCCGTAGCTCTGCGCCAAGGCTTCCTACCTTAACCGCTCGGCTACGGCGCGGGACTCGAATAATATATAAGAAACTATATAAATTCTGAATTTTGTATACGTATGACTTCGCGATACTACTGGCAAAAGCATAAACAATAAGCTATATAGACCAACAATTTGCCCTTACAATTTTCATAAAATAAAATTTTTCTATCAATTTTAATAACCCATTAATTCTTCATTAGTGTACATAATTTTCCAATTAAGTGCTTTAGGTCTACATTTTATAGTTTTGGGAGAGTAGAATTTTTAATAACTAGATGAACATATTGCATTATCTTCACATGCTACAAAATGGGTGGGACAGCTACAACATTTATCCGATTTCATTTTAAAAAAATCTTAACTCTAAAAGAAACACAATAGTGTATTACATCCTATTTGATAAATTAGACCTATTAGGTCTACTATTGCGGGAATAATAAATGGTAAAATTATAAAAATGTGTATATTTTTATTTTATTTTTCATTCATTCCATATGCTTTAATTTAATTTTAATTACTCAGAAAAACATTTGTAATCATAGTAAGTTGTTATTAAATGTTTTATCTATCTGAAGCACCATTATCATCTCTGTTAGTGTATTTAGCAATGGATTTAGAATTCACGCATGCTACATACCCCAACTTAATTCACAAATAATATTAACATGTGATTTAACATATTTACTCATGTAATCCGCCCATTGTATTAATCACATCGACGTGTAGGAGTGAAGCGCATAACCAACGAGCTACCCAGACCAACAATTTGCGTATGATTTCTATCAAATAGATTAGGATTAATAATAATATATATGCATCCATCCATAGTAATTATGCCCGAGGGCAGGTCTTTCACTGCAATCATAGCATTTCCATGCTATGCTTTGCAGCTTTACTAGGGAATTATAGGTGTGGTAGCTTCCCGTTCCACACCGGTGAAGGATGATGATAAGGATGATTTTCGGAGACCGTTGGGCCCTAAGCTTCCTGACATGTCTAGGTGGGGAAAAACCAATAATATATATAATAAATATAATTGAAGGCACAGGTAGTCTAAAAACTTTCAAGATTAAAAGTGTATAAAACACTGGCTCTTCCAACTCTTTTCTATAGTAGCGAAATGTGGATATTGAAACAGAACGGTATACAGAGATTTAGATCTGCTGAAATTAGATATATTCGAAAGACTACTGAATACACACTACTAAGGTAAAGTGATCCCACAACAGGCCTCAGGAGGCCCTTGGGGTAGTAGGAGGTTAAGGCTCCCACATTTTTCTAGATAATCGGCACTTTATGTCAGCCGGGTTGTCAGCCCTGCGTGACGGCCGCCTTTACCCCAGAACAAGCGTCTGGTACTCATTTCAGTTAGAGGCTGAGTCGACCCCAGGGCCATAGTGCCGCCAGAGGGTTTGGCTCAGTTTAAAAATCCTGACCCCAACGGGACTTGAACCCTCGACCCTCCGGCTTGTAGCTCAGTGCCTTAACCACTACGCTACGGCGTGCCCCCGAATACACACTACTAGTTCATAAAAATGAAGATATCTAAAAGAATAAATTGCACATGGAACCTTCAGAAAACAAAATTTCTGATTCTAAGTCAAGATGGATGCAACATGTCCATCGAATGGAGGATCACAGGATACCCAAGCTGATGTTAAGCTATCAACCTGCAAGAAGAATACAAGGATGTCCAGCCAAAAGACTTTTGGACGATATTTCTATTGAGGCCGAAACAGGTCAACAAATTGCCCAAATTCGTGAATGGACTATGATAGATTCTGGTTTTCAATTTTAACGACGCATATAAATTATTTGCCGTATATAATTGAAAAGATACACGACTGCAATTATAAGATTTAGATTCTGAGTCACATTATCCATGATTTGTGGGAAGTATATTATGCAGGGGATGATTGGAAAACATTAGTTCAGGATATGGGTGTATGGAGAGCTTATGTTCGCGCGCCAAGAACCTATTGGTTCATAGAGCCAGTGAGTTAGTTGGTCTACACATTACGAATTTTGAATAACTATATGTAGCATCTTCACATGCTACAAAAATGGGTGTGGCAACTAGCAAACTAATTCGATTCAATTGTTTTTAAATAATCTTAACACTAAAAATTTAGAAAATATTTTAACATTTAACGATTTAAAAAAAGTTATAGTAGTAAATATGACGCACACAAATTCAGAAGTGATAAGTTCAAAAAAAAGTTTTCACAACTGAGCTCATCAAAAGTAAGTCACACAACAGAAAGATTGCAATTCATATATCCAAGAGAGAAAGAATTTTGGAATTGCAATTCATGTATTCAAGAGAGAAGGAATTTTGGAAACTAAATTATTTGAGGGTTCTTGAATTATATAGAAGTTTATATTACTGAGATTCACATGATGTAACGATTTTTTTAACGATTTTTAATTTTCTATGGAATAAGAAATGAAACGAAAGTAAACTCCTTATAACGGCTCAAAATTCCACATAAAACACGTTATCAGCAAGCCATGCGTATTTTAAGCTAAAAAGGAGGACGAATAATATAGCTCAGTAAAATCAAGAACTTCTTTCAGCATTTATAGAAAATTCAATATTTAGATCAAGTGAAAAAAATTGAGACTAATACATTTGCGATGTTTTAATATATTTTCTCACGATAAAATAATAAAATCCGAGTTTATTTTTTATATATATAACGTCAGAATAGAGGAAAATACGTCCTTCGTTAAGAAAGTTATTTATTGAAAGAAACTTTGCACCTGTCCATCTTTTACATACTAAAAACGAATTCAGAACATTCAATGATAAATATGTTCTTACCAGTTTACCTCCCGCCACCATCTTGATAGGATATTTTCACACTTGACACAATAAGAAGTTTTACATCCACTTCACTGATCTCGGAAAGGATCTGTCTCCTCTCTGCGAATTTCAAGTTTTGAATAAGTAAGAAAACCGATGGAAACCCGCCAGTCGTTCGGTTGGATAATGACGTAAGTGTCTTCAAGTACATTTTGCCGGGCGGGGGGCCGGTGACGGCCTTGAATACGCCAACTAGTATTCAGCCAATCATGGACCATGCGTTCAAAGATGTTAACCAATGAAAATGAGCTGCGGAGTAAAAAAACCCTTAAATTTTCAAAATAGAACCGCCAAATAGCACCTGCCATATACGAAACACCGGAAACTGAAAACAATTGGAGGGAGATACAGGTGTCCATACGATCTCGACTAGGTGTGAATTTTACTCACAGTCTGAATTTCTCTACATTAATTATATGAACCTGTTGCAAGCGATAAAAATTTAATTTTCAGTAGTGAAGTGACATACTCTGAAATAAAGCACCGAGTTATTTTTTTTTTAATATCTGCCGTTTAGACAAAATTAAGTGTATCATCGCAAAAAAAATGGTAAATTCACAATGGATCATAAGGTAAGTAAAAAAAAAGTAAAATTCCTTCAGGAAGATATACTCATATTTGTAATTAGAAAAAAAATAGTTGCAGTACTCAATATTGTTTATAATAGAGAAGCAGGATATATGAGGAAGTGGGTTAAAACAGCGTGAGCAATTAGGTAAAAACTGCGAAAAACAAAATTAAAACCCCGCGGTACTATTTGCAAAAAAAACAGATACCTAATACCTTCATAATCTATAGTACAGATGGGCACCTTGCGACTCAAAGTACAGCAACCAGTGGTACAGTACAATATTGCGGGTGGTGGATATGTAAACATAAGCTGTTTCGGACTGTTTAGTATACATTAAGTAACTCAATCGATACTGAGATTCAAATCGAGATGCGACACAGCGATTGCCCATCTATGCCATATAGCTTCTCAACGTCTAGAAATATATTTTAATAACATTATTGAGGAGTAGAGGGTTTGTGTTATTTTTGAATGCCCAAAAATCATTCCGTTATTTTTAGCTTCAATAATTCTAATCTATAATGTTCTGCCCTACGGCAGGTATTTCACTGCAATCATAGCATTTTCATACTATGCTTTGCAATTTTTTTTCTTTAACCTATAGTGTTGATTTCAAAATACTATATTCATTTCATACCGTTTACATAGCAATAAAAGAATGCTATTGATGGCACGTTCAAATCATTTTATTATAGTTCAAACACTGGGAATTTGTCCACAAATATGAGTGATGTCTTTGATTTGATCTTTGCTTCAATAACAACTGCACGAAATGTTATTTTAGTCTAGAATCAGTTACCAGTGAAATGGATAAATGCACGTGTGACTTTATTCTAACGCATGCTATTTTTAAATTGTTGTAATGTGTGTCGTCGATGCAACTGAGACTGTATATCCAACGGTATATTTTTATAATATGTCTCCAAATAAATAGGGAAACCCACATTTTTTATTCCACCTCAAGCACTTTATATATATATATATATATACACACATACTTTTTTTAGTCCACTAATACAAATTTATTAAGTTGAAATTCGTGGGTGCAACTAATTTTAATTTGGGACACCTTCTTTTAGTAGGCGACTACAAATTCAATGAAGTTCTGGCCTTCTCAACTATTTTTCTCCATTCAGATCTATTCTGGATACAGACTGGCCAATATTTTATGATAGCTTGCAATCTGTTTTTTTTTTTTTTTTTGCGACCAGATGGTTCCCATTTGTATATTCTTTTTACAAATTTTTCTTGCATTCTATTCACATGACCAAACCAGCGCAGCTTTTGAGCTTTAATGTGATTTACTATTTATTTTATTACATTATTTAATCCGGAATGAATTCATATACGTTATGTGCCATCCCAAAAATTCTCCGTAACATTTTCCTTTCTAAGATTAATAGTTTTTGTTTATTAAAAAACTAAAAGCTGTATCACGTTACCTAAAAGAAAATGTACATTTCTGATAGATATTGCATGTAATACATATTGACTCTGGTCTTAAAAGAAATAAGCAAATACGGACTATACACAAGTTATTTAGCTATATGGATTTGTTTTAATCTGGAACAAGTTCTTAGATCTATAAAACATTAACTTAAGGTTTCTGCCTAGTGCTATGGAACACTGCATGAATTATTTTTCTAAAGTTTTCACATGCCTTTAATAATATTATACATATTTTCCTGTAAATGTAATAAATCCACACCAAGTTCAGAAAAGAAACAAAAGTTGTAATTTATTATTAATATGAACTTGGATATATGTGCCAAGGTAGTTACTACTAGCTGTTATTGGCCTTTTTGACAGATGGTGTGCAAGGCTCAACAGGAAGTAAATCTACAGGATTGCGTCAACGCCTAGGGTTCCAGTCCTTAAACCACAGCAGGCGAGATGAGGGACATCACAGTGCGTAACGTGGTATGAAATCTCACAATGTTACTTTTTGTAAGTAGATAACATTACAAAAGTAATGTCATAATATCGAATATTTAAGATACTAGCAGTCATACACTTATAGAAGCAAGTATATAATGTATATAGATGCATCGAAGTTCACTATACGTGGAATGTAGGTTGACAAACATTGCAGATAATTTGAGCCAAAGACAGAAATCAGTTCTTTAAAATAATTAAATTCGTATATTTTAGTGTAAGAACTTTCGAGAATAGGACTGGAATCAAATAGTATATTTGTTCGATTTCTTCTAGTATTAATAGTTTATAAATCTCAAAATACAAACTAAAATTAATGAATAGCCAGGAAACTTTACAAAAGTCCGTGAAATATTAACACGAGCAGTCTTCCAAATACGAGTAGAAATCACAAGTTTTCGACATTAACATGAATAATTAAAATTGGCCATAGGTAAAAGTATTAAAAATTAAATAGTTTAATGAAACATTTGTTAGGAACACACGGGTCATAATTTTAGCTGTTGTAACTTATATAATGATTATATTAATCATAAACGATTTTAATAATCGATTCCAACATGGGAAAGCATATATAAAATTAATTAGATTGTTTAACTGGAACCAAAATCCATGTATAAAAAAAGAGAAATATAAATTATTTCATAACAAAATGTGAAAATAATATAGTTTTGAAAAAAATATATATTTATATATTACTTTTATGCTTCTAAACGCCTTAATAGTATACACTTTTTTTTTTTAACTTGGTGGTTACATAACATATTTATTTCAAAATTACTCTTAGTCACTACAGTAAACTAGCGATGCTAATTGCTAGTAAAAACTTATCTTTACATCATCTTTATATGACAGAACAAAGGTAGCCATACATAATATATAGATACAAATTACAATGAAAATTTTGAAACAACTATGTATTTATTTTTAATAATGGTTATATGACATATAGGGTCAGAGCTGTCGCTTTGAAACGATAGATGAGAACAATTTGTAAGACAAACTTAATACCATGGTATCAACTTACACACATACAAAGAGACTGAACCTGTTACCAATAGGTGAGAACCCAATTCGTTTGCTTTCTCCCTCTCTCCCATCCCTTCCGCAACCAGTCATACACACTAGCTCAAGCAATATTGTCCACATAAAGGACACGCTTCAGACCATGTACTAAATCAGATATTATCTTCAATTTAACCTGATATTTATCGGGTGTCATACGTGCTAACCAATCAAACAGAGGGGAATAGTTTAGGGTAGACTTTTCACTATTCCCCATTCGATAATCAAGCATACAAGTTGAAATTAAAACGTAGCAGAGTACAGCGTATGATAAGGTCAATAATAGAATATTATTTACATTGGTACAGGCCTATAAGCCAGTCAATGCTACAAAATCCACGAAACTAAAAGAGTTTAAAGTCAATGCTGATCTGATAAAAATTTGAAATATCAGGATTTTTCATACTCTCTGGAAGATTTGAATAAATTAACTAATATCATAATCAATTTAAGTTTTACTAAATTTGTAAACAGTTGTGCGCATGCGAAGACTGAACTAGGAAACCATAAGAAAAGAAGTTGGTCCTAGTGGACCACGCTCTCTTTTTATTCCAAAAGTCACAGGTTTAAACGATGCCAGTTAGTAATTTTTTAAGAGTTTAAAAATCATGAGCAATGCAACATTTGGAAAAGCCCTGTCCAGATTTACAGAACGTATAAGAAGCTCAAATTTGAAATAAAACTCCGAGCACAATTTATCGGCCCTTTCACGTCGTATTTAAAACGCGATGCTAATGACCCAAGAATTAAAAGAGTGTTGTGAATGACCGCTGTTAAGCAATATGTATTTTCAATTTCTGTTTGCCACTGCCGCAGAATTGCCACTAAACGTTTCTATCAGAGGCGGCTATTGAGGGGGGCTGAAGGGGCGCCCTCCGCCCTCGCCCTAGCATTCATATTTACTGAATTAATATACTTAAGAACTATATATATATATATATATATATATTGTCCATCGTTGTTGTCTCGAGGTAGCGTGATGCCTTGTCACGCAGCGGGCCAGGGTTCGATCCCCGGTCGAGACAGTTTTTCTGGGTGAGGTTTTTATCGGGGGGTTTTCCTCACCTGTAAGGCAAATGTCAGGAAAACATTAAGGCCCAAACGGTCCCCGAAATCACATGGCCGTTGCAATCATCATTCATATTCATCTTAGGATGAGGGACTCTCCTGGCGCACCATTATCGTCATCACCACCCATCATATCATCGGGGCAACGTAACCCAGCCTTCCAGGCGCCCCAACCTCTGAAGTGGGTTACAAATATGCCATGCCAGGAGAGAAACCAGGAATGTCGAAAGACAACCTGGGACATTTGCAAAAAAAATATTATTTTTTTGTTCGTAACTTTTGCTTAATACAAACGGGATTTATTTGTTACTAATGTTACATGTGATAATTTATTTTGCTGTTAAATACAACAAATGTGGATTGGTATTATGGAAGGCACTGAGAACTTGCGCCGATCTACTAATTTATATAGAGTGTGACGCGCATGCGCAATTGCCATAGTAAATCGTGCCCGCCGGCTCGTAATGCGGAGCTAATGTCTCTCAGACATACTACAAATTTGCCACAAAGATGGTTCTTATTTTCGTTCTGTTGTCAACTTCCGATTATATTCAAACACCCCAACAAAAAAACTGACAAGGTCGGAATGTTTAATTATAGACAAAGGATTTAGTAAAAAAATGATTGTTAGATCGCGAACAATATTTTATCAATTGTTATTTAACTTTTTTTAAATTTATCAAGTTTCAAAAATGTGTTTAATGCTAGATAAAAACAATAAGCTCGGTGAATTTAATGAAAATTAAAAACCGAAGAAGAAAGTTAAATGATGTACGCATTTCATAAAAAGTAGCTGAGCTTTAATTGTGTTACGGGAGCAAACTCCTTCAAATAAATATGCCAAATTATCTTCTTGGGAAATCAACACTGGAGTAAGACAGGGATGTGGACTTTCACCGATGCTTTTCATTATATATATATATATATATATATATATATATATATATATATATATATATATGAATAGAATAATAAACGAAAGGAGGAAAACACAACGATGATATATACCCATCAATAGGAACCTCAAACTCGATGCTATTCTTTTTGCAGACGATTTAGCTCTTCTGGCACTTTCCGAAAATGATCAATTTATAATTTACAAAAAAAAAATATCTGCCTTATGTAATATGGAAATATCAATTAACAAAACTAAAATTATATAATTTCATACAAAGTAAAATCTGTCTCCAGAATAAAATTTTAGAGAGATCTAACCAATTTAAATATCTTGGATATTATCTCTCTATCTGGGATGAAAAGGATATCCCTGAAAAAATTACTAGTTATAATAAAAGTTTGGGAATTATTAATCAAGTTATGAAACCATCCCTTGTACAAAAAAACCACCAGATTACGTTTATATAACACTTTGGCTAGACCAGTGTTGACCTATGGTAGTGAAGCATGGACATTAAAAAGACAACATGAAAGCAGAATAACGGCTTGTTAAATGAGATTCATACGGAGAACAGCGGGTTACACCAGATAGGATCGGAAAAGGAACACCGATATCTTAAAAGAATTGAAGACTACGCCAATTTTGGAATATATTAAACAGTACCAACTAAATTGGAAACACCGTCTTGAAAGATGGAGTTAAAATTGGATCCCCAAAGCTGTTTATAATTATATACCAAGAGGACGGAGATCTCTGGGCCGTCCTATGAAACACTGGAGGGAAAATTTTCTATAGTATCGTAACAGGCCATGGCCTAATACTTGGAAGGAAGAAGAAGACTCCTTCAAATAAAAAGAATATTAATCAAAGAAAGAATGTTAATTTTTAATTGTAGGTATTGTTCTATTATAGGCTACATTTGATAGGTCCGTATAATTTAATTCTACTTAAGGACATGAATAATGCTTTGTATTTCTCAACTTTATTTATTTATCCCTTTGTAACAATTACTATTCATATCCGTGTGTCCCACTTTTTAACTTGCTTGTTCACGCCTCGTCTTTTCATCGGTTTAAGTTGGCAATCCTACTTGGTAAGAAACGTATTATCGGCTGAATTAATAGATGTTGCCAGGTTGAGGAATATATCCTCGGCATACGAAAATTTTAACCGAAAGGGATTGAGTGATTTTTTTTTGTAGAATTTTGGGACATCTTCTTTTCTTACTACAAAGAGTTGTTTTACTGAAATTTTATTAACAGTAGATATTTTATTTTTCTATGTTTCCATTATTTGGACGTTTCTGCAATATTAGATAATCTTTTCCCATATATGTAAAGCCTTGAAGGCCTAATAGAATTTCGAGGCTGGGTTTTCAACCCATCTATTCCTCGGACGGCCCAAATATATTTTCCCATATGGACTATAGTGAAGCATAACGTTTGCGACTCTGTTCTTGAACATGATTTATATTTTTTCCCCAATTGAATTGGAATACGCGTTAATAATAATGCATATAAATGTATTTTATTAAATTTTGACTAACCTGTGTCACTGATAGCCCCCCCCCCCACATTTTCATTCAAACAGTCGCCAGTAGTATCCACATAAGTATTTACATACTTCCTTTTTTAATTAATAGGATAGAGCATAATGTTTAGTTTTAAATCGTTTAGATAGATAAGCTTGTTACCGAAAAAGCCAGGGATTGCAGAATAATTCTAGATGCAATATAAAATAAAGCACCACGTGTTCTATCTTCTTGGTTACATAACCAACTCCATGGCTCTACCGAACCCTCAAGTTCATGACCGTGCGGACACAAGTTCTCCATACACCCCTATTATGAGCTAATGCTTTCCAATTATCTCCTGTATAATCTGCTTCCCTCGAATCATGGGCAATGTTATTATACCAACTTATTCTTGGTCTATCAACTGAGCGTTTTTCTACTGATTTTCCTATAAGAAGCTGCCATGCCATTTTTTTGTTACATATTGTTAATAACTGGTTTACTTTTTTACCTACAGTGATTCGGCTGACACGCTACATACGTTTAGGTGTATCTGTATATGTAGGGCCTCATGCTCATTTATAGACGATTTAACATCTACGGTCTACGAGTCTGAATCTTTGGCTGTATCCATAAGGTTTGGGCGTGCGCATGTTATTTTAATTGTTTACGATGCATTTGGAAATAACGATGAAATGTGTCTTTGTAATTAAATTCCAACCCAGAATTTGCATACACGACTGAAGAAATCAAGAGAAAAAATGCATTATTCAAATCTATATTTAAACCCGGGATTTCTAGAGTTTCAAATAGGCCTATGAGTCTGAAACTCTACCGCCTGAGCCTTTGGCTGTATGATTTATAGGCAAAACTGTATGGGGACTAGCACTTGTAACAAACAACTTTTAATTGTACCTTATATGGTAGGCTATTTCATAAAGAGAAGGTTAAAGCAAAGAGGTAGCCTATAATATATGTATTATAAGAATAATCTATTATTTGTTGTAATTAGGTTGTATAATAATAAAATTAAATATGTTAGTATTTACTGTTGAAATAATTCTAAAACAGGATTCTCAACTTCTAACGTGTTACATGGTAGAATAGAAGTATTTCATAACTTTAAGTGTAGTAACTTTAAAGCATCACCTTGACTTTCTTAATTACAGAAGTGTTTTATATTCATCTCGTAACATGTTTACGAGCAAGGGATCTGACGTCATCTATTTAATTTATAATTACGAAGTCTTATCTGAATTCAGTATTTTTTCCAGAACTCATACTAATCAAAGATGAATGGAAAATAATGCAGGTCTATCCTCGATACAGAGTTTTCGTATTATCATAATCTTACTCAACTAAAGAAATTATATCTATAAATAAGTTATGTGATTATTTCAGCTTACCTCGAAATACTTTAAAATTCCGTATGCATTTCACAGAGCACACTTCAGTTCACTATATATTTCTAATACGGAAAGCATTTTAAGATTCGCCAAAGAATCTGTGTTTTAACTTATTAATTTTCAGGTACACAATTAAAATGTTAATCTCGTTACTTATGTTATACAAGATCCAGTAAGTCCCTACCTTCCATTCCAGCGACCCGAATTTGATTCTCTGTGGGATAAGGGATTTTACATCTTCTCATTAAAATCTGGGATCATTTGTAATGACCTGTACCTTCTTCGGCGGTATCCAAGGCATCCTGCTAAATACAGACCAAGGAAGGATAGATAGCCACTCTATACATGTATCCATCGCGGGCGCGTTCTGTAAGTGCGCACAGATTTGAGAGTCAGTATTCGGTCCCAACCTATACTTGACCAACTCAAAATTTGGCATGTGTGAGATTTCACCCTATTTAAAAACAGTATAGTTATGTTAATACAAAAATTAATATAACCAGGAGAAAATAGGTAAATTTAATATAGCATTTAGTGATTTAATTAGTGATAATTTTTTGTTTAATATTTAGAACTTCTAGGCTCGGAAATATTCAAAACATTTGTGTTATATATATATATACACGCACACATACATATATATATCCGTAAACATGAGGATGAGGCAGTCCTTTTAGGTTATGAACATTGACCGTTGCACTCAAAGTGTGCTTACCTAAAAAAATGTTAATTTCCAACTCTCAAATTCAAACTTCTATTTGCATAAATTATATGGTAAAATCAGCAGACTAATAAAAATAAGCTGTTTAAAAAATGCATGTTAAATTGCTTGTTATACATGAGCAGCATTGCATCTATATTTTCACAGAGATCCGCTACTGAGTTTAAGGTATTATTCATAAAAGATAATAGATAAAACACTTATTGAAGATTTTGTTTGTGGAAACATTTTCCCACGAGAATAAACTCGTTTAAAATGGTAAAAGCATGGATTCCTTCACTAACAGCCAGAATAGACATACACTCAGATTCAACCCAGGTAGTTACTGTGTGTTTGGAATAGAGAACTGGGTTGCCACTTTAACAGTATTTTCTTGAGAGAATCCCTTATATAAAACTGAAGATTGCAACCCAGTAGGTACACCCTTAGACAGAAAAAATGAGTCATCCGCTGATACTATCAATCGATCGGGGAACTTCGTGAGCGCTCGCAAGAGCCGTATTCACATCAATACGTTTTCAATAATTGTACTGGGTTGTTTGGTAGTTAATGCAGTGCATACTCAAGCAACATTAAAGAGAGAGTTTGGCTTAGTGCGTTTCCGTGGTCGAGAGGTTTAATAGACATCGTCTGCGTTCGTAACCTCACGGGTTCGATTCCCGTTCTACCCTTTTTTTAACGGAATGTTAGAATAGCATTTTGCCTGTAATGTAGTTTCATATTTAATTTTATATTTGAGTTTTATGGCTTTAATGCACACACAAAAACATAAATTAAAACCTTCTTCTAATAAGTAAATGAGGAAAGAAAATAATATATTCTAAAATGAAAACTTTAACAAAAACAAAATCAATATCGGGTGTATGAATCCTCAGCATCTATTACCGCCCTCAATCTGCGGGGCATTGATGCAATCAAATTTCTACAGGCACGTGGACGATCGGCTAGAGCATCCCAGGCGTCTTGAATTTGTGCCCATAAGCCATCTTTCGTGCATCTGCAGGCCAATTAGAGTTCATCTCTATTTTTATCTTAGCCCACACATTTTCGATTGGACTCAAATCTGGGTGAACAGCGAAATTTGATTTGCCTTCTCCTTTAACAATAAAATCAAATTTCGCTAAACACATTTCAGAAAGCGGCCACAGTTTCAACAATATCGATAATACAATGTCAATTATACACAGAGAAAATAACACACATAAAATTAACATTTTAGAAAAAAATCGAAATTATCAAAAAGGCCAAGAATACAAACATTCTCAACGAAAATATGCCTAATGAGCAAAACCCTCTATTAGACATACAGTTAATTCAATACTACTACAACAACTCCAGAAGATGAAGCATGCATCGAAAGGCCTAGAGTGAAATCAACGAAAATTTTAAATAGTTGAGGAAGACGGTAGTATACAAGGTAAAAAAATATATAATTTAACATTGTTATAACCTCAACGGTATAAAAAAAAATTATGAACTTAAAAAGTATAGATTAATTCAAATGTCGAAATAAAATGTATTTAACTCATAAAACGTTTTAATACAAATATCACGAAAAAACTGCGTAATTGAAGACGCGAACCTGCGATCTTCATTGACAGAAACAGTGACCGCATGCTTTATGGCTGAGCTACCAGGACACGTAGGAGAGTCTTCGGTTCATGCCACATAACACAGTAGTTCAGGGACTGCACAATTATGACTAGTTTCCTAGTTTGAACCCAGCGCTGTGCCGAGTATGACTTAGAATAAATGTGCGTTCAAGAGATGACTCATTTTTTTTTGTCGAAGGGTGTACATAGTTGCAATTTGTAGCCTTCCAAGTCACCCGCTGTAAAAGAAAAAAGTTACCACTTGTCACTGAGCTCGTGCGGATCTGTAGTATCCTGTGTGAAAGTGTCTACTCTCATATTTACCATAAAACTAGTTTGCATGCCGTAAAAGGAAAACTATGTTTTTTAAATGTATAGTACATAGATTTGGAAAAGTACTGCCAACCTTGCCCCTCCACCCCTCTCTTAACAAACAAATACCGATATTATGAGTTTGGCAACATCTACCCTCTGTACGTAGGGGGACACTGGCGTAGCCCGTAAGGTCTGTAGTAACTTCCTGGATTGAATTAGAGTGTAAAGAGGAAAAACCTCTAACAGAGTTAGAATTTGAACCGCTTTAAGGTTGGTAGTCAACATTTTAGTGCGTAAAGCTGGAGATGTAGTCCAATCCCATATCAGGTACAATAGGCTTATATTTTTTTTTCTATGACAACTAGACTAGCCAATCAGCAAGTTTGCATTTTATTTAACGATGCTCTTTAAATACTAAAGTCAAATCTCGGCAACAAATTTTGCTCAGAAGCCTCTTAATTCAGGCTCTGAATTTCTTATGTGATGTAAATCTATGAAATGGGACCCTTGCTTTTTAGTTTCATCCCGAGGAAGCCATGTTCAGGATTTTTCGCCCTTAAAAAAAAACACCGAGTCCGTATGGGTTTGGACTAACGAACCTCAAAACTTCAAACGAGTATGGTAATACTAATCCACCGGGATCGACAAATTATAATAATTTCCAGGCTAACACAGTGTTTTATCTCTTTTATAATTTCTTTATACTAAATTTCAAACTATAAATGCACAATGTAACAAAGGTATAACAATATCACTATGTATTTAACTTTTATACTGTAAGAAGTATCAGACGTGCCAGGAAAGAACATCAATTATTTGATAACTGAAATGCTTTCTTTGAAATGTCCGACATCATTGAATAGTTTGGGCTAACTAGTTCACGAGAGTCTTAAGCAAATGGGTTCGTAATAAACAACACTAGTCTTTGTAACAAGCCTTATGAACCCCATTATGTACTGGTTCTTTTAAGAATGAGCTTGATAAGATATCCATTCTAACGCTCATATTGAAAAATATATCAGTGAAATGTATCTTAATTCTATAATTTACTAGCATTTTGATTTTAGCCCCACGTATTCTTATTTTTGCAATTTCTTGTAATTGTCCTCCTCTGTGCTTCCATTGTCTATTTTTTATTGTTTAGGGGATCTAATTCATAAGATTCACTTTTAGATCAATTTTTTTCCCCCCTAATTCAAACAATTACACAAATATTGTACACCGTGTCCACAAATATAATATCATACCTTAAACTACTACTACGCGTCGCTTTGGATAATCGTATCTACATGAAATTGGTGATAATCAAAAGAGAAACTCAAAAAGGGTTTTCTATACCTCATAGACATTGAATATGGCCCTCACGAGTGACGCTGCAAACATTCACATTAACCTGTCTGCTAAATATCCAACAATGACCCCATATCGACAACAAAAGACATGATTAAATTTAGTTTAGTTTCTGTATTGTTGTCCATTATTCTCCATTGTTGACATTGTTAACATCCACAAAACTTTATGATGTATTGACTTAGGAGTTACTATGATGATCTTGAAGAAGATTTCCGGGATGTAGGCCGTGGTCTTGAGGCTTGAAGTTCCCCAACGTTTCACCAGAAGTAGGCAGTGGTGTTGAGACTTGAAGTTTCCCGACGTCTCGCCAGACGCAGTCTCTGGCGTAACGTCGGGGAACTTCAAGCCTCAAGACCACGGCCTACAGCCCGGAAATCTTCTTCAAGATCATTGAGTTATTGAGTTTCTCTTTTGATTGTCACCAATTTAATTTAGATACGATTATCCAAAGCGACGTAGTACAAGAATAGCAGGTTTTTAAGTATTATATTGATACTGGTCTGTGGACACAGTTGTTATTTCACAAGGCTCTACTACAGCTATACTTTTGGAATTTTTATTTATATTTATTCGTTTTGTGACCACAATTTACATCAAAGTGTTAACATACTGATATAAACAATTTAATTTAGGGTAAAATTTAAATTTGGTTGTATTTTTTTATGCTATTACAGTCCACAGATTAAGTAACAGCAATGTGTGGGATGAGATACATGGGGGAAATCCAACCGTTACAGTACCAAATACGCCCACAAATAGAGAGCAGTCATATGCCACGTACAGTGTGGTTTACTTCACGCGTATTCTGCTGAGGATTGTAATCAGACTCGGAACTAGCACGGCTCCTGAGAGAAACAAAGTTTTAGTCAGTACAATACCTCATGACGTAATATGTTCCGTAAGATATTCCATGCAATCTCTTTCTTTTGAGCTGTGGACTGTACATTGGTTGGTACGGTCGCGCTATTTACTAACCCTCTTACTAATAATCCATATATAACTTTTATACAAGGTTTATACGTTGAAAATTCTTACTAATAAACACTGTATTAGCTGTTCAATGTAGAAGAGGTGTACAACTTTACATGGGAATCGTTATACATGCCTCCACCCTTGTTTAAGGATTCTATAACTAGACAAAATGTCGGACATCAAGATCAACTGATTGTTTTCTTATGATACTGATGAAAGTTTCCTTAAATTTAACCCAAAATGCAACACTTTAACGACTGTTTGATGGATGCACAGGGCATAAATAATATTAATAAAGCTCTGGGTAGGAAAATAAAGGCATCATAAAATGCCTTTCGTTACACTCATTCTCGATTAGGCCTAAAAATATTTTAAAATTGAACATTGAATCACAAAAGGATATGTTCTACAATAATTGCTGTAGACAAGATTTAACCTGAATGTAGCTTAAATGCTTCATAATATTATTTTAAGAAAACTTTCTTGCATCTTTAATACATAACACACACACACACCGATATAAAAATGTATTTAAGCATAGAAGTGCGATTATTGCAAGAACATACATGTTAACTTGTTAGTCTTGTGGTTAGAGCTTCTGACTACGATGCGTGAAGTCGTAGGTTCGATTCCCGGTCAAACTATAGTGATTTTTTTTTTCGCTTGAAATGATATTTTGTTGTCGGTAACATTTCCTACTATTTTGAACGTTTTCTAACGCATCTTAAAACACTGCATATAATTCATAAGTAATGGGGAAAGCTTTTATTAGTTTCGAAGAATTGGTCGACATTCTTGACGTTAGATGGCAGCAAATTATCTGTGAAACCAATTCAACGGTTACGTACTCTGAGAGCGTCGGTACGCTCACACAAACACTGCCGCACTAACTATAAGAGAAAATTCAAACCAGTTCAGTGATGTGCCTTTCAAAATGCGTATCGTGTAGTAGGAATGTACTGGGACTTAAAATGCGTTGTACCCCAATGATCAGACTTAATACCGTTGGTGTAGTCAACTAAGGGATCTACTGTGCATAGAGACAGGCGCTCTCACACTGTGTGTGTGTGTGTGTGTGTGTGTGTGTGTGTGTATGTATGTATGTATGTATGTATGTATGTATGTATGTATGTATGTATGTATGTATGTATGTATGTATGTATGCTATATCTATATATATATATATATATATAATTTTAGGGCGCTCTGAAACTGAAAGAAAAACACAATGACTTGACCAATTTTCCAAACATTAAATTCAAAGGTTTGCTTCAATATTTCCTGGCTCTTGGCGCTCAATATGTAATAAAGGCTTGTTAAACAATAAAACACTGTACGTTCAATTAAAACACAAGCGATTGATTTTGAATGGCCTATTTTCAAATTTTTAAAACGATTTTTGAACCTGATGAGTATTTCATTTTTTTTTATGTCAAATACTTCTTTCGTCTCCTCAAATGCCCCAAATTGTCATTTCGATATTTCTGGTGTTCCCTCCTGGCATGGCGTACTGTAACCCACTGCTGAGGTTGGGGCACCTGGAAGGCGGAGTAACGCTGCCCCAATTATATGACAGTTGATGATGATGATGATAATGATGCGCCAGGAGAGACCTTAAACTAAACTTAAGCTAATTAGGCGAATATGATATTGATGACAATGATGGCCAGATGTGTTCGGGGACCGTTTGGGTAGAATTTAAGTTGGAATATATATCATTTGCATTTATCAATAATTTTAAATGTGTTAGGCCTTAAAGCTTCCTGACATTTATTTTGCAGGTGAGGAAAACCCCCGAAAAAAACCTCATCCAGGAAACTTGTTTCGACCTCGAACCCGGGCCAGCTGCGTGTCAAGGCAGCTCGCTATCTCGACACCACAGCGGTGGACAATTGTCAATATTTGTTATAAATTTAAATATTTCATTCTATGTCAAAGATAAAGAATATTTACTTTGGTTAATGATTTTATTAATATTTAAACAAATTTAGACTGAAAATTTCTGTTATTATTGTGTGTGTGTGTGTGTATATATATATATATATATATATTCGTGTAAAAACATTTTTAAATAAATTCACTCTAAATTCAAGCTTGGATAAAACAAACTGAAAAATAAGCTAATACCTAACATTGTAATTACTTTGCATACAAAATTAATATATAAAATTATGAAATATTTACCTAAAAGGTCCGTCTCCTCAACTCAAAGGTTATTAATTATCTGTAGCGCTTTCGGGACTAGTACCATCAGCAGAAGTAACAGGATATGGGTTCTTCTCCGTCGACCCCTGATTCAATACTGGTGTTCCACTGAAAATCAGGTAGAGGGGATTACACATACTGATAAATGAAAACGCACCCAGTACGTGTAATCCCCTCTACCAGATTTTCAGTGGAACACCAGTATTGAATCATGGGTTGACAGAGAAGAACCCATATCCTGTTACTTCTACTGATGACGGGGACTAGTCCCGAAAGCGCTACAGATAATAATAATCTTTAAGTTGAGGAGACGGGCCTTTTAGGTAAATATTTCATAATTTTATATTTTAATTTTTAATAATACCTCAACGGAACTTTATCATGAATTTTATTAATGTTGACTTTTGCATACAAAACCAATCAATAGTATCAAACCACAGAATGGATAATATTTTAATGAAGGCCTATAGCCTATTTTTATTCGATTTTGAGCACCAATAATAACAAGTAAACTTTTGAATGCATTGATCCTATAGAAATTAGTATTCAGTGCTCTTAAGCAACTTTTGTAGTGAAAAGTTAAACTATAGGTCTAAAGGACTTAGGAAATCTTTGGGGTAGTAGGAGGCTAAGGTTTCTTCTGCCTCTGTAGACAAACGGTACGAATTATCAGACTGGTTGTCAGTCATGCGTGAAGGCCACTTTTATACTCAGAAAATGCATGTGGCATTCACTGTTAAGAAGCCGAGCAGATGCCAAATGTCATGATGCCAACAACATTTTAGGGGAGTTTTAAACATTCTGGTCTCTTTGAGAATCCTGCAGGCATGTTGCAAGCGTTATTAAAATATTCTCAAAAGATCTGGTAAGCGAAATATTTTGGAGGACTTAAATATTTCACACAATGGCGAGTGCGAAAACCACAATTTTGGAACCACTGTAGGCCTATATGATAAATATTTAACTTCAAAAGTTTCATGATATGGTTTTAAACATGTTGATGTTTGCAATAAACTAGAAATATCCGCATTATATTTTTGAGACCTGGGTGAAATCCTTTTTCAAGTGAATACTAAACGATAAGTTTAGAATTAAATGGAGTACTGGCAACTATTCATCCGACGTCTGGCAGTAAAAAAAAAGCCATTCATGTTGGCTGTCAATTTCCACTTGTGAAAGATAAACAGTCTTTGCCAGATGTGACCTATTTTCAGCTCTTGAAATTATTAATTTTATTCTTATTGTAGTTTATTAATATTTATTTTACAAATGCTTTCAACAAAAATAACTGCATTTTCCCTTGAAAAGTATATAAATTAGGCGATATGCATAAATCAGGAGCGAATGGGACGCCGCACCGTGCCACTTGCAAAGAGATAAGAAATTTTGCGCTCAAGAATAAGAAAAAAATAGGGCTGATTGGTACTCATTAAGTATACATTCTAAATCAAGTCTTACTCTATTGTGGGTCTTCGATTTATCTTTTGGCAAGAAAATACAAGCACTCCACATGTAATAATTTCAGTGTATAACAACATATACCGGCATATGCCTCACCTCGATCCCTGTATTACTTTCACACAATTTTAAATATAATTTAGGCCTGGGTTGATATGAATAAATGGCACAAAAGATATATCTCAGAAAATTAGCCTACATCTATAGCTGTGTGATGGGGTGAGATCATACCATCTTTGTTTTCTTTTGGACCATCATTCATACATATCAACATAAGCTACCACACCTATAATTCCCTAGTAAAGCTGCAAGCATAGCATGAAAAATGCTATGATTACAGTGAAAGACCTGCCCTCGGGCAGAATTACTATGGATGGAGCTTAAACAATACTATATTCAAATATAATTTCAAAAATTGTATACTACCTTAAGCATCGAAGTGGGTATTCGCAAATTTCATTTATGTTCTGGAATGACTTTCGAATATGATAAGATTGTTTCGCGAAACTTGCGATTCAATTCCTGTTTATACCACAGATTTTTTTAATATAAAGTTTGGAATGAGAACTCAGCCTTGAGAATTACTCAGTAGCTGTTTAAATCAAGAAGTCTTCGTAGCAAAATTTATCGGCCCTTTTACGCCCACATTTTAATTCCAACAACAATGATCAGAGTCGTTAAAAAATGTACTTCTGCAAAAACACGAAGTAATCAAGAAGTGGCGAAATCACTGATCAGGAAGTAGCGAAATCAGGTTAAGGAGGCAGATTTTGGTTGAGGGAATCCGTCATTCTAACCATGTGATTCCTATATGGTCATATGGTCCACCGCTGTGGTCTCAAGGTAGCGTGCTGCTTTGTCACGCAGCGGGCACGAGTTCGATTCCCGGTCGGGACAGGCTCCTGGGTGAGTTATTTTTCGGTTTTTTTTTCCCCTCACCTGTAAGACAAATGTCAGGAAGCTTAAGGCCCAACGGTCCCCAAAAATCATCCGGCCATCATCACCACCCGTATCATTATCATCACCCTTCACCGGTGTGGAAAAGTAACGGGAAGCTACCACATCTATAATTCCCTAGTACAGCTGCAAAGCATAGCATGAAAATGCTATGATTGCAGTGAAAGACCTGTCCTCAGGCAGAATTACTATGTATGTATGTATGTATGTATGTATGTATGTATGTATGTATGTATGTATGTATGTATGGATGTATGGATGTATGGATGTATGGATGTATGGATGTATGTATGGATGGATGGTGGTCATATGTTAGTCACTAATACTAATATATTCGGTCGGCCTCTTCGAAGCTGTCGTGCCACAAATTCATTCCAATCTCTTCTTCGTTCACTACCAACGTTAGTGACTGATATCAAAGACAAATGCAGATATAATTCGATATATTTTACTTCATCGATCGTACAAATAACTAGTTCAAACAATGAAATATTTATCGCATATGTATTACATAGCTATATCTAAATTGTTAATGGTAACAAATTCTAATTGGCGTGCAGCAAGTTTATCACATAGGTTTTGACATACCGCATATGTTATCTATATCTCGAAACGTTTAACATGTCATTACACTAACAAGTCGTAATTATTTTGTACTATTATTAGCAAAACCTAGCGAAGTCACTGACTGAGCAGTGACCGCACAAAATGAATAAAAATACCTACCGGTACATTAATAATTCCATGGCGCGACAGGCCTAGAAGGCTCTTAGCCTACCAGTCGGCTGCTGGCCTCACATCCACATGTGTCAATCACAGAGGTAGACGATCATCCAGCCAGCGTAGGGGTAACATGTGGTTAGCATGGCGAGTCCCTCAGCCGTTATAGCTGGTTTTCTCAACCTGGAACCGCTACTTATTGTAGCTACCCAAATGCCCTCACGATGCTGGATGGGCACCGGTCCCATACTGGCCGAAATACCGTGAGAAATTATCTTCACCCATGGAGACTCGAACCAGCGCAAGTCCCGTAGCTCTGCGCCAAGGCTTCTTGCCTTAACCACTCGGCTACGTTGTTTATAATAATTCATAAAACCGTTCATTTCATTACGTATTTTTTAATATCTCTTAACAAACTCCGTATTCCTATAAATATATAGGAAACACTCTACGGCGCGACAGGCCTAGAAGGCCCCTGACTACCAACCCTGGCTGTTGGCCTCACATCCATATGGGTTAATCACAGAGGTAGACGATCATCCAGTCAATGTAGAGGGGTGACGTGTCAGCATATCGGGTCCCCCAGCCGTTATAACTGGTTTTATCAACCTGTAGCCGCTATTTATTGTAACTAAACAAATTGCTCACAATTCTGGGTGGGCACCGATCCCAAATTGGCCGAAAGAAAATTTCTTCCCCCTTGGAAACCCGAACCAGCTCAAGTTCCGTAGCTATGCGCCAAGGCATCTTGCCTTAACCATTGGGCTACGGTAAGGGTCTGTAAATATATACTATCCATCTTAAACCTGCAAACATTGTGACGAATTTCGTAATAGAAGGAGCATGGATGGGTATCGTTCCTAGTAATTCACTAATAGTATGATAGATTGTCCTGGTATTTATAAATATATATCTTCTTATCAGCAGTAGTAAATACTATGATTGCGACATTATTTTAGGAAATTTGTTTTTCGCCTCTTAGCCCCCAAACGATGGAGGCTGAACTAGCACTCAACGACATCGGGAGTATCACTACTCATCTCAGTGATCCCAGTAACAATGGGTTAGACAATAAAATTTATATTTTCTATCATATTACATCATCCCCTAAGGGCGCAAAAGGAGACAAACTTCAGCTTAGAATGTCAACGGGCGGCCCCGAAAATTTTGGATTCGATACAAGACAATTTGGACATTTTATTTTTCATTATAATTAATAAATTTACATTTCTTTGCTGATACCATAATTATTGGAGTACCGTTCTTCTGCATTCTACGGTAAATAATTGGAATAATAAACATATTACTATTATTAAAATATTACCGGTAACAAAATTAATTAAATATAATTATACGCCTATACTATTGGGCGACTCTTTCTCCTTGTTATAATAATGCAAGTGAATTGAATACTTGTTTGTATACATTGACACATTGGTGAACGTGTACGAGAATATGTAGATTAATTGTTACACCTACTAAGCAGGGAAGTGAATGCAGGGGTCGCCAATAATTTCACTCTAGGAAAGTGGATCGTGTATGCCACACGTTTAGGAACCCTCCTCTACAGAATGTAATAAGAAAGGCTAGGATGTATATGTAATAAAAATTGCTACATATTGTAAGTACATATAGCCTAGGCCTATATGGACTAAAGATTCCCAAAATATGTTTTTGTATAAATAGTGTAATCTTTCTGGCAGGCAATACAAAAAAATGTAATTGTCGAAAGTGCTTCATTCCTCTTATGTTAGCCATAAGCCCATATAATGAAAAGTAATTATTTCTAGATTTATATTTCTAGGCCATATGTGACCAGTTAAAAATTACAGTCCACCGAGAGCTCAAAATAAACGAGTTCAATGATAAATCAATAAGAAGTGGAGGGCGCGATGAAACAAATTACTCTTACAAGCCCTTCCAATTACATCACACAAATATTAAGCCTAAGATATTACTTTCACGGGGTTATGGCCACAGCGTATGGATAGCAGATCAATAAATTTCAAAAGTGAGTATATCCGCATTGTGCTCATCAATCTACGTCGATTTCTTAATAAACCATTAAATGTAGATTCTGCGACTAATGGATACAAGATGTTCCGTTAGAAATCCAGCAGTATCTTTCTAAAATTAAATGTTTGATGAATGGAAAATACTGAATTGCAGAATTTTAGTTCTACAATAATTTAAAGCAAAGCTTGCTGATGAGTTGAGTAATCATCGAAGATCGAAGGCCTATATGCTAAATGCCACCCTCACTCTCTCCCATGAGAAATGAAAAGAAAATGGGAAATGTCTAAGAAATCTGACAAAAGAAAGTCTGACACTCACAACATTACCAGTTGAGGTACAAGTTTTAAGATAAATTACAATATAAAACAAATACGCCTTTTCTTTGTAAATACGAGAAACATTGTTAAAGTAGTATCTGTATTTGTATTCCTACTTCAGGTAGCTGCACGAGTGGAATTTTACCAAATTAATTAAAAACTGGGAATTGAATTAGAGCTTTTATATTGTAAACTGCTATAAAATATATAAGATTGTTATAAAAGCTTACACAGATATACACATAGTCATGTAAACCAACATACAAATATACAGAAACATCAAAGATGGAACCATTCAAATATAAAAAATTATATTGCAAATATTGAAACTAGTATGAGTCATGTTCTATTACGAGTATAACCATCTTTCCCTTCTAGCGATTATTACTAAGTCCAATGATCAACAAATGAAGGCTAACTCCTTTCTGTCCGAAAGGCTAACAAGATTCGTCTATGAATAAAATTATTAAATTACTGGATATTTAAAGGTACTTCGTAAGTTCATTACGGAATTCTGCGGACCCCAAGTAAATAAGCAGTTTGTTAAAACTTAAAATCTTCAATTTTGTAATTTTTTAATTATTTAGCAAAAACTAAATTGTATTTATAAAAATACAAAATTAGTTTTAACCTGTTATTATACGTAAAAAATATTTTATAACAAATTAGTGAATCGGCCTTCATATGTAATATGTACCGTTTTATCTCGATGACTGGCAATTCTGGTAATTTACAGTTGAATGAGGTTATTAAAGTCAAACTTATGGATTGTAATCTAATGTTCGCAAAACACACACACTTTATAGCTCTAATCGTTACAAATATTAAGAAAAAAATCTTAATATAGCTCACTGAATTGTTTTATGCACCCTACCGATAGAAGCTAGGAAGAAAACACAAACGTAATTTATATTAATTTGTTACACAACATAGGTGATTTTGGCAGTGTTTACATACTTGATGTTATGTTCTGTATATAATTACAAAATAATTATTAATATTTAAATGCATAAATGTGTTTGTGTAAGACTTTCACTGAATTATAGGAATTTCCAACTCAGAATATAAGGTATGTTGAAAGTAAACTTTGGTCACCCTTCTCCAAGTTTGCATTAGTTATTTCAGTTTTAGTAGCCGGATATGTAAACAAAAATTGGTTCACTTATACTTTTAATTCGGTTTTAATAATTAACATTTGTAAAAATTAATGTTTGGAAAAATCCAAGGAGCAAGTCCTCCGGGAGGGAGTTTAAACCGTGGGTCCCGAGTCTGAAGATTTTCAGGCTCGTAAAAAATCCTTAAGTCTGAATGAAAAGGCCTCTAAGCAAAATTTACCGAATTTTCCCGTCCTAGTACTACCTTGGTTTCCTAGATGTCAGTATGAGGCGGAACGCTGACCACGGACCACTCAAAAAATGACATCTATACGAAAACAAGTGTAACTAAATTAGTATGGTTCAAATTCTTCCCTGTAGGGGGAGAGCGCCTAAATCTCTGTAAAGGGAAAACATAGGCTTACAATACAATACAAAAATTAATGTTTCGCTTAACGCGAAAGCACAGAAAGATTCGACTATGCCTACATACATACAAAAATTATGTGTGCTCATTATATTTCTTGGATATTTTAATATTTCCTTGCGCATTAAACGGTCAAAGTTCATTTGCTCACAATGAATCCAAATTTGTGCATGGAGATACCCCAAAATTTAAAACCATGATTGGGGGGAAGTTGAAAGGGTGCTTTTTTAGTGTTGATATTAGAAAGACTTTTTTTTCTATGAAATCTGTTTAACATAGTGTAGCTATTGTAATATTTGTAACTATACCTCGTTTGGCTTAACTTTGCAAGACATTTGTAGAAAGAGACAGCTGTACTCACCTCTAACTCGCATCTGTGTTGACGGAGTTTCTTCACCAGATGTTAAAATAGGGGTAATGGGAAAACTGACAACATGGTCGGTTATTTCTTTTGTAACTGAGCGACAGCGGTCAAGGATCTACCCTTATATCTCCATCTCTCTCTTTGCCAAGTTAAGCCAGATATACAACAGCTATTTCTTAAAACATTTACCAGTATCATCACTAATCCCAATATCCGAAAAAAGAAATGCCGACATTTTAACTCAAGTTTACTCTCTTAGGTGAAATAAATTTACATTACCCCTATAAGATCCAACAATAGGCCGATTATCAACTTAAATTAATAAATTTTAAACAAAAATTTTAGAAAATATATGTTACCCTAAATGTAAGTGCATTGTACGAAAAATTATGTTCGGTGTAAATTCTATTATCAAATAAAATTAGAGAATATCAATTTCCAACTCGAGAAACACGAATATTGAAACTGTAATCACAAAATGAAGATAAAACGCAACATTTAAGAAATAATTACAACATTCAAACGAACTTTCATACATAGTCTAATCCCTCCACAAAAAAAAAAAGTTTTATTAATCCCAGAGAAAAATAGCTTCCTGCAAGGCGATTATATCCAAAGGAGATTTATCTAATTCCTGCGTTAATATCACTATTGTAGTGTTCTAACATTCCATATTCCAAAAGACATTCCTACGTTTAAGCCTTTGCCATGGATTCCCTGAAGTGGGCTGATATAAAATATCACAAATTACCTATTTTTGCTTCAACACATCAAGTATGGTAAAGTTACCGTTATATTTCTAAATAATATCACCCTTTCATGTACAAAGATGTTATATAGATAAAATTATAATTTAATTGATTATCAAATTACATCTTAAAGTACTTTATCTCGTAATAAGATATCTGCCAAGGTAACATATTTTGATTATGGAATTTCTACAATCTCTATGGTATAAGATTAACCTTTGATTTAATTATTATTTGTAGACTAGCCTATATAACATTTTCACATCGATATTTGATTTCACATTATAATGGCCAGTGCCAGATGCTCCTTATCTAAATAAATCACGGAAATCTAAAAGGTACAGGTAAGGTTGTGTTCTGATCAAAATTTTAATTGTGAAATGTGTGATCTCGGGGCTAGAACGGGCGGTAGTTCGCAATTCTTAATCTCTAAATTGTGCACCGGACGTCTGAATGAAATTCTGAACTCCTCCCCATTATATGTTCAGAAGGCGATTCGACGTTAAAGCCTGGCGATCTCTCTGGTGTTTTTCGACAGAAGTAGCCTATGTTCTGTCATCGGGTTTCACCTTATCCCAGTTCATCTTATGAACAGAAGATAGGTTGAGTTTATTAAGGCATTATTAAATTCACTAACCACTCTATTAATTCGCTAAATATGTACTATTAATAAACACAAGATTCTTACTTTTTTACAGATACGATTTTATGTCAAACAGAAATTCGTCTCCCTAGCTACCAGCTGAAAACTGAAAAATGACACTTCTGACCCTGTAAGTGGAATACTTACATTGTGAAGTATGGGCTGCAGATGCCCTGAAGTGTTTACGCTTTAAAAAAAAAAGCTACAAAAGTGTCGAGTCGTCGACTTTATTTCTCAGTTCTAAGGACTCAAAATGTTTCTCCATACAAAACAATCACTGCTAAGACAAACACAGACGAAAAATGATTACTCTTAGGGCTAAAAAAGATGGTACTTACGCCAATATGCGTAGTAAATAATATTCTATCTTTATAAATGTTAATATTTTCTGAACTAGTGATAATTCTATTAAGGCGCAACTATATTTCAATTTCTGTATCCTCAGTGGCAGGCCGCGAGGGTTGACTAGGCAACGTTATTAAAGCATCGTTCGGTAAAGGGATTATCTGCCATCCGTGAACTAAGTCGAATGACAAATATAATATTACAACTGGAAGAATAGCAGTTATAATTTTTTTTAATTTAACTGAATGACAAATAGTCTCTCTAATGCATAACAGCATGCGTTTCCAGACTTGAGCCTATGTTTAAAAAGTATAATCTCTAATGTTACAGCTGGAAACTAGGAACTCGTCGGATGCTAAGTATTTGAGTTAAATATTATGCAATAGAACCAGTCTTCATTAATATTTGACTTTTTTACTCCATAATTCAACGGACAATTCCGGGCTTATTGATTAGTGAGTTACATAAAATATTAGGATCGTACAGTGACCTCCCAGTGACTCAACCGAACATTCTAATCTTACAACCTTTCGAAAAAAAAACCCAGATCGAACAAATTGATCAATACGGGAATAAACGTTTACGTGGAATTCATTGTACAGTTCCATCACACTTCATCGGTATGTCACTTCTAATAACCAAATTTTGTAACATATTCTAACTGTAAACAGACACTTGTAGTTTTACTTTCTCTATTGTCAATAGTCCAACCAGAATAATTCTATATTGAATTTAGTTCTTCAAATCCAAATAATTAATTTCTCATCAATTGAGTTGGTGTTTACTTGATGAAAATCCATATTTATTAATTTCTCGACTTCCGGATGTTCTTTCGTGGACCTAAATCATAGTACGTCGGTCGCAATGTACGTAAATACTCCCTCTGATGATATCAATAGTATCGTTTTGCGTTTTGTCGTACTTACAGCAATGGCGACCATGATTGAAAGTTCAACTTCCTACATTTCGGGATTGCCTAAATAACTATACTGTAATATTACATTTACACCGACGTGCGGGAAGTAAAACCACTGCCCTCTATGTACACTACGTACAATGTGTATACCAAAAAATATCCAAAAGCTAGTGTTAATATAGATTATACAAAACAAATCATTTTAAATTAACTGAACTTTATTTGAAACAATATAAAACAATAAATACGTACTTGGGGCCATTTTATCAATAATAAGTCTCACGGCCTCCTGTACTTTCAACTAATAAACACTGCCCTCACTGTTAACGTTAGTCAATTGTTTATAATGAACAAACATATTATTTTACTATTATTTATTATTTTGAAAACACCATCGCGCAAGAAATAATGTACAACCCACGTTTGTGAAGCGTTTTACAGAATCTCGGAAATTAAAATCCTCGCTATCGCTTGATTTTTAAACATTTTCCTCGATTCTGTAAATACCACTTCCCAACCTTGCATCGTTCACCGCTGTAGTATCGAGGTAGCGTGCTGCCTTGTCACGCAGCAGGCCCGGGTTCGATCCCCCGGTCGGGGCAGTTTTTCTGGGTGAGGTTTTATTGGGGTTTCTCCTCACTTGTAAGACAAATGTCAGGAAAACTTTAGGGCCCAAACGGTCCCCGAAATCACATGGCCATCATCCTTATCATCATCATCCTTCGCCGGTGTGGAAAGCAACGGGAAGCTACCACTCCTACAATTCCCTAGTAAAGCTGCAAGCATAGCATGAAAATGCTATGATTGCAGTGAAGGACCTGCCTTCGGGCAGATGGAACCTTGCATCGTAATATACTATTAACAAATCGACCGTAAAACTGTAGATATCTGTCTTCCTGGTCTCCCGGCTCTTATAAGGACATACCGGGAGATAATTTTAAGTTTTAATTACAAAATACTCGTACCTTTGAAGACACATGAGCATAGTGTGCCTTCCTCGGTTGAATGATCAGCCCAATGTCAGTACATACATCTTCGAGATAACATGAACATTTAAGAGAAGTCACACACACCATTCATGCTAAACTGACTATATATCGTTCACCTGGAAAAGTTCTAAATTGTACAACTCAATCCTCTGTCTGTCCACCGCTGTAGTCTTGAGGTAGCGTGCTGCCTTGTCACGCAGTGGGCACGGGTTCGATCCGCGGTCGGGGCAGTTTTTCTGGGTGAGGTTTTTATCGGGGTTTGTTCCATCTGTAAGACAAATGTCAGGAAAATTTTAAGGCCCAAACGGTCCCCGAAATCATATAGCCATCATAATCATCCTTATCATGATCACATCATCCTTCACCGGTGTGGAAAGCAACGGGAAGCTACCACACCTACAATTCCCCAGTAAAGCTGCAAGCATAGCATGAAAATGCTATGATTGCAGTGAAGGACCTGCCTTCGGACAAAATTACTATGGATGGATCCTCTGCCTATTGCACATCTTGACCCTTAAGAGTTTATGCTTTTATGTTCGTTGTGTAGACAATAGCTCTGAATGCAACTATAAAACAAACAAAAGCGTAAGACACTTAAGAATAAATATGTAAATTAGATAGAGGATTGAGATATATAATTTTGTATTTTTGAGATATCACTTTCTTGCGGGTGAGCGAAATGATATGGATGGTTGTGATGGTGACGATTTAGTCCTTAAAGTTACCTGATACTAATTCCATAAATGAGGAAAAACATTCAAATAACCTCAACCATGAAACTTGTCCCGATCGGGTGCTAATCCAGACCTGATGAGTATGACGCAACGATATTGAGGACTATCCTTAAACACCACCAATGGACGTAAGTAACAAATGTGCCTAAAAAAATAAGACTCATGATGATTAGCAAATGAATGCTGATTTAACCCAAAAATACATGTTCGATCATAATTTTCATTGTGATTCTTAATTTTTTTCTTAACCGCGTCACTCTACTTTCTTACCAGAGCGCTAGAAAGTTTAATCTATAGTTATGGAATGTATAATCATATATCCTTGCCCTCGACCTAGCTGTTAAAATGTTCAGGTGTTTCCTGGTTCTGATAATAGTCCATTACACTGGTCAACATGACTTTTGTCTCGTAAGTACCAATAGCTGTACTTAATGCAGTTTTTTATCGTGTTTTCAAATATGTATTCGGAATTTCTCCATCACCCAGTTTTTTTTATTTCAATTTCAATTAATTGATTTAAATAATTATTTTTTAATAAACTTTTTTCGTCCATTTGTCCATTGTAAAGTAAAACCAAATGAGCTAACTCAGGAGATTTCAACTATGGAAAAGAGATATCAAGGCAAATGTAAACCTAATATGCTGGCCGATTATTGTTGGACCATCAAGAGGGATGATCCACAGGCGAAATATAGCAGAAAATCGTAATTTCTTACTTTCTAGGTGAGTCCGAATGTTCGAATATTGTGTAGTTACGAATGTAGAAAATATTAAAGTGTTTAAAATTATAAATTCCTGTCTCTAGGAAATCTTGCGTGGAGAAAAACCGATATATTTGAATTCAGGAGAAAAAAATACTATCAGAATCACATATGTTTCTTTCTGAGACAAAAAAAAAGTTTATTTTTTGTTGCTCAATGTTATCAGAGGTAAGAGAATATATTTAAGATATAATTAATATCCTACCTCAAATTCATTCGATTTCAAAAACAGTAATAAGAGTGGTTAAAGTCAAGTAAAGAGAGGAATTTTACTCAAAAACTTGTATAAATTCAAGCCGGGGGGGGGGATCGGCAAATGAACTTGCGCAGTACAGGTACATTTTAACTTTGTTAAAGTGTTTCTGCATAATTCAAAATCATGTGAATATTTATGGAAATTTGATTTGGATATTTATGAAATTGCAAATACAATAGATTGATATGAATGTAAAATTATGGTGGCAAAATAATTTCTAACATAGGAAACCCATTGTATCAATCTCATTTTTTGTATCAGTGGTAATCCATAATGTATGAAAACGTATTCAATTACTTGATCTATATAATTTGTATAACTTGTAAAAAAGCAAGAAATCTATACTATTGGAGACTTACCGCCCCCCCCCTTCCTAGGTCCCATATCAGTGCAATGTTTTGTCATTAGCGATACAAACAATTACATCTGCTAGAAAGTAATTAATGTCAGACGGTTATACCCAAGTTTTGTGATAAAACATACCATAGATTAAAATATCAATAAATCATATTTGTATGGCTAATGAAAAATTTTAATAACCATTGCCAACACAGCAATCAAACCTCCCGTAAACTGAGGAATTCTATAATTTACGGAGAGCCATAAGAAAACTTGACACACGGATGTGTTCAATTTAGTACATGCATTTAGATTTAATTACGGTGAAAATTGGTAGTTCATTTCTGTTTCTCAAATATGAACAGTCAAATTCTTGAGAAATTGAATGGAAAATGATGATATATTCGAACTTCTTAGGCTGTGAAAGGTGATGTCGGCATTTGAAGTATTTGAAATAGTTAAAAATACAGTTTGTATATAAATTATCTAATTCAACATATAGGACAATTACTCATTACTAAAATCGCTGAAGTAGTAACAGTAAAGTTTTCTCTAACTCCTGGAAAGAAACATTCAGCCATTACTTAATAAAAAAAATAATAAGTTGAAGTAGCAATATTGAAACTTCTGTTTCTCCTGAAAACAAACATATTCAGCCAATTAATATTTATCCAGTATCAATACTTTGGGTTAGAAATTAACAGGTAAATATAAGTTACGATGTATTTTATAGATTAATTATTGTTGTTCGTCATTAATCATTTTTGCTTAATTCTACAAGATAGCCGATTAATATTTATCCGGTATTCAATACGTGTTTAATCATTTTTGTTTAATTCTACAAGATCGCCGATAAATATTTATCCGGTATTCAATAGAAATTAATAGGTAAATATAAATTAAGATGTATTATAGATTAATTATTATTGTTAATCAATAATTTCTGTTAATTCTACAAGAGTGATGGTTACCATAATTCCAAAGGCTCAAAAATACATATTTGAACTGATGACAATTTTCTCAATACATTTTATATTGGATGAAGTTAATTTATAATGCAAATTGCGTTAAGTATATATTGCATGCAACTACGGCACTTTTTGGTTTTAGGATTTGCACCAGGCGGATAGATGCATTAATGTGGTATAATTTTAATTTACCCAGTATTTCGGCTGACCAGTTAGCATAGTATTTGTAGGAGTGTAGCGTAAGTGCATATTCAACTGTGGGTGTGGGGTGCGAGGGATGATGAACAAGAGGGAGAAACTGAAACCCGATGCGGAAAGTAGCTTACTCCTGTCGAAAAGCACCAAGGGGCACTTTAACTTCCCCACCCGTCCCGACGGACGAATCGATATCAATAGTGAATTTTCAACATTATGTACTGCGGGAATATCTTCTTCTTCTTCACTTCACGGGCTAGGCAAATGGCCTGTTCCGCCTCACAGTCATTCTGTCCATCTTTTCACTGGCCTTCCTACATTCCTCGAACCTCTTGGCTTGTAGTTAAATGCTGCTTTTGGTAATCTTGTTACATTCATTCTTTCTACATGTCTAAACCATTTTTCTCTGCATTCTTTGATTTTATCATCCAACGGATATACATTTAACTCTGTTCTTATATCTTCATTCTTTATCCAATCCATTCTTGTGCAGACTTTGTTCTTATAAGGAAGTTCATTTCTACGCTTTGTATTCTACTTTGTAATTTTTTGGTCATTACCCAGGTTTCACTCCCATAAAGTAATGCAGGAACTGCCAATGTTTTATAAAACAATCTGGAATCTTCTTGTTTTATTCTTTGATGTTCTATGTATAGTTCCACATATCATTTGGAATCTTGACAGTTTCATATTTATATTTCTTTTAAGTTTTCGTGTTTATGGTAAAATTACAACCCAAATAATTAATAATTTGCGGGGATATTTAGAATTTAATTCAAGCATTTTGTGCACAATCTAGCGATTAAAAATTACGGTACACACCATTCCTCCTAGCACTTACTTACTTACTCACTGGCACTATCGAACCCGTAGGTTCATGGCCGCACGGACATAAGCTCTCCATACATCCCTATCCTGAGCTAATGCTTTCCAATCATTCCCTGTATAATCCACTTCCCTCAAATCATAGTTAATGTTATTCTCCCACCTCATTCTTGGTCTACCAACTGGGCGTTTTCCCTCTGGCTTTCCTACAAGAAGCTTCCATGCAAGTCTTTCATTCCCCATACGTGCAACATGTCCTGCCCATCGCAGTCTACGAGACTTAACTATTATTATATCTGACTTCCTATAAAGAAAATGTAGTTCATTGCTATGTAGTCTTCTCCATTCACCTGTCCATCTCTCGTTGGTCCAAAAATTTTCGTAAGAACTTTATTTTCAAATACTTGTAATCTCCTTTCCTCTCTTAAAGTAAGAGTCCATGTTTCACACCCATATAACTGGTAGAATAATAGTTTCATATATTTTCAGTTTAACGTTTTTTGAAAGGAGTTGGGACATCAAAAGTCTCTGCAATGCATAATAGCATGCATTTCCAGAATTGAGCCTATGTTTAATTTCTTTGTGGATCTCATTCCTATTTGTGATTATTGTTCCTAGGTATTTGAATTCAGCCACTTCCTCAAAATTCCCCTCATTTGTCATTAGCTGTACATTTCCATTATATACTGAATTTCTACGTGTGACCATATATTTAGTTTTACTGATATTTACTTCCAGTCCTAATTTCTTAGTGTTACTCAATAGTGTGTGCGTGTTGGCCTTTAGTATCTCCTCGCTATCGGCCAGCAGTACTACATCATCAGCATAAACTAACAGCTCATTAATACCATTCAGTTGTAAGCCTTCCTCATTCTCTAAAGATTTAATGGCATGCTCTAGTACAAAATTAAAGAGTAGAGGAGATAGTGCATCTCCTTGCTTCAACCCATTCTGGATTTCAAAAGTGTCCGAAAACTGTTTGCCTACACGCACCCTACTCTTTGTGCCATTTAGACACATTCGTATAAGTCTAACTAACTTTTTAGGAATTCCGAACTCCAGCAGGATACTATATAACTTCTCCCTCTTAAATTAATCATATGCTTTTTTGAAGTCTACATACAGTTGATGAACAGTACCATTATATTACCATTTCTTTTCTAAAATCTGTCTTATACTAAAAATCTGATCTGTTGTAGACCTGTTTCTTCTAAATGCACATTGATGATCTCCTAGAATGTCATCAATATAGGGAGTAAGTCTGCTTATTAATATATTTGATAGAATTTTGTACGAAGTTGAAAGCAATGAGATGCCCCTGTAGTAGTTGCAATCAGTTTTATCTCCTTTCTTATAAATTGGTACGATAATTGATTCTTTCCATTCATCTGGAAGAGCTACTTTTTCCCAAATCATACTAAGCAACCAGCGTATCTTGTCCATCAATTTTTCTCCCCCTGATTTTATCAGTTCTGCTGGGATCTCATCTGAACCTGATGCTTTATACATATTCAATTTTTCAATCGCCATTTCAACCTCTAATGCACTTGGCTCTGCGACTAGCATTTCTGCTGTCTGTAAATTATCCTCCTCAATGTCCTGTTCTGTGTGTACATTTAATAGCTGATTAAAGTAACTTTTCCATCTATTTAAAATACTCCTGGAATCTGCAATCATATCCCCATTTTCATTCCGAATTATGTTTGTTCTAGCCTGAAACCTTTTCTTCTCTATGCTAATTCTCTGATATAATTCTCTAATGTTCCTATTTTTTGCATTCATTTCAAGATCATTAATCTTCTCTCTCAAATATTCCTTCTTTTTACTCTTTAGTAACTTAGTGGTTTCCCATCTAATACTACCCAATCGCTCTAAATTTACCTCATTTGGCTCGTGTAACCATTTCATTTTTGCTAGCTTTCTTTTCTTTACAATGTCGGCACATTCCTCATCAAAGCATTTCTTGTTTTGCCTCTTTTTTAAACAACCAATGCTTTCTGATGCTGACAATTTAATAGTATCTTTTATAGCCTTTCCTCCTAGCCCACAGATTTAAAATTTTACAATTAAAATTTCCAACGCCACCGACTATTGAACCCGGCTCACCAATCAGGAGACAAGCATGCTACTATCTGACATAGCTTGGCGTACTATTTAAGTTAAAATCCGTTTTGGTAATTTTATACTTAACGATGACTATTTAAGTCATTCCCCAAATGGAAGTCAATGAACAATCACATTTCAATGAATTTTGATTTACAACCTATCATAGCCGTGTTTCGCCTCGATTTTATCAGCTTATTTCTTCATATTAAAACAAGCTCCTCCTTTTTAACATTCTGAATAGGTCAGAGCATTATTTTGCAGTGACTGACTCTCTAAGAAATACGTTGAATATAACAATTTATATATTAAGATGTAAGAATCCTAGAATGCAAGTGGCTCCTAGATTATATGCATAGTGCACGAATTCAACCAGATACTGCTTGCGGGATATAATAGAAAAACATTTGTAGCAATTGACTATACCACAAAAAAAAATTAACCACTGTTTGCACTTTCTTAAACGTATTATTTCCCACGTATTTACGTTCCAGAAAAAAAATATAATCGACATATGTACATCATAGGACATCAGAAATTAATTAATAGCCTATAATGTTGGTTATAAACAGTTTGACGTTTCATTTTTTCTCCACTAGGGCGCATTCTTACAATATTGCGATTCTTCGGCAATAAATTATATGATCTGTTTGAAGTGATGAACAAATGAAACAATAAAACGTTTCTCATTTGTTTTCAAACATCGCCGTTTACATTAAATATATAAATATTTTAAAATAATTACATTTAAATAATGATTAGTGAGTACAGCTTAATAATAATAATGAGAATGTTCACACATTGTGTATTGTTTTGTTTTATTTGTCCCGTGCATATTCACTTATGGATTTCTTTCTGTTTTCACACACTGTGATGTGGTATCGGTCACATCTTTCCTTGCACATCTCGCATACGCATGTGTCTTCTGGTACGTGATATGTCTTATTGGTGCATATTCTCTGGTGGAAACCGTGTAGCGCCATCCTGGTCACCAGGTGTCGCAAGCTCGTAGTTCGCCGACATCCAGTTGTTGTTTGCCATCGCCTCTGTGGAGTAGAATTCGTCCCAGATCTCGTCTTGTTTTCTCCTTCTGTTGTGTAGTACCTTTGCTGCTGCCTCTGTTGTGGGTAACAAGAATTTCAGCATCAGGTCTTGAAGCAGGAATGTTTCTCTAGCCATCACATATGTCAGCCTGGATGGGGTATATTTTGATAATCCCATCACTCTCTTTAGGTATCTGGCTTTCAAATTTTCCAAGCTCTCCAGCTGTCTCTTAAACAGCTTAATTTTATTCGTTAAATAGTCCTGACAAATGCCACTCTTGATTTCCAAATTATCGATAAACTGGAAATCACTCGTGGCATTAATTGTGATAAAAGTACAAACCACTTCCGTAGATAAGTAGAACAGAACTATTGGACATGTTTAAAAATCCAGATGTAAATTCCTTTAAAATCACTTTGAACATTTATAGTAGTGAACAATAAATTATACAATTGTTTTGTTCAATGCCACCTGTTTGTAATTCTACATTTCAGGTATTCTCTCCTGGCATTGGCGTTTTGTAACCCACTTCTGAGGTTGGGGCGCCTGGAAGGCGGGGTTACGCTGCCCCAATGATATGATGGGTGATGTGCAATGATGCGCCAGGAGAGGCCTTAAACCTAAACTTAATCTAATGAGGTGAATATGATATTGATAATGATGGCCAGATGATGTTCGGGGACCGTTTGGGCCTTAAAGTATCCCGACATTTGTCTTACAGGTGAGGAAAAACCCCGAAGAAACCTCGCCCAAGAAACTTGTCCCGAGCGGGGATCGAACCCGGGCCCGCTGCGTGTCAAGGCAGCACGCTACCTCGAGACCACAGCGGTGGCCTAATTATACAAATATACTAATGTACATATCTTCCCGACATGTAAAAGACTTCTGGATAATAAAATCTGCACATTTATATTATTTTTAAAGTAATTATCCTACTTTGAAATTCAATATTATAGCTAATAATTGGATATAAATGCAGTTTTAATTTCATAAATGTAAATACCAACCGGATATTCACATATAATATATATTGTATATAAATGCAGTTTTAATTTCATGTATATAAATATCAACCGGATATTCACAAAATATATATATATATATATATATATATATATATATATATATATATATATCAATGCCCTATTAGCATAATGCAACAAAAAACAATGCATCTTGTAAGTTGAAAAAAGTATGACTTCATATGTAGACCATACAAGGGATACTTGGCTTGAAATCAAATCGCCCACTCATAGAGGTGAGAAATGCCCGACATCAGAGGTCGTAAGCACTGACCTTGGTGAAATGGAATAAATGAGGTACATTGTTCTCTTGCAATGTACCTTTCAGGTGATCTCAGCAATATGAACTGACGCAGTTCAAGGACGCGGCGGAGAAATCTAGGTCAGTGTAAAGTATTCATACATTCATCACCTGCTAGCCAATAAAACTTTTAGATTGTACCTACCTACAGTTTATTCATGCCACGTAAGACAAGATACATGATACCCACTTTTCCAGAAAGAACAATTTGAATGTCATATAATTACTCTCACATTTTTCCTACTCTTAAATAATGCCAAAAGTGTTTGTAGATATGACCAAAAGAAACATCGAGAAAACCAGCTTTCAACTGAGAAGTGGGGCAGATGAGAAGTCCTAATCCTCAAGAAAATTATATATCACTAATAATAATAACATAATTTTACTTTATGAAATTAAGACTAAGATATTCTTGATACACTTTACCAGTAAGAAATTACATACAACTTTTTTCGGGATTTTTACTGACCTATAAGATAAATTCCGAAATTACAGTCTAAATAGTCTCCAAATACCATTTGGCTATCATCGTCCATATCATATTCGCCTTGTTTCACATTACAAACGCATTATAGAAACACACACTAATTATTTCACATAAAATTGGAATTGGAAGCGATATGACAATGTTGAAATATCTAAGATAGTACAAAATGGCGACTTTTTAAATCATAGAAACAAAGTAAAATTAATTGGTAAAAATTACGTTCGAAATAACAAAGGTCAGTGAGTTTTAGGTGTATAGTTCCACAATATTATAATAACCACCCTTAACACGGAAAAAGGAATGTTTTTAAAAATTAGTTCATGAGTAGGGTAAAAAGAGTACAACAGCAGTGATTAAAAGATCAAATAAACAGCTGTCTGAATCCAGAACAGCTGTTATCACCATTCTGATAAATATTGTAAACACATAGCGTTATCCACGATTTACACGCCTTTTGTTCTCAATTATATCTTCAAACATTCATTTTCATGTAAGGTCTCAGTCACTGAAGTAAGTGCCCTGTCCATAGAATAAGAACTTAAGTTGCTATTAATTATAAAAATATTACTCCTTTGCAATCTATAATAAATATGCAATTCATATACTGAAATTGAACATATTTTAAAGTTTCAACCTTTTTCTTTTCTGCTACTAAAACTAAATTCGTTATCAGGGTGTGAGTTCCTAATTTTTAAGATAAAGTTCTTGAACGATTATTCCCTGGGTTTCAAGTAGTATTTTTCTCTTTCAAACTTTAGTTAAAAGATTGGGAGGAGCAAATTCCTACACCTAGAAATTTTTCCATATCATTCTTTAATTTACAACGATGCTACAGTATGCTGCGAATCTATAGGATGAAGCAATGTGATTTTTATTATATAGACATGTTTCAAGTACCTAGAAATTTTGTCGCATCTTAAGGTTCTTTAATTTACAACGATGCTACAGTATGCTGCGACTCTACAGGAAGGAGGAATTTCATTATATTTTATTACACAAACAATAACATGTTTCAAAATTTAATGACGCGGTCGAAAATGCAGAAAAATATTTTTGTGAGATATGTAGATTGTCAAGTTCTTTGACCACTCCCCTCACATCTCTGCGACTTAGAAGCTTTGAATTTCCATTAAAGGAAAAACCCTCAAACTCATCCAAGTGTTCGTCAGACATCTACGGAACCAAACTCTTTAATTTCCTTAAAATAAGCTGAGTTCTCAAACTTTCCTTTGACATAATAATAATAAATCTTGATTACCATCATATTTAGTAAATCTCGAATCTAAGAATGGAATGGTTATTGAAGATAAGCAATGTCTATTTATTTATATCGGAGTAATTTTTAAAAAATGCATGGTAACATTTAACACTAAACTGGATGTAAGAATTATGAGATTACTAAAATAAAATTAATTAACTGTAGTAAATATATTAACCCCAAAGTAAAATATATTGTCATGCTATATACATGTTTTTATGTTCTGATCGAAGTTTTTTTTTGCCAAAATTCATAGATTTATTCATAGATATAATGGTAATGAATAATGAAATAGCAGCAAATGTTTTACATCGTCCATAATTTTTAGTAACACATTTAAAGGATTTGAATAACATATTTTCCCCGAAATTTTGTTGGGACTAAAAAACAAGAAAATAAAATACATTATCAAATATGTGAATACGGGTCCTATATTAAGTCGTAATAATTGAAGCTATTTTGTTGTCCTCTCCGTCTTATGTTATGAGTGTCGAGCAGAAATCAGCAAAGAAATTTGGGATCCATTTACCATTATATCGTTTTCCTATTGATTATAGCCTATATCCTGATAGAATTTTTCTCCATACTCATCAGAAACAGCGTCCATATTATCTGAAAATAAATGCATATGGTTGTCCAGAATGTGTAAATTTAGTGACATATTGTAACCCATAGCATCTTAGGAGGAAACTAACTCCATAATCTCTTTGTAATTCTCATATTTTGTGTTTCCAAGAAAATTGCTACATGTTTGTGAAGGCAGTCCAAGCTCTTCTTTCAGCTGCATTTAATTTTGGTCTGAAATTAGGGCCTTAAAATAAATTATTAATCTGGAGACCAACATAAATCTCTTCTTTCATATTCGCCTCACTAAAACGTAGAAATATCTCCCTGACACAGGAGAATTCTTCGCTCTTTTTTTCATGGCATTCACAAATTGCTTAATTACGCCTAGTTTTAAATGCAAAGGTACTACGAGGAATTTTGTGCAATTAACTAAAATTAGATGTGCTACAGTCTTCTCTCTTAAAACTGTACTCTCTCAGATTGGTAATTGTTTAACAAGATAGTGTTAATCTTTAGCTCGTCTGTCCCATTCACAGAGAAAACAACAATATTTTGTATAATTTTCTTGCAATCCAGTTACCATTGCCACAACTGTGAGGTCAGCACAAATATTCCACCGATGACTTTCCTAATCAATATCCTCAAGCAAATTTCTAATATACAGAAGGATGTTTGTTTTTATTATGCAGTAAAACTGCCTTCCGACTAGCATTTGATGCGTCGATATAAGCCCCCTTCAATGTACTGATATTTAATGTTCAACAACACACTAACAGCATTGCAATACAACCAGATCACCAACACAAAAAAAGGAACAATGCTGGACTGTCTCTTTCGATAAATTGAAATTTTTATATCCTTTGCTAGAAGATTCCAATGTTTTAATCTTGGTTCCAGTAACTGTGCCTTTGTTTTGGGAACATCCAAATCCCCAAAAAGTTATTGAGTTCAGGATATGTAAGCCTAATTAAATGCGACTCTGTTGTAATATGTACTGAAAAAAAATCTTCTTTCCAACTTCGTCCAGAAAAAATAAATAAATAAGTTCTACGATTTAACATAAACCTAAATCAATATGCAGACTCGTTGCTCTTTTCATTGAGAACCCACTACAGACAAAAGCAGAGCCTCTAAAAAATAAAGATATTAAAAGTAGTGTTTTGTTGATTATATTTTTTAAAACTACTGGAACTACTTCTTCACTTCCTGAAGAACTGGAACTAAGGAGTTCAAATATTGCATGTTAGTCCCTATGTATATAATCAACCTAGTCAGTAAATTTGAGAAAGAATGATCAAAAACATGAAGAAAGTTCGAAAGTAATATTTTAATTTATTATCGATTGATTTACATTGTTTTTTTAAACTAATGATGCTACAGTTGAACTTTTATATGTTACACCCTATGTATACATTCAATTTAATCTGAAATTTTAAATATTAGTCAAGTAGAAAAAAATGTGTTACAAAAAAAATAGTGTCACGTAAATAAAAATGTTATCAGTAACGGCCCGCAAATGTCTGGATCTATTAAACGGTGGTTGACAGAAAATTTTGATTTTTAATATTTGAATTTAGCGTAATCGAATCTATAAGAGCCACATAAAATGTTAAAAGGGACCATTTTCAAGCCGACCAGTGGCCGGAATTCTGAAAATGCTATACCAGGACCAATTATGTAAATTTAATTTAAAAAAAACGACAATTTTAGATTAATAAACACAAAATAAGCATGAATGGTTAAAATAAACATTTTAGCCACAGCACAATTTAAAAAGTCTATAATTAAAAACACACAATAGGTACCAATCCCATTTTAGGCACAATTAAAATCTTATACGTGGTATAAATACTCATAAAACTTGTATCTACATAATTGTTTTTTATTTATTCTTTCAGGCAAAACATATAAAATCTAAAATCCGAAGTCTTCTTAGTAGTATGCATCGACATACCGTATTCAAATTTCCCTTTTGAAGGCACAAAACCCGGTATGCGGTATCTGAATATTTTTGACACCAATTTCGTTTCTGTTGCACAATTGAAAAATTTAGGAATATATCACTTTAGTTTTATTTCAGCTGTCTAATAGATTAGTTGTATTATTTTAATATATAGCAGATACCATTGTTTCAAAACGTCTGTTCTCTATTTTTATAATCACAATGAGGAAAGTCATATGATTAATAAATTAATTATATTAGCGTTAGACATTTAAAAACTGCGCCTAGTAGCATAGGCTACAGGAAAGTTGCTTCAATCAAACACGTGATCTCAAGAAAATATATTTAGGCTATAAGCATTAGTTATGTGGAAAACTAATACATAACTAACTCACTGGCACTATCGAACCCGTAGGTTCATGGCCGCGCGGATATAAGCTCTCCATACATCCATATCCTGAGCTAATATTTTCCAATCATCCCTGTATAATCTACACATGGATATTAGACAGTTCATGAAATTACAAAGAGAAACACTGAATTCTTCGAATGGCAACAAAAAAAAGTCTGGAGTGCTGGATTTTTTTTTATTTTTGGCAAATATACTAACTTCGTGAATACTGAATACTTTTGCACTAATATGTATGATACATAGGTGATGAAAACTCTAATATTGGACTTTTCGTAAGTAATGCCACGAGTGATTTCCAAATTATCACTTCGTGAGTCGTGAATTTATCGGTAATTTGGATATCAAGAGTGGCATTTGTTAGGACTATTTAACGAATAAAATTAAGCTGTTTACTCACAAACCATTACTTAATTATAGTTATTTTAAATATTTATATATTTAATGTAATCGGTGAAGTTTGAAAATAAATGAGAAACGATTGGCACGCTTCATTTGCTTCTTTTGTTCATCACTGCAACCAGATCATATTATTTATTGCCAAAGGATTGCAATATTGTAAGAATGCACTCTAGTGGAGAAATTTATAACCAACATTACAGGTATTAATTTCTGATGTCCTATGATGTAAATACATCAATTATATTTTTTCTGCAACGTCATTTCCTGGAAAATAATTCGTTTAAGAAAGTGCAAACAGTGTTTTTTTTTGTGGTACAATCAATTGCTACAAGTGTTTTTATATTATCTCCCGCATGCGCTATCTACTGACATTCATGCACTAGGTAGCCGTATTTTTGAGAGAGTTTGCTATTGCAAAATAATGCTATGACCTATTCAGAATGTTGAAAAGGAGGTGCTTTCTTTAATATGATAAACTTTGGTTGATAAATTCGGGGCGAAACACGACTGTGATTGGTTGTAAATCAAAAATCATTCAAATGTGATTGGTCATTGACTCCCTTTTGGGGCATGAGTTAAATAGTCATTTAAAATTAAAATACATTCCGAGGTTCCACAGTTTGAGAAACTGACTTGAACAGGCGTGTTTATTCTGTAAAGATTCAAGTCTCGACTTATTTACTGCTAACTTAAACAAGCTAACAGGTGGTTGGATACCTTCGTCGTGCAATGATTTCTGTAATGGATTCCAACGCGCTTGTTATTCATAATGTACGCTCATCAAAATCTCTAGGCATTCGTGGCTTAACGGTTTCTACTAGTTCGTTGACTACCTGTTTTTCACAGCTTCCTTTACAGGTACTATTAACGTAGTCTTTGATACTTTGTTGTTTCCTGGTCATAATATCGCTTCTTCTGGTATGAAACTAATAGCATAACTTAATCACGGTTACATTATTGTATATCCTAGATTTTAACTAGGACATAGAACCAAGATAGTCAATATTTCTGAAGATTCCTATTCTAGGAAATTTCTTGCCTGAAAACACCACGGACAAGATCGAACCCTCAAACTCTGAATCAAATGAGGTAAATTATTATGTTATGCTACTGATACCTCGGCTCCTTCAGATGTCAGTGAATATTTAACTCATGCCCCAAATGGGAGTCAATGACCAATCACGTTTCAATGATTTCTGTTTTACAACCAATCAGAGTCGTGTTTCACGAAATATTTATCAGTGTTATATTTACCATATTAAAGAAAGCTCCTCCTTTTTAATATTCTGAACAGGTTTGACCATTATTTTGCAGTGATTGAGCCTGTGAGAAATACGGCTACCAGATTGTTGTAGTGCATAGATGTCAACACATAGCGCTTGCAGAAGTTAATATAAAAACATTTGTAGCAATTTATTATACCACCAAAAAAAGAAACCACTGTTTGCACTTTCTTAAATGTATTTTTTCCAAGTAATAATCCAGAAAAATATAATTGTCATATTTACATCATACGACATCAGAAATGAATTAATATACAGTTTGATGTGTTTCATTCTTTCTCCACTAGAGAGCATTCTTACAATATTGCGTTCCTTTGGCAATAAATAGTATGATCTGGTTGCAGTGATAAACAAAAGAAACAGATGAAGTTTCTCATTTGTTTTCAAACATCGCCGTTTACATTAAATATATAAATATTTTAAAATAACTATAGTTAAACAACGATTTGTGAGTAAACAGCTTAATTTTATTCGTTAAATAGTCTTAACAAATGCCACTCTTGATTTCCAAATTCTCTAAATAAATTGGAAATCACTCGTGGCATTACTTATGATAAATCCCTGTTCTGATTGTATTCCTTTAGCCCTGTGTGTGCGCGCGCGTGTGAATGTGTGCATAATATCCACATAGCTTCTAAATTCTTACAGAAGAGTTGGCTCAGAGGACAGCATTTGAGACTCTTATTTCACAAATTCCAGGTTCAAATCCAAGGACCAGCAAAATGCATATGCTTCATGTTTAGTCAAGTCAAACGACAGATTGAATTTTAAATATTATTAATTATTTACTCATTCATCATTTCATTGATATCTCAAACTTCAAAACATGTTTTAAACAAGACTCCTATGTTAAATGACATGGGAATGTCGACTGTACTCCAATTTATTTTCGATGCGAAGAAAATTCTATAAATGTAAATTTCCCCAAACCATTCAGTGGTGTTCGATAAGGGCGTATTACCCTCCTCCAAATTATATAATCAGAAACATTAGCTTACCGAACACAAAATCACCCCAATTTTTACATAACGCAAAGTATACTAATTTTAATTTTCCACAATAAAAAATATACATTATATACTTGGTTAGTATTTTATTGAACCCACAACATAGAATCTTAATTCATATCCCCACGTAAAAAAACGGAATTTTGTTTTTCTCACATATCTATTTCAGGCTTCAGGTTCTTTTGCGTTCCGTAAATCTACGATACGAGACCCACGACAGTCCCGCGCCGTAAGTCAAGTAGTTAAGGCAAGAAGCCTTGGCGCAGGTTCGAGTCCCCATGGGGGAAGAAATTTTCTCATGGAATTTCGGCTAGTATGGGACCGGTGTCCACACAGCATCGTTAGTCATTTGGGTAGCTACAATAAGTAGTGACTCCAGGTTGAGAAGATCAGCTATAACGACTGGGGGATCCGACATGCTGACCATATGTCACTCCTACACTGGCTCGATGATCTTCTACCTCTGTAATTAACACGTGTAGATGTGAGGCCAGCAGCCGGCTGGTAGGCCGAGGGCCTTCTAGGCCTGTCGCGCTTGGAGAAAGACCCACGACATTATTTTCCTTTGAAGGAAGACATAATCTGGATTTTTACTCTAAAAAATCCACCGACCCCGGCCGGGTTTGAATCCTAGAACCTTGAAGACTAATGTCGAGCATGGTAACCAGTAGTCCATTGGGAACGACAGAATTATGTTTGATAATATGCATTGCCTGGGGCACGCCGTGGCGTAGTGGTTAAGGCACTGCGCTACAAGTCGGAAGGCCGTCTGGCGGCAATATGACCCTGGGGTCGACTCAGCCTCTAACGGAAACGAGTACCAGACGCTTGTTCTGGGGTAAAGGCGGCCGTCTCGCAGGGCGTAGTGGTTAAGGCACTGCGCTACAAGTCGGAAGGCCGAGGGTTCAAGTTCCGGTGGGGTCAGGATTTTTAAACTGACCAAAGCCTTCTGGCAGCACTATGGCCCTGGGGTCGACTCAGCCACTAACGGAAATGAGTACCAGACGCTTGTTCTGGGGTAAAGGCGGCCGTCTCGCAGGGCTGACAACCGACTGACATCAAGTGCCGATTGTCTAGAAAAAGTTGGAGCCTTAACCTCCTACTACCCCAAGGGCCTCTCGAGGCCTGTAGTGGGATTACTTTACTTTGCTTTACTTTTAATATGTAATGCCATTTTTTAAATCTAGGAACTGAAATCAAGCTGAAGTACTATACCGCCATACAAATTGCAAAGATTTTGTTTGGATCATTCGTTTATACAGATTTTTCACATTTAAAAAAATCTTTAAAATTATAGTAATCCATAACAGAACAGCTTAAATTACCTATATTTACTTAATCGAATGAGTTTAGTCGAGTTAGTAACAAAATTCTGGAAAACCCAAATGTTAAGACGCTATCAGAATTCCATTGTAAAATATTCCCTTGTTGACTCTTACTTCACAAACAAGGCAATGACCCCTTAGCTCTCTCTAAAAAAAAAAAAAAAAAAAGACACGGCAAACAATAGCTATACTGTTTAAACAAAAGTATCAGTTAACTTATCACAATATGGTTCTGATACATGTTATGACAATATTCTATTAAATTGTGTATGAAATCAGTATACGATAACTGTTACCTACTTATGACAATAGGATTTCGGATGATTCTAAAAAATGTAGAATCCGATTGAGGGTCTTTCCACTTTTCAGCGGTTGCCCTTTTACCAGCCGGCTGCTGGCCCTTGACATCCACATGTGTCAATCACAGAGGTAGATGATCAACAGCCAGTGTTGGGGTGAAATGTGGTTAGCATGTCGAATCCCCCAGTCGTTATAGCTGGTTCCTCAACCTGGACCCGCTACTTATTGTAGCTACCCAATTGCCTCACGATGCTGGGTGGGCACCGGTCCCATACTGGCCGAAATACCATGAGAAAATTTCTTCCCCCATGGAGACTCGAACCAGCGCAAGTCCCGCTCGGCTACGGCGCGGGACTAAAAATGTACAATACATTATTAATTATTATTATTTATATTTTCAACAACACTTCTAAAGACTAACTTCATATGTGCTTAATGTTACCGCTAAAGACTGCAAATTTAAAAGTAGTATGTATAAAACAGGCAAAATCGAGTATATATGTTCCTAAGATTGTACATTTTAATTTTATTTGCAGACGTTTTAAAATCAAGGTCATATCATCTTAGGATCCTGTGTGTTTCTATTGTGTCGCACGCCGTAGCATAGTAGTTAAGGCAGAGCGCTACAAACCGGAAAGTCGAGGGTTCAAGTCCCGGTGGGGTCAGGATTTTTAAACTGACCCAAACCATCTGGTGGTACTACGGCCCTAGGGTCGACTCAGCCTCTAACGGAAATGAGTACCAGACGCTTGTTCTGGGGGTAAAGGCGGCAGTCACGCAGGGCTGACAAGTGACGATTGTCTAGGAAAAATGGGAGCCTTAACCTCCTACTACCCCAAGGGTCTCCTATGACCTGTAGTGGGATCACTTTACTTTAATGTAATGTGATGTAATTTTTAACAAAGCTGGTATTATTTCTATGATTATGATGTCCAGATGATAATCCGGAATAATTTAGGCCGTAAAAGTTGACGGTTATTTTACAAGTGAGGAAAAATCCTGAAAACCTTACCCAGGAAAACTTATACAGACCGTGAATAAAATCCGGACCTGCAGCGACCGGGGCAATAGCGTTACCCCTATATCACATTAGAGCAGCTGTTCCCAACCTTTTTCGACTCGCGAACTTCTTCCACAAAGATCTGAGTTGGGTGAACCAATGATTTTTAAATATACATACAGTAGACATGCATAAAATTTAATTCCAAGCAAAAGGTTTAATAACCTTAAATTAACTTAACCCTTAACGGTTAAAACTAAAGTTACTCTAGTTACGGCTTAAAAGTTACACAACGTGTAGGCCTAGTTGTAGCGAAATCAAATGCATTCCTAACGTTGTTACATAAATGTAAATCAGGCATTCGCTGTAAACATTAATTTATTGTGTAAATAATGTGATAAATTCCCGATGTTACACATGTGCAACAAGGGGCATTATAGGGTTAATTTAATTTTAAAATTAAAATAATCCCGCCATTACGGTAAAGTTTTGGCAAACCCCCTGGGGGGTTCGCGAACCACAGGTTGGGAAACGGTGAAATAGAGTACGAATTTGTTCATTATTGAGAGTTGTGTATCACTGATCTTGACTTTTAATTAATTATGGCTAATCAATGAATTATGATGACATATTTTCCGCATGCTTTATTTGTGAATAATGGAATTGATACATCAGGCATACATACAACAAATAAGCACAAACTTACATACATACACACATACATACATACATACATACACACACACACACACTATATATATATATATATATATATATATCCCTGAAAAAGCGCATTTGGCAGTTTATGTGTGTGTGTGTGTGTATGTATGTCATAAGAAAAATAAATGCCTGGACGGAATTTGAACCCGGACCTCTGGATTGATATTCCAGTACGCTAATAGGCAAATCTAGTACAAACATGTTTTTCTTATACATATAAATTGTGTGTGTGTATGTATATATCTCTTAATATATAAAAATTACGTGTCACGTTGTTTGTCCGAGATGGAATCCTAAACTACTGAACCGATTTTAATGAAATGTTGCACACTGTGTGCTGTTTGATCCAACTTGAGACCTATCGTTGTTTATAACTAAATTTATAGTTGCATTATTTTGTATTGCAACTTATTTGTTTATTATTTAACAAAGAGTTACAATTATCTGTGAGTTCCATACGATTCTAACAGATGACGGTGTAAGGTAATTGGTTTTATTATTTAACAAAGAGAGATCCAGGTGGCTATGCTTTTTGTTGCAACCGCGAATTTCAATTGAATTACAAATATTGATTATTTCATAATTTAAGTGTGTTCAGTGTTTATTTTATTTTCAATATATTGATAATAATATTAATTTCATGTGTAAGTATTAGTTTTAAGCAATCTGGCTGAAAGACAGCAACTTAATTTAAATTTAACTGGACCGAGAAGGGACATTGAACAATATGGCGAATCAGTTCTAGAGACCATGAATGATAAGATATCAAGTGAATTTCCGCAAATTGGTATAGGCATATGTGACATAAATCTTACATTTAAGAAGAATGTAAATTTAAAAACATATGAAGGTCCTAAGGAACGGAATAACATAACTGTAAGTAAGTCTGTTAGTTATAATAATATGCCTAATATTACAGAAACAATATCCATACCTCAATTAAATGAAAAATAAGATGACTAATATATCACAAGATGATATTACTATACAGAGACCTCTTGATGATGATGATGATGATGAGAATCCAAACTGCCAACAAGTTCGTAGAAAAAAACGAAAGTATAATGAAATCAGCAAGCCTCCTCAAAATATTCCATCAATAAATGTATATAATCCTTATGATACACTTATGGATGATACTGAGAATGCAGACAACATAAACATCTCAATCAACAAAACCATATAGAAAAATTAACGTAAAAATTATAAAGGCGATACGAAGTTCGCCGAGCCATCTAGTGTGTGTGTGTGTACATATATATATATATATATATATATATATATGTATATATATATATATATATGTATATATATATATATATCATCAAATGACAGGAGAAACAATGACTATGTTGTTTAAATAAAAGTATGAGTTAATTTATCAGAATTGTTCCTATACACATTACAACATTCTATTAAAAAGTCTATGAAATTCCCTTGTCAGTATTATTTCAAAGAACCTCATGAAACGATAACTACTGATACCTCCTTGACAATGGCATGTGAGATCATGTAACGTCGGAATCAGTGGCCAGAGGCCAACCTTGATTCCATGACGCGGAAACCCCAAAAGAGAACTGTCAACCATTGCATGCCGAAACCTACTTTGAAATTTCTCCCTGAGAAGCGTTGTAATGTACCAAGGCCGTGCCTCAAAAAATTATCTACCGTTTTTAACTGCAAGGCAGAGAAATCGAAGACATAATTGCATGCATAGGAGTGGAGTGATGAGGGCCGTGGCGCGGACGGAAGGTAATGAGGACTATCCAATCTATAATTTCAGGAGCTGTATTACTTCCTTCTAGTTTAAATGAGAGGTTTGGAGCTGGAGTTTAGTGCCTATCTGTTAAAAAAAAGGCAGATTTCTTTTTTGACAAGGCCTTGATACATCACAGGGCTTCCCTGGAAAAGATTTCCGGCATGCAATGGTTGACAGTTCCCTTGTCAGTATTATTTCAAAGAACCTCATTCGTATTCTCTAAGTTCTGTAACTTCAGACCTATAATTATATGGTACTTTATTATTATTTGCTAAGTTCCTAACAAAATGGGCAAACATAAACCTTACAATTCTAGCTCATTATTTCTAATTTATAATAAAATGCGAGTCTCAAACGCTAAGGCAACTCATGTGGAGCAGAATAAAATAATTCATAATTAAACTATTTTTTTTAATTAAATTGTTTAACACTTGTTACAGAACTTACACAATATTGGTAATACAGGAGTAAAGGAATCTGTCTACATCAGCGCAGAGATACCTTGAAATATAATCAGCACAACCTAAGGCCTCCTAAGAAGATAACATCAATACTCAATTCAAAGGGCGGAAACTTTCGAGGTAGGTGAGAAGTAAATTTTAGTCTTACATCCAGGCAACTATAGATAATCACGAAACATTCAGATTGGTCGGAGACAATTTTATACTGTATTTCCCGAACGAGTATTCTGAAAACCCAACGTTCAGTTGAAATAGGGTTTGAAGTAAATACAGTTGCCAATTTTATCCAGATGCATTATATATATATATATATATATATATATATATATATAACTCACTGGCACTATTGAACCCGTAGGTTCATGGTCGCGCGGACTTAGGTTCTCTACACAACCCGATCCTGAGCTAACGTTTTCCAATCATCCCTGTATAATCAGGGTTAATATTATCCCCTCGCCCAATTCTTTGCCTACCTACTGGATGCTTTCCCTCTGGTTTTCCTACAAGGAGTTTACATATCCCTCTCTCATTCCCAATTTGTGCCACATGTCCTGCCCATCACAGTATAAGATATTTAACCCTTCTTATTATAGGGGGCCTGTCTGGTTTCCCATAAGATCATGCGGCTAACTGTTATTCAGTTTTCTCCATTCGCCTGTCTGTTTATCTCTCTTTGGTCCAAAGATTTTCCTAAGATCTTTATTCTCTCTCTCTCTCTGTTATAATTAAATTTTGACATTTAGCAATGAAGGCCAAATATTACACCAAATAAAAAATTAATGTTTTAACCGGGACTTGAATTCGATACCTCTAACATTATACTTCAGTAAGATTTCATCTTCTCCACTCAGGCTTCCAGTGCAAACAACTTTTTCTTTCCTTATGTTACTGTAAAAGTCCAAACTACTAAAAATCTTAAGATTTTCTAGTAAAACCTAGGATAACTTACAGTAACATATACACAACTTTCGTCTTGGTACGCGGGCATTATACTAAGCCCGATAAAGAATTATCTTCTCTGTTTCTAGATGAAAGTCTTTCCCCAAATTTGCAAGTATCTGCTGTGGTATTTCAGATCCACTTACAACTGGAATATTCTTCACTATATAAACAATTTTTCTTTTTTCTCTGACAGTAAAGCTCTCTTTAACGGCCTTTCCGAACAACATTTATTAGAGTATTCACATCTTCGTCATTTTTAAGATATCGACGACAGTTGAATAATTTTTGTATTTACTGCTATGTCTATTTTTGTATAACTTCGCCCTTGTTGATACAAATGCATTGTGATTTTTCTTCTTTCTTTGAACGTTTCTTTACTTTTACGCCCTATAGCATTTTCATCTATGGGGGTCAGGACTAGACTGAGTGGAAGTGCAAAGATCATAAATACGGAATGTATTTTTTTCTTCTTTACGTGATTTATCCGATTACTTTTGCCTTGGCAAAACCTTACTCAACTAGATATATTTACATACGTTTTAAAATGTTTGATATGATACTAAAATAATGTATTATAATCATAGTAGTAAGATTGTAATGATTGTTTTCGTCAAAACATTAAGTTAAAGTCTATCAAGTCTTATTCGAATATAGTCCGCAGCTTGAACCCATAGGACTATCTAAAGAACGTCAGTTGCGCGTTTTTACGATGAAACCATCTCGTTCGATAGGACTTCGAAGTATGTGATTAAACTTTTCTTTTACCATGAAAGTTTCTTTTATTTAAGATCTTGGACACCAAGTCCACTTAAAGAAATTGCACATGAATATGAGTCATCGTTTCGCAAATCCCCGATAGAATAAAGGAAAAATAACTACTAAATACCAAATTACATTATTACATTATATGCCTATCTAATAATATATATATTACATCATTACAATCTACACATACTTCTGATGACAAAACAGAAAAATTTGGGATTTATGATAAATTGTCTTGATAATGAAGCCCACGTAAAGTTGTAATTCTGGCGCTAAAGGATTAATCGTTATCAATTATACGTTATCTCCAGAAACGTTTTATCTAAGAGAGAAAATCTCTAAAGTATTTCGGAATCCTACAATGGCGAACAAAAAAGTCTACCGAGTGGGCTGTAGCATCATATCTCGGTGTCGACCAATTTAACCAGGGTTTTCTTCAGTCGCCAAGAAAAATGCTGGATTGGAATTTCATTACCAAGATTCATTTCATCATATTCACCATTTCATATATCTATATAATTTTTAAAAAGTAGTGATATGGCCTTAGATGTTTAAATCTTCCATAAATAAAAATTAAAAATCGAGGGGAAACAAGTATTTCCTGCTGAATAAATAAGTTATATAGAACAATATACCATAATGTTGAACTTATCCTAATCTCCAGAAATTCTCCTTATAAGATAAAATTATGCTCTTCACATATTCAATGAAATAGCTTTAATCCTAATCATACTACAAAAAAATCAAAATTACTAGTATAGAGTTTAAATGGTTCCGAAATAAGATATTCTAAGCTGAATGGAAAAACACAGCAGTAAGATAAAAAGTTAAAATGCTACTAAATTAAGAGGGTGACAAATTTAAACTTTTTAAATCAATACTATTGACTTCTACTCCATCGTAGTTTAACCTCTCACCTTATTGTTACTTTTACGTCCTCCACGTCACCCGAGCCTTACATTATTTACCATATGTTTAACATATTTTAAACAATATGCCTACTATTTACGAATGGATAAAATAGAAATATAATTAGAATATAATACTGCATTAGTATGTAACTATGTTATGACTCAACTTGTTTAAGCAAGATCATAGCCGTTTATACATATTCATTTCAGATTTTGGTATTACCAAAGTCCGTAATTTATTACAGTAATTGCTTTTAACAAACGTTTCCAAGAATAATGTTTTAATAATAATATGTCGTTATCAATTAACAATGTAAGGCTAATGAGGAATTCAGAGCAAAAGTGGACCAAGTCCGTATTTTTTTTACTCTTTTGAGAAAATCTATCAAGTCAATGTAAAATGCCTATATTTAAATGCAGATGAAGAATTAAACATTTTTTAACAGTGAAAAATGAATATTTTAAACCCATATTCACAAGTAACTAGGATTTTCAATTTTTGGACATGGTCCACATTTGCTCTGAATCCCTCATATGTTCGCTATAAAAAGGAAAAGGTGCAGTAATAAGATAAGTCTGACAGCATTTCATCCTTTCATGACCTGCTGGGACATTGTTTTATCATGACTAAAAAAAAACAATAAAATGACTCAAGTTCCAGATTAATATGTGACGCAAAAACTGAACGTATGTTTACTGTATGAGGAAAAGATGTCGAAACCTATACGTCTTGTGTGGGTAGAATGATGTGGCAACGAATTGAAAAGTGCTGATATGTTAAGTAGACTAAAATGAAATGATCGCAGAATTCAAAACGAAAGTGTAGGCCTACTTGGAAATCAGAAGAACGTAGCTGAAAAAAAAAAAAAAAAATCGCCGATCCATTGGAAAAATACCTCTATAATGAAACAATTTTCTAACTTCTGTTTTACCTCATTAATAGCATTATAATTATTTAGTCCGAATTTATATCTTCTCCTCTCAAGTTTTATCTTCAAAATGCCAACTTTTTCAAAAAAACTTTAGTATTTTTTATTCGTTCATTCAAATTCACACGACTTATCTGAGCCCTAACAAAGCTTCTGACTTTCCATTTTTTTTTTCAGAATGTCTCATATTTTATTTAAAATTTGTTGTTCTCCTAAGATATTTTAATCCTTAAATTAAAACTGGCAAATATATGTCACTTTTTTGCAATCTTAAGGAACATATTTTGTGCTTATTTCTGACTTTCCATTTTTTTTTCAGAATGTCTCATATTTTATTTAAAATGTGTTGTTCTCCTAAGATATTTTAATCCTTAAATTAAAACTGGCAAATAGGCCCTATATGTCACTTTTTTTTCAATCTTAAGGAACATATTTTGTGCTTTCACAAAACAAAACAATTCCTTATTAGAGCTAAAATAATAAAAAAAAAGTGCATATCTCAGTACAGTGACGCTTGATCCTATCTAACTAAATACCCGAATATCGATGACTTTTCAAATCATGAAACAAATGCGTCAAAAATATAAGTTGCAGAAGAGCATCTCTGCTCTTCTAAATGGATACCCATTGCAGCTAATCACGGATAGAGTTAATTTTACATGTTTCTTGTATAATTAGTTTTATACGCATGATTAGTCATAGTAGATAGGCTAGTACTGAAATTGTAACTTGTGATACTGCAATTCGTCTATAACCATATAGCTTTATTCGACTAACGTTACACCGTATTGTGCTTTACCGACTCATGTCAGATATCAAAGTTGCCACTTTAATCATATGAACTTCATTGAAATAAAGATAATGGAGAACCAAATATATATACTTTTCAGAGTGGGTCGTCAGATGTATCCTAATTACCTCAATAAAGAAAACGCAAATCCTTATGGCTTGAAAATCAATGCTTCAAATCCTGGGTAAGGACTTTTCTTAAACTATGATGATATTGAAGATTTTCGGGCTGTAGGCCGTGGTCGTGAGGCTTGTAGTTCCCCGACGTTTCGCCAGAGACTGCGTCTGACATCCTCAAGCCCGAAAATCTTCAAGATCATCATAGCAACTCCGGCCGTGAAAGTCTACGTGAATACATTTTCTTAAACTATTTTTAATTATCCAATGCTATCTCTTAGAAGTCCACCGCTGTGGTCTCGAGGTAGCGTACTGCCTTGTCACGCAGCGGGCCCGGGTTCGATCCCCGGTCGGGGCAGTTTTCTGGGTGAGATTTTTATCGGGGTTTTTCCTCACCTGTAAGACAAATGTCAGAAAAACTTTAAGGCCGAAACGGTCCCCGAAATCATATGGCCACCATCATCATCATCCTTATCATTATCATCATCATCCTTCACCGGTGTGGAAAGCAACGGGAAGCTACCACACCTACAATTTCCTAGTAAAGCTGCAAGCATAACATGAAAATGCTATGATTGCAGTGAAGGACCTGCCTTCGGGCAGAATTACTATGGATCTCTTAGAAGTAATGGACGGATACTCAAGTGTAAATGCTTTTAGAAGTCATTTTTAAAACACCACTGAGGTTTACTGTGTCAAAAGTTAAAAAAATAAACAATGTACCTGGGGTCTCAGTCAACATCGACCCCTATTGCAATTTCGGTTAAAATACTGTTTATGTCTTTAGAAACATGATCCGCTATCAGCTTTTCAAAATATGCTAACTGTTGTGGTTAAAATTATGTATAAAAAGTCCAGAATTTTAACCGACAACAATATAAGCGTCTTCTGAAAAGCTGATGATGGAACATGTTCCGAAAGGCCTACAAATAAATCGTAATTAGTTGAGAATGACTAGACCTCAGGTATATATCTTAATGTTTTTAACCTCTAACTTTTGAAGGTTACTTTCCTTAATTTTAATATGAACGTGGAATAATTGCCTGTAAGTCTATAAAAAATATGCCAATGTTCCAAATTATGTGGTTTGAATTTCCTCTGTAATCCAATTCCTTTTTCAGTTACATTCATTGGAGTCCCTTAATTCACAAGGTACGGTAGAAGTGTCTATTTCTTTTTTTTTTTTTTTTCGTAATAAAACGAATCGAATAATTGTTGATCCGTAGACGAAACCAAAAACATATGCTAGAAGGTAAAGTTATTTTTGTTACAAATTTTCTTTATACAGAGATATTTTGTGAGGCAGAATCTCACCTTCAAACAATTGAAATTTTGAACATAATAAAACTGCAATTCGTTCTTCTTATAAGATAAAAAATAAGCGAACATGCATTAATTTATAGTGTCCTTTTTTATCTCTCTATTCTGGAAATAAGTTATAATCCCCTTATACGTTTTAGATCGAGATTTCCCCTTCAAAATACGGTTACCATTTATAACTGACTCGGTTAAGAGGTAAAGGTAAAGTGATCCCACTATAGGCCATAGGATATCCTTGGGGTAGTAAGAGGTTAAGGCTCCCACTTTTCTAGGCAAACGGCATTTGATATCAGCCCTGGGTGACGGCCGCCTTTACCCTCAGAACAAGCGCCTGGTACTCATTTCAGTTAGAAGCTGAGTCGACCCTAGGGCATGGTGCTACCAGAAGGTTTTGGTCAGTTTAAAAATCTTGACCCTACCGGGACTCGAACCCTCGACCTTCCGGTTTGCAGCGTATTGCCTTAACTGACTCGGTTATTATAAATAAAACATTAAATGAAAGAAGAATTTACATTTCACAGAAAATGGTTAATTTTGCGAATCGAATGACCTGGTTGTTACACGTAATGAAGATAATCTCCACCTACATTTTATAAAGTCCTTGAAATTATTGTACTATGAATCGACCAAAAATGTTAGGAATTCGTAAAGATATGCATAGAGCTAATCCCCACTATTAGAGAATTACACCTGCATGAGATAGACCACGTCACAGGTATGTTACGTCATCACACCTGTATGTGTGATGATGCTAAGAACATCAATACGTCTTAATTAACACACATGCTATACATCACCATTTGTGGCTCTAAAAATAATGATGAACGTCAATTACTTTTATTTTCTGAAGAACATAAATGCAAGGCTCCATTAAGCTTTTTATTGAATGTGAGTCATGGAGGCGGACGTGTTACCCGACATTACATGATTGTGAATATTTGTACAGTTTGTAACAGGACCTCACCGACAAAATGATAGGCCATGCAGAAAGGATATTTTTTTTGTGAAGGAACATTTAGTCGTAAACACATCATTTATGAATTATGTGCAGATATGGGTCGGAATTGAATGCAAACAATATTGTACACGTGTCATTTTATTGAAGAATACGTGTTTTTACAATGAATGTTCAAATAGTCGATCCTGTGCCTCATTGCATGTTTGATATCGTCGCAGCAGCTATCGGCCAGCATGGCAGGATTCTTTTTGACGTCGTCAAATGCAGCATTTAGTCTATCAATCAGTTGAGCTCGGGTGGCCACTGGCGTTACGTAGACCATATGTGTTAAATTCCAAATCGGAATTTAAAATCTGACGAGAAAAATTGTAAAAAAACATACCCAATCAACTGACGTGATTTGATTTTTTTGGGGGGGGGCATGTCAAGAGTATGGTCTACGTAACTCCATTGGCCACCAGAGCTCAACCGATTAACAGACTAAATGCTGCATTTGACGTCAAAAAGAATCCTGTCATGCTCGGCCGTGCTGGTCGATCATTGCTGCACTCTCTGGTACAATTGGTAGGCCTATTATAAATTGGGGTTCCCTAGCTTTCTGTCCAGTGATCTATTTGAAATACTTGAATCAAACAAAGAATTTTTTTTTAATTATTCAATACCCCAGGTTGTCATTTCGACATTTCTGGTTTCTCTCCTGGCATTGGCGTAATTGTAACCCACTTCTGAAGTTGGGGCTCCTAGAAGGCGGAGTTACGTTATCCCAATGATAATGGGTGATAAATGATAATGAAGTGCCAGAAGAGTTCTTAACCTAAATTCCAGACCATGGGCAACCACAGGAATAATTCCCTTTAAAGAAAAATTCCTGTGGTTCGAACGCGAATCGAACCCTGGACCTCATGAACAGTACTCTGTAACGCTGATCACTAGCCCATGATGCTGGTCGAGAATAATATATTTCTTTGTACTGTCCATCATGTTCTGAGTATCTTTGTTGTCAGCAATAAAGTTTTCAAAATGTTTGGTACTGGCATATAATAAATTTTAAGACATAGCCAAGCGGTTTAAGGCACCATACCTTGGTGCAGAGCTATGGGACTTGCGCTATTTCGAGTCCCCATGAGGGAAAAAATCTCTCAGCACGGTGAGGAATTTAGGTACCTATAATAAGTAGTGGGTCCAGATTCAGAAAACCAACTGTAACGGTTGGGTGACCCAACATGCTGACCACATAACCCCATACTCAGTGAATGCTCGTCATTCTCTATGATTAATATATGCGGATGTGAGACCAGCAGCCTCCAGATAACCCAACCATGGAGTATATATAAATGGAAAATAGCTGTTAGTTGTAAAATTTCGTTAAGTTCAGCAACCCATTGGTAGGAAGTTAAATCTAAATATATTATGAAGTTCTAGAAAATAAATTTGTTAGGGTCTGAGATTAAATCCAACAAGTTACGATTTTTTAAGTTTATCCTATCCCATCTACTCTATTGAAGATCAGATAAAACATGGTTTACATATCAACCTGATCTACTGCTTAGTCAAGTAAAGAGCTCCTTTCATCTCAGTCATAAACAGCCTCACATTTTATAAGTTCATCAGTCATCACAAAGTTAGAAATTCTACAACTAGGCGATTGATTTAATATACTACGACAGCTGAAATTTTCAATAACAGTCACATACAAGTCTACGATTAACAGTAAAACATTCCATTGTTTTTATTTGATACAATCTAGCTTAGTTTTGCCGTGTGCTCAAGTATTGTAGCCTCACTATGATGGTTTCCATTTATATAAATGCGGGTGCCGCGCGACAATGCTTAACATGCGGAATTATTATAGTGGTGGTAGTCTGCATCTTTGTATTTAATTGTATATAACAGCTGCGGGGAAACAAACAGAGCCGCTGGACATCCATTATATTGAGGCGATAATAATAAAAATACATTACTTGGTCATTATTATTGCTCTCAGAGGGTTAGTTGATTTAAAGAATAAGTTATTTATAGAAAAATATGATAAAGGTCTACCATTATATGGGAGTCTATAGGGTATGAGTTTTACTCTATATCACTTTCTCCGATTCCGTTTCCCTCTTCTAATTACTTCAAGCCAGAGTTTTATTTTGAGTTATTTGTCAAGCTATTCACTTTTCCGATTGAGGGTCTTTCCACTTTTCAGCGGTTGCCCTTTTACCACCGGCTGCTGGCCCTTCACATCCACATGTGCCAATCACAGAGGTAGCTGATCAACAGCCAGTGTAGGGGTGACATGTGGTTAGCATGTCGAGTCCCCCAGCCGTTATAGCTGGTTTCTCAACCTGGAGCCGCTACTTATTGTAGCTACCCAATTGCCTCACGATGCTGGGTGGGCACCGGTCCCATACTGGCCGAAATACCATGAGAACATTTCTTCCCCCATGGAGACTCGAACCAGCCAAGTCCCGTAGCTCTGCGCCAAGGCTTCCTACCTTAACCGCTCGGCTACGGCTATTCACTTTTAAAACATCAATTACACTGGCCGACAAAAATTAGCTTTTTTGTCAATTCAGCTTATTTTTATGTTTCTGGGAGTGCTGAATCCAAATCTGTTTTCAATTTTCTTTATAAATCTCAAATTAAGTACTTAGAAAATTGTTCTTTTGTAATTATTACTCGCGTATGTTTAACAAATTAAAAAGATTTACATACTACATTTTTAGAATGCATTTAGCATAATTTAATTAATATTGTATATCTTTCTCTTGTCTTTAAAACTTCGTACGCTACTCTTCCTCTTATGATATAACACCGGGTTTTCTTGATGTGGTGTCAAGCAAGTCACCAATCGTAGAGGCATTCCAACGTCCTTGATTTCTTCTCTCCATAGCCCTAACATACTGGTGAAAACGTTCACCCTCCTCAACACTGACTCTTCCCACAATTTCAGGGAAGACTCCAAATGAGATTTAAGATAGTGAAGTTTCAAGCTCATCAAACAAGCCAATTTTTCAAACTTTTGAAGCATGTTTTGCACAATGTTCTTTTAGTCTGCATCTTTACTTTTTAAAAAAAATGTAAATGACATCTCTGGATGCAGTCCATGCCTTTTTTTCATCATATGTCGTTGTATCAACAAATTTATCAAACAATTTGCGGATGCCACGTCCCACAAAAACATCCTCTTAGAGTTTGGCCTCTGTTAAATGAGGAAAATATCCACCCATATTTGAAACATCTCACAGTTTTAGACCTTGATTTTACAAATTGCTTCATAATACCTAGATTAATGTGAAGTGGGGAGAACATTTTTTTTTTCGCGATCAACAAGGCTCAATCGCAAAAACTTTTAAATTCCATATGAATGAGAGTTTGGTGAATTGGCCATTTGCCTCTGTCCCAGTTTTGGTCTCGGGCTCTGGTGATCCACACAAAAAGCATGGTAACTTAGTAAATCCTGACCGTTGGCAGAGGTCCGTACACACAACTTTCAAGTCTCCGCAGACCATACATTTATGATTTGATTATTTTACTTTTATAAGGACTAATTGTACGTTGTCATACGTTTATTTTAAATGCACTGATCGGTCAATAGGCACTGATGCATGTCACCATTGTGTAAGAAAAAGAGCTTTTAAGCTTCTTTTAGGAATCAAAAATAGCCTCCAAGTTTATATATATATAACATAAGAAAAATAAATGCCTGGACGGAATTTGAACCCGGATCTCTGAATAGGTACTTCAGCGTGATATCCATTACACCACCGGACAAATCTAATTCAAACATATTTTTCCTTAAATATATACTCTCCATTATTACAAGATGTAGTGACAACTCGGTCTTCACTGCCACCTGGTAGCTACTCTAATAAGTAAGCAAATTTAAAGGAATATTTTTACTTTATAGCAGTGACGCTTTATCGATGTTATAATTAAATTTTTGACATTGAGCAATGCATGCTTAATATGACATAAGAAAAATAAATTCCTGGACGGGATTTGAACCCGCATCTCTGAATTGGTACTTCAGCGTGATATCCATTACACCACCGGGCAAATCTAATTCAAACACTTATTTTTCCTTAAATATTTACTCTCCATTATATATATATATATATATATATATATATATATATATATATATATATATATATCAAATTGTCAATCAAATCAAATTATGTCGGAACAAAACATCAAGCTACTTTCTTCAAAATAAGGTGAAAACTGTATATATATATATATATATATATATATATATATATATATATATATATATATATATCTTCCTATAGAAATGAACATATACATATATATATATATATAGTATCTCCAGTAAATTATTTTCTTTCAATCTAGAAACTCGTTGGCTAGACTTAGGTATCTCTCAAGGTCACACTTCTTGGTTTAAATTGATATCACACTCGAAAGTAGGATCTTCACTTGATTCCACTAGTTCAGTGTGTGTGTGTCTGTGTGTGTGTGTCTGTGTGTGTCTGTCTGTGTCTGTGTGTGTGTGTCTCTCTCTCTGTGTGTGTGTGTGTCTCTGTGTGTGTGTGTGTGTCTCTCTGTGTGTGTGTGTCTCTGTGTGTGTGTGTGTGTCTCTGTGTGTGTGTGTGTCTGTGTGTGTGTGTCTGTGTGTGTCTCTGTGTGTGTGTGTCTCTGTGTGTGTGTGTGTCTGTGTGTGTGTGTCTCTCTGTGTGTGTGTGTGTCTCTGTGTGTGTGTGTGTCTCTGTGTGTGTGTGTGTCTCTGTGTGTGTGTGTGTGTGTGTGTCTCTGTGTGTGTGTGTGTCTCTGTGTGTGTGTCTCTCTGTGTGTGTGTGTGTCTGTGTGTGTGTCTGTGTGTGTGTGTCTCTGTGTGTGTGTGTGTGTGTCTCTGTGTGTGTGTGTCTCTGTGTGTGTGCGTCTCTGTGTGTGTGTGTCTGTGTGTGTGTGTGTCTCTGTGTGTCCGTGTGTGTCCGTGTGTGTGTGTCCGTGTGTGTGTGTGTCCGTGTGTGTGTGTGTGTCCGTGTGTGTGTGTGTGTGTCCGCGTGTGTGTGTGTCCGCGTGTGTGTGTGTCCGTGTGTGTGTGTGTCCGTGTGTGTGTGTGTCCGTGTGTGTGTGTGTGTCCGTGTGTGTGTGTGTGTCCGTGTGTGTGTGTGTGTCTCCGTCTGTGTGTCCGTGTGTGTGTGTGTGAACTGCAATTACTTCTACTGACTCTGGAGGTAGAGGTATAGGAATGCCTGGACCATGAGGAATCGGCCGGATGGCAGATGAAAAGTTTGGGCACACATTTTTTGGGGGAGGAGGGGACATTTTTTGGGGGAGGAGGGGACGTAACTACTAACATCAATGCAACAACGAAAGTAGGAATTGTCACTGTGCTTCTTTTGCACACCTTAAGGATATCAAATCTAAAACGATTTTCATTCCCTTTTACCATCTCCTTAAATCTTCTACGCGTATATAAATATTGTGGGGAACCCAATATCTTGGTCGCCCAGCTGAATGTCAAAATATGCGAAGTACATTTTTTTAATGAGTCTGTGATATTTCGTTGATGTTTGTGTACTAAAAATTCACCACAAATGTAAGAGTGTATTTGGATAATTAACATAATCACGAATTGCCATGTTGCATATAAGTTCAAAAAGAACCCTTTCCATACTTTTGAATCAACACCGTCACTCTTAAATCTCATGTTATTGATGATTCGTTTAGCTCAGTAACTTACAACTTTAGTAGTACACTTTCCTGCAGTACCCAGGATTTTTTATTTTATAAGAATTCTGTAAAGTGCACCCACATTTAGAGGTAAAATTAAGATTTAAAAAAGCTATGTCCTACCCACTTATACTTATTTTTGCGTTTACCACGCGAATATGCATAAGGGCTGAAATTGATTTTAAAAAAAAGTCTTTTTAGTGGTTATTTGTGAAAATTAAAATTACCATAATTAAAAAAAATAATACTAAAAGAGTGAACTTTTCTCAAAGTGTTCAACATCATTTCATATTATTGTGATTTGAAAGTTTAAATATAATAATAATAATAATAATAATAATAATAATAATAATAATAATAATAATAATAATAATAATTTCTCTCTCAACTCTAGTAGACTGTTACCATCCTGACCTCTGGTTCCAAGATTCATGGGTTCAAACTGGACTGAGGTTGAATTTTCTTACTTAACTTACTTAATACAGGATTTCCACTTTACAGCAGTTTGCCCTTGGTTCCTGCTTTCCAGAGACTCCTATCTTCCCATTGACCATCTTCCATACCCCTCTTCATCATGGCATCATATATTCCCTCATACCATGCATGCTCTTCTACTTCTCCCCGTCTTCCTTCTGCCTGGTACCATCCAATCCAACACCTGTTTAGGCCACTGGTCTTCCGACATCCGTTGTACATGTCCATACCACTGTAGAGCTTTCTTTGTTATCCTATCGATAACAGTTTCTTGTGCATCCATTTCTTGTCTGATATATGTATTTTGAATATGTTGTAGACTGGATATTCTCATACTTCTCCGTAATCTAATCCATCCATTTCTGTCACCAAGATTCTTTTCTGCATCCTGTCATTTAAGGTCCAGCTTTCTGATCCATATGTAAGTATACTTTCTATTATTGTCTGTATAATCTCTTTCTTTGTTTTTCTGTTCAAATTTCTATTCCATAAAAGACCATTAAGGGATCTAATCGCCTTCCTTGCACAATTTACTCTGTTAATAATATCTTTTTCACAAGTACCAGATTTATCTATTATAGATCCAAGATATTTAAATTCTTCAACACATTTAATTATCATATTATTTATTTGTAAGTCTTCTGAATTTCCTCCGATTACCATATATTCTGTTTTAATATAATTTATCTTCAGTCCACCTACCTCAAATGCATCGACCAACTTTCTGATCATATATTCTATATCTTCTTTATCTTGTCCTATTATAATCTGGTTATCAGCGAATAATAAATTGTGCAGTAAATAGTCATTAATGTTGATTCCCATTCCCCTACATGACTTATTCCATTTCATTAATACATCTTCTAAATATATCTTGAACAATGTTGGTGACATCCCGCATCCTTGTCTTAATCCTTTTGTTATATCAAATTCTGAGGATACTCTATTTCCAACCTTAATACTTGCTTTACAATCATACATTCTTTTTATAAAATGTAGAAGAGATTAGGTTTTCCAAACTTCTCCATTGCCACCCAGAGCTTGTTGATGGATACAGAATTTTCAAGGGCATAAAAATCCTGGGTATGACTTCTATTGTAAGGAAATAAAGTAGTTGGACCCATGCTGTAGATTTGACATTAAAGAGCCTCAATCCTGAAATAAACTTCTGGGCAAAATTTTGTAGCCCTTTTAACACTAAGTTTTGAATTCCGATGCTGATACCTAAAGCTATTGAAGAACGTAGTTAAATACTGCCAATTATTATTATTATTGTTATTATTATATGGCACAATCTTATTTTTAACATTCGTCATTTAGGAGGATAACAAAATTATTCCAAAAGCACAGCTTTTTCACAAATTACCTAAATTTTCTTGAAACATATGAATAATACTATCTGAAGAGCTTCTTTTATGCAAATAATGATCATATGCTGCCAAATCATTAGTCATAGACGTTGTACAAACAAGTGATCATGCAAAACCAATGGAAAGAATAAATACTGTACCTATGTAATGGTATAAAAATAAATTTTACTACTTATGTTGCCACAAACATTTAATTCTTAAATACAGTAACTAAAATAAAAAATATATATATATATAGTTGTATCAGAAATTTAATGGTAAATGTGAATTGAATGATTTTAAATGCAAAAACTCATTTCATACAGTCAATAAAATAACACAGTAAAGGGGGGAAAGTTACTGGGGTGCCAAAAAAAAAAAACCAAATTGTGGGAGGTGAGTAACATGATTACATAAAAAATATACATTCTTTAATTAACTATATTAGTAAGATTTGATCCTGTAAATAGTTTCAAAATAATTTAAGGAATAACTATTAATTCCAAAAAAAATTAAAGAATAACTATCCAGTCCAATTAAGAGGGCACACAATCATCGGTCCTGGTGAACTAGTATTTACCACATCCAACTCTGGTTCCAAGCTTTATGGACTCAAGTCCAGCTGGATTGCAGGATTTTTCAGGGAGCAAAAATCCTAAGTATGGGTCCTTTAAGAAGGAAACAAAAACCCTGGGCCCTGTGCAATAGATTTAAAGCACATTAAAGACAGGGAAATGGAGAAGGCTACATAACAGTGAGCTAATGTTCTTTATGGGAAACCAGATGTAATAATGTTTTTTTTTATTCAATGTTACCAGTTTGTCATTTCAACATTTATGCTGTTCTCCCGGCATTGTGTATTGTAACCCACTTCTGAAGTTGGGGTGTCTGGAAGATGGGGTTCCACTGTCCCAGATATGATGGGTGTTGATGACGGTAATGATGTGCCACGAGAGGCCTTAACCCTAAACTTAATTAATAAGGTGAAATGATGATGGACAGGTGATATTCAGGGCATTAAAGTTTCTGACATTTGTTTTACAGGTGAAGAAAAATCCCATAAAAGCTCATCCAGGAAACTTGTCCCGACAGGGGAACAAACCCAGGCCCATTGCATGACAATGCAACACACTATCTCGAGACCACAGCGGTGAAATAGTTATGTCTCATAGACTGCAATGGCCAGGATATGTTGTACAAATGGGAAATAAAAGAGGCACATGGAAACTTCTTATAGGAAAACCAGATGGAAAGCATCCAGTAGGTAGGCCAAGAATAAGGTTGCTGGAATAATAACATTAACCATGATTTGAGGAACATAAATTGTATTAGAAAACATTAGCTCTGGATAAGGACATCTGGAAAGCTCGCATGACATGAACCTATGGATTTGATAGTACCAATAAGTTAGTGAAAAGAACCTATTGGAAACCCATTTACTGAGTAGTATGCAATGGGTTCTATTCATCTCCAACACAATTTATAATATACATAAATATAAAAATGGAAGCAGAAACATCTTGGGAGCATTCACATCAACAGGAATTTAAATATGAACATATTATTATTGGAGAGGACAATACTTACAGCAAAAATGGAACATGGTTTACAACAATCTGTCTAATAACTTCCAACTCTTAGCAGAACATTTAGACATGAAAATTTCTACAACTAAAACAAGAGTTATGGGATATATGTGTAACAAAACAAGATAGTTCTTTATTCATTAGAGTACTCAGGATACCATGTCAGTTACGAAGTTATGATAATAAACATGAAATATTGGTTAAATACAAAATTGTAGTAAATCCATGGGAATAGTTAATAGAGTTTTTAAACTACTGGGTATCCCAATAAGAATGCCAGATTTGAATTGGCCGCCATTTTTTTACTATGAGGTTGGCAGCACTCTACCTACACTTTTTGTTTTCTATATTTGTTGCAGTTACTGGATATGGAGCATTACACTGCTGAATGAGTTTTAATTGTGAAAACTCATTACCAGAATGGTGAATGTTATGCTCAAACTGTTTGAAGGCTTCCTGCGCTCTTAGGACAGAATAATGCACCTAATGAGTCAACTGTTCGGAGGCAGATGACGAAATTCGAGGCAACAGGGAACACTGCAAACATTCCAACACCCGAATGCACTCGTCGTATGTGGTCTGTTCAGAACATCATCATTGTAAGAGATAGTGTTCAAGTGAGTCCAAACAAATTCATTCGTCGACGTTCACAGCAGTTAGGTATTTCAAAAGACTCATTGCAGAGGATTCTCGTGAAAGATCTAACCCAAGAACTGAAACCAACAGACCATTTGCAACAAAGAAAGTTCGTTCAGTGGATTCTTGAGAGGCAACATGCAGACCACAACTTTGCCAACAAAATTATCTTTAGTGACGAGGCTCAGTTTCATCTTTGAGGCTTCGTGAACAAACAGAACTGTCACATTTGAGGAACAGAAAACCCTAAAAAAATTATTGAAAGGGGATTACACCCTCAACGAGTGACTGTTTGGTGTGGACTTTGGGCCGGTGAAGTGATAGGGCCTTACTTTTTCGAAGATGACAATGGTAATGCCACAAAAATTAATGGAGAATGTTACCGTAATATGGTTAGGAATTTCTTGTGGTCTTATTTCGATGACATTGATTACGAACAGTTGTGGTTCCAGCAAAATGGCGCTACATGCCACACCTCCAACGAGACTATTCATCTGTTGCATGAGAAATTTCCAAACCGAGTCCTTTCGAGCAGAGGTGACCAAAACTGGCCACCAAGGTCATGTGACCTGACACCGTGCGACTTCTTTCTTTGGGGGTTTCTCAAATCACAGGTTTATAAACACAATCCCTGGACCATACAAGACCTGAAGCAGGAAATTTGACGTGTCAGCGCCAAACTCCAGGCGCAAGACTGTGCAAAAGTAATCACAAATTTCATGGACAGAGTCACTAGCTGCAGACCATCTTGTGGTGGACATATGCCAGATGTCATTTTCCATACTTAAATCGGAATGTGTGCCCTTTGTGTTCATGTATGGATGTCATTTCTTTCAAATATAGTTTATTTTTAACATTATTAAATCCGGCATTCTTATTGGGACACCCTTTATCTTTAATGAAGAAACATACAAGAGCAAGGGTTTATAAAACTCTAGCAAGTCCGTTGCTTGCCTATGGAAACAAGAGATGGAAGAAGAATCACAGCTGGTGAAATGAAGTTAATGGGAACAGCTGAATGTACACAATTAGACAAAAAGAGGAATGCAGACTTTCTACAATAACTTTAAATCACTTCTGTTATTGACTATATAATTACATACAGGAATCTTTAGCAACAACACCTTCAACACATGGATTAGGAAGACCTCTTAAAAGATAATGAGAGACCAGGCCACCGAGTCTAATACATGGCAGAAAGATTATGATACAATATCCTGAAGCCTGAAAAAACATAATAATGATAAAAAATATGTTGTAATAATGATTCAAACTCCCAAAAGGGAACACAAGAAAGACCTGATAATGCAGGTACAAAATACACTACAATTATGATTTAATTCCCCAAAAGGGGTCACAGGAAAACCCTGATAATGAAGGTAGGAAATATATTACAAAAATGATTCAACCTCCCAAAAGAGGACACAGGAAAGATTTGATAATAAAGGTACGAAATATATTACAATAATGATTCAATCTCCGAATATGGGACACAGGAAAGACTGATTATGGAGGTATGAAACATATTACGGGGTGAATCATAAATATGGCTACCGCATTGTGTGATGAAAATATTACCATTACAGGAAATATGAAATTGCCGTTTGAAAGGCAATTATTCAAATTACAACAATGGAATAAAACAAAACAGCGTAAAACTTATGTCATTAGTCAAAATGGCATTGAATGTGCAACAACAAATTACAATTGCTGCATGGGCAATAACGTATGCTAATGATAGTAAGGCCGCAAGATGTGAGTTTAACGTAGCATTGCAGTCGTCGACTGTGGGGAAGTGGAGAAAACGACTGCTGGAAACAGGAAGAATGCAGAAAATCAAACTCCTGGAAGGTCTTGCATTTGCATGAATGCAGAAACAACAAAGAGAATTGTGGAGGCGTTCGACGCTAGTCCACAAAAATTAACCTGCCAAGCTGCACGTGAGCAGTGATTTGTTTTGTTCTATTGTTGTAATTTGAAGGATTCCCTTTCCAATGATAACATCATATTTCCTTTAATAATAATATTTTCGTCATAAAATGCGATCAAACATATAGCCATATTTCGGAATCGCTCTGTACAATAATAGTGGAATGCAGGCTTTCAGGCCAGTAATCATAATGTTAATAGATTCCGGGCTATGTGGCCGTGGTCTATAGCTAACATTACATTACAATAATAATTCAACCTCCCAAAAGGGGTCACATGAAATACCTGATAATGAATGTACAAAATATATTACAACAATGATTCAACCTACCAAAAGGATCCACAGGAAAGGCCTGATAATGAAGGTAAGAAATACTTTACAACAATGACTCAACTTCCCATAAGGGGACACAGGAAAGACTTGATAATGAAGGTATGAAATATAATAATTATTTGAACCCCCTTCCCAAAGGGGGCACAGTAGAGATGAAGATGAAAGTATTACACATCCAAGTTAACTGTTCACGGGCGGAGGGGAAGAGTTTTAACACTAGTGTCGCCGATCTATTGAATCTGTGGAAGGGATGCAGGAGAAAACTGTACATCCGATCACGTATTGAAATTTTTCAACTTCAAATGTGGGGAGAGAATGTCTAAACACGTGTGAAAGTTCTTAACATGGTTGTCAAATTAGTCATTTAAGCACAGAACGCTCAAGCGGTCCGATCATTTAAAATCACAGTCATCTCTCTGTTACGAGCCTCACAATAAATCACAAGTGGCAACATGTAATGAGAAGGGCAAGGAAGGGACAGCTCATTCCTAGATGTCACCCCAAAAGTAACAGGGTTGTCAAGTTAGTCATTCTGCCACTGACCGCGCAGAACAACGGATCATTAAAATACATAGTATTTGTCAGCTCTCTACCTGCCAATCAAACAACATAATACAAAGGAGAGGAAGTGGCAACATAGTAAGGAATAGAAAGAGAGACAGTTTGTTAGTTAACATAATTCCCACCTGCACAAAACACTTGGATGGATAATAGTTCATATCACCGGTAATTATTTTATTATAAGGCTAAGTAAAAATTTAAAATTTCACCTTACAAAATGTATTTTTAATAGTTGTGATATAATATGCATTTAATATTGTCAACTGCTATTACTGATTGAAAAGGCTTTCATTTGATCTATTATTACAAGTAATAAGCAAATGGCTAATTACATATTCATAACTTAGTAATTATTAATTTTTGCTAGTATATATTTTAGAAATATTACTTTATTCAAAAATGTATCTTGAGATAGTCCTAATAACCTCAACATTCCACATGAGCAAATTCACTGAGCATATTTAAGGGTGTCATTTTATATAATAGTTGAATAGGTTATAAGGAGCATATTATGAAAATGTATTTGGTAAAAAGTTAAAATTTGACATAATATGAAATAAAATTATTTATGTTGCATCGGTGTAACCTCATTTTCAATCCTTTTAATGTAAACAACTACTCTGCCTTTTTTAAATATTGATTTTTCAAGTTCTATCTTGCTGTTCAATATAGAAAAAGCATCTACATTTCAACAAAAGTTTAGTTTGATCTACCAAAATTCATAATTTATGCACTTACCTTCTATATTTTATCTACTTCCTTCTTCTTTGAAGACACTAAAGCTTGATTCTAAATTGTTTTAATGCTGCTACTCATTTTAGACCAGCATTTTAATTTAAATCTTACTGTCACTATTCTTTTAATGTAGGCCTGTCTGCTGTATCTAAGCTGATACACTCAAATTTCTTATTTTTAGGTTGGGGCACTCAGTAGGCGGAGTTATGTTAACCCAACAATACGATGGATGATAAATGATAATGAAGTGTCTGGAGAGTACTTAATGTAAACCTAATCTAAATTCCAGACCATGGGCAATCACAGGAATAATTCCTTTTTAAGGAAAAATTCCTATGGACCAGGAATCTAACAAGGACCTCATGAACTGTAGTGTAAGAAATGCTGACCACTAGTCCATGAGGTTGGTCCCATTTGTTAAAATAGATGTTTTTATTATTTATATCATATATTATTCTATTGCTATTTTATTCCACAAGTGAGTGATTAAATAATGATTTTAAAAAAGTTTTGTATTATACAGAAAGAAAGAATTACCATTAAATTGTCGTAGTAATTCACTATTAACAGGATTTAATAATCTACTACCAAATTCTAATTTACTTTAATTTTCAAACATAATGTTTTTATTATTAATTTAATACTTCTCACTGAAGAATAAATTATATTTGAAGAGAAACATTTTTGCCCAAACCGAGACTCGAACCTGGAACCTTTGGCTTTCTAGGCCAATGCTCTACCATCTGAGCTATCAGGGCAAGTTCCAATATAGATGCAAATTTTTCTCTTATACAAGTTGTAATTCGCAGCACCAAATGCTATGAAGCCTTTGCTTCTATCTTTGCAAATGGCAGCTTCTTAGTTAAGAAGACATTTATCGGGAATTTAACACTACTTTATAAAGTCAGTAGGGCTTCAATTGATGTTTTTATTATTAATTTAACACTTCTCACTGAAGGATAAGAGTTCCGAGTCTTGGTCTGAGCTAAAATTTTTCTCTTCAAATATAGTTTATCCTTCAGTGAGAAGTGTTAAATTAATAATAAAAACATCAATTGAAGCCCTACTGGCATTATAAGGTAGTGTTATATTCCCAATAAATGTCTTTTTAACTAAGAAGCTGCAATTTGCAAAGATAGAAGCAAAGGCTTCATATCATTTGGTGCTGGAAATTACAACGTATATAAGAGAAAAATTTGCATCTAGATCAGAACTCACCCCGATAGCTCAGGTGGTAGAGCATTGGCCTAGAAAGCCAAAGATCCCGGGTTCGAGTCTCAGTCTAGGCGAAAATTTTTCCCTTCAAATATAATTCAAACATAATGTTCATATGAACATTAAAAGTTGCAATAAAATCATTAGTAGACAAAATAATTGCAAATAACTTAGTTAAAAAAACATTGTTCATTAAAGACCTTTGATATACCAGATTACGGATCTGGAGCTGGGAATCAAGAAAGGAAATGAAGCTAGGGATTAAAACAAAATGCAGGAACATTTACAACTTTCTATTTATATTTAATTTGTACTCACCGACTTCGGCATTTTGGATGTGGTGTAAGATCTCAACTAAACACAAAAATTTGCCTGTAAAAAATTAGAAAAAATACAATAGTAACAACAAAAAGAACTCAATACATTTTACATTTAAGTAAAAAAAAATATTAAGCAGAAAAAATATAATTTTTAATTAATACAATCTCATCATATTAGCTGAGAATAAAGTAAAAACAGCACCATCCTGTCTTGCAGAGCGAAACAAGTGTAACAAATTTTCTTTACTCATAAAAAAATAATTTCCTAACATCAGAAAATTAAGTTCTGAACATTAAAATGAAGAATATACAAATATTATAATTTATATGCCATGTATCAAAAGAGACAAGTTTATAGAAATTTATTGAAACATATTACAAAAATGGTTAAAGTGTCATTTTAAAACAAAACACATCAAATTTTGACTCACATAGTGCCATGGTACCACATTCCATGTAACAGATGCTTTTTACGAAGGTGGAATTGGGGTCTGAAGTATATTTTCTGCTGACCTATGTAAAGCTTTTGTATGCAGCAACATTCCTCTACATAAATTGAATAATCCACATCTACGATCATTTCTTGAAAAATATTATGTTGATCAAAGAATACCAGATGAATCTACCCTTAGGAAAAATTATTTACTTTTGCTACTTGCTTCTGTCCTGGATTCAATACGATCTAACAAAAGAAAGAACCCGCCAAACCTCATTTACTTTCATTTGAAGTGTTAGAATGAACCAATCACAGTACAGTTGCACATTTGTAAATGATTCCCTGCAACTTCTATGGGCTACTGAATTGGAGAGTGATTGTAACAAGGTGGTTTGCACATTTGTAAATGATTCCCTGCAACTTCTATGGGCTACTGAATTGGAGAGTGATTGTAACAAGGTGGATATCTTGCTCACAAATGCAGCTTCATATGGATTAAAAGCTAGTCGGTCCCTTAGAGTGTTTTTTCCCAATCTTATCCATGTCACATGTTTAACCCATGCATTACATCACATTGTAGAAAATATATGCACTCTCTTTTCATCTGTTAACATCAATAATTTCATCAACATCATCATCCAGTATCATGGCAGCTGCCGCCGTCTTCCGGAAACCGGAAACCAAACACCATTCCTCTCTGTCCATCCACTGATCTTCCACCAATCCTCTGATATTCATAGCTGCTTGTACCCCTTCTATCCAAGTTTTCTTCGGTCTTCCTCTCTTCCTCCTTTCTATTGGGATCCATTCCATAACAATTTTAGGCAATCTTTGCTCTGGCATTCTTTTGACATGGCCATACCACTGTAATCTTTTCTTTTCTATAATGTCTATGATGTCTGGCTCCTCTTGTACACCCATAATTTCCCTTATTTCTTTATTTCGTATTCTATCCATTCTAGATTTTCCAGTCGTCCTAGAGTGTTTTTCCGAGGCATGATATTTGGTTTTTTAGCATTTTTTTTTTCTTTTTATGATGAACGAGGAGCTGGCCCGATGCATCAACCCCCAACCTGGGGGACGGGTAATTTTTGTTCAAGGTTTTCTTCCTCTAGCCTTTCATAATCCATTATCTTACTGCAAGGCAGCAGCGCTAGTTTTGGTCTGCCCTGGGTATTTTATTTCCCCAGTACCCACCATATCTGGTGAGCATTCCCTATCTGCCACCTGGGGAGGCGCCCGATGGGAGACTGGCAACTCCAATAGGGGTAAAAGTGTTTCTAAAAGTACTGGCTCGTTTTAGATAGTCTCCTATCAATGACAGCCATAATGAATGTGTTTGTGAAAGAAAGAGAAACTTTATATCAAGATATCAATTTAATCCATGTACATTATTTATCACTTTTGAAAGCAATTAAGGTCTAGCACATTTATATAAAATAATATATTTTTTAATCTAAGCTGCAATAGTCAATGCATGAATACTGGTATTAACAAAATTAATGAGAAACAAGGAAAAAATTAAAACTGATGCCATGAAAAATTACTCTGCTTACTCTTCATTAAAGAGTAATTTACAAAATTATAACTATATCTTACACAAGTTATATGGCAAATGTGTAGAAAGTGCTCTTTTAAACTAGTTGGAAGAAAAACTCAGTGAATGATTCAATTTTTTACATTGGTATCATTGTTTTTAACTTTTTTACATTAATTTATTTAGTAGTTTTTAAAATGGTTACCTTGTTCTATGAATTTTAATCTTTTAACACAAAACAATCCTAATTTTGAACCATATGCTGAATATGTCTGGTCATATTTCATTTTCACTTGAGCTATTCTATCTAATGTACCAGTTTATAAATTCTTACAATGGAGAACATGTTTATTCACAAAATGAAGTGAGGGAACATGCATTACTTAAAATATGTTTTGGAATGAATTGCAAATGTTGGTCATACTGATTTCACATACATGTTCTGCCATCTGCTGGAAGTTTCATTAAGCATTTGTGCATGTGCACTATGTTTCTGTAGAACTTAGAATAAATATCAGCAATTTGCATAGATACATAAAATATTTCATAAATGTAAAAAATGTTCTAAGAATCATTGCAAAATATTTATAATATTACAAAATGCTAGTAAAAATTGAAAAAAAAAGTACATAGTGTAACAATGTCATGAGAATGTTATTTGGAAAAACATTGCGCAAATTACCGTAAAGTTCAACAACCGAAAGTGAGATACAGACACGCAAGTTATAATTTTAAGGTAATAATTAAATGTAAATATGGTACAACTACATAACTGAATCGTTTACTGACTAGAACCAGTTCCAACTAGTTCAGAAGAGTGCTTTTTACACAGTTATCTGAGATTTTAAACAGTAAAAAGTAAAGTGATCCCACTTTTTCTAGACAATTGGCACTTGATGCCAGCCTGGTTGCCAACCCTGCATGACGACCGTCTTTACCCCCAGAACAAGCATCTGGTACTCATTGTAGTTAGAGGCTGAATCGACCCCAGGGCCATAGTGCCATCAGAAGGTTTGGGTCAGTTTAAAAATCCTGACCCCACTTGACCTTCCGGCTTGTAGTGCAGTGCCTTAACCACTACATTACAGCATGCCCCATTTTAAACATTATATTGCATCAGTGGCATGAGCTGATTATAGCAGTTACCCCAATTGTACAATAAAAATGCATCCTTTACTTTAAAACTTGCATTGTAAAATGCTATGCTATCATTTTATTTAATGACACTCTTTAACAGATAAGGTGGTCATACTCATTATCATTGCAATTCAAATGTGGGTGAGAAAGGGCCAACAACATTTTTGCAGACATCCTTTTTCATACTACTATTTCTTTTATGTGTTATAAATATACGATACAGGACCCACAGCATTACTTCTTTTCCTCAGGATGTTTATACATTGAAAATTTCGTCAAGTCTCGGTTGGGTATGAACCCACAAATCTTGGAACCAAAGGCGAGCATGGTAACCATGAGCCACTATGATCAACCTTATTGCAAAATGTTCAGCTTATAAATAGTAGGGGCATTTATCATTCTAAATATGTTTCTAGATACCTGCCATAGTAGTATGGTATATTAAAAATTAATATTTTCAAGAAATTTCAGGGTATGGCACAAAAAGAGGACATCCGAATTTTGAGATAATTTTGGTTTTAAAATGAAGCTTAGGAACGTCGAAGATGAAAACATGAAAAAAATTTGCAGACCATCCAGAAACAAAACTGTAAAATAACAATTAATAAAGCACTGTACCCTACATTACCCGAAGGAAGGGGCTGCCATTGTGATCGTGATGTCAGATTCGATATTCAGACGATAGTCCAGGGTGAAAACATGTTTTCTTCAATAGAGATGCAAAAATATAATAAATATTTTATTGAAATAAAAGAGCACTGCTGTATTTCCAAATGATTTAAAAAAATTACATAGCAAAATGTTTAAAATTTAATAAAAATCACATCCCCACAGAGTTTCTTAAGAAAAAATGGTTTAACTGAATAGATTGTCGATAATAATCGATACATCATCGTACGTATATCTCGAAAATGAACAACGGCAAATTAGCCCTTGCAAAATATCCAATAAATAGATGCCACTTATTTATGACAATCTTCGAAATTTGTAGTATAATTTATTAGAATACATGTATAATAACCTAAAAGCTAACCTAATTTATTTGAATTACTCTAACTTGTGAAAGTAATAAATAGAATGGCATTTAGACAATATTAAATTACAGGTATGTAAATAAATTATACTATATGTGTAAGAAACTAAAAGCTAACGTAACCTAATTATGCATAAGAAACTATTACTCTAACCTAGTTTCTTTAGTGATGGTCCACAGATTTTCTCGTGTTTTCATCTTTGGTGATCCTAAGCTTCATTTTAATACCAAATTTATATCTAAAAGGGAATGTCTTATACAGTAAACCAGTGAAATGTGTATTTTGTAGTGCTTATAAAATTTTATTTTACTGTTTTGTTTCTGGATGGTCCGCAAATTTTTTTTTTTTTGTGTTTTCATGTTTAGTGATCCTAAGCTTCATTTTAAAATCAAAATTATCTCTAAATTCGGATGTCCACTTTTTGCGCAGTAACCAAAATTTCATACTTACTTACAATTCAATAACTCTGCCAAAGGAAGCCAACATACAGGTTTTTCCAATATAGCAATAGTCTTCAAAGAATTTCATTAAACTTCCCAGATTACATACTCGGTTTTCATTCAACTAATATTTCAGTCGTGGCCAAATAATAAACAGTTCCAACACAATAGGGAATGCACTTAGTGCAAACTACCAACTAATCACGATTATTTCTCGAAAGTTTTTTTTTTGCCTACCTTATTGAATGAAGTCGTTTTTCTCATGGAAAGTCTTCACGAAAATGGTCTCTTGTGTATATTAATGAAACAGTAATATTAATTTTCAATATCTTGACAAATTACATCAATCAACATCACTTAACTAAAATGCAAGACATTTGAATGAAAGCAGTAAAAGTAGTACCAGTAGTGGTTTATTTCCACTTCCCACAATTAAATATAAACAAAGCTTCTTAAATTAATAGGGGCACACCATAGCATAGTGGTTAAGGCCCTGCACTACAAGCCGGAAGGTCAAGGGTTCAAGCCCCGGTGGGGTCAGGATTTTTAAACTGACCCAAACCCTTTGGAGGCATCATGGCCCTGGGGTCGACTCAGCCTCTAATGGAAATGAGTACCAGACACTTGTTCTGGGGGTAAAGATGGCCGTCAAGCAGGGCTGACATCAAGTGCCGATTGTCCAGAAAAAGTGGGAGCCTTAACCTCCTACTACCCCAAGGGCCTCTTGAGGCCTGTAGTGGGATTACTTTACTTTTTCTTAAATTAATAAAATGCCATAGCTGACAAAGTGTACCACATAATTTGATGTTATATTTTTTTCTGGCATGTAATCACTTTTCATTTCACTTAGCTTCGCACAACTCAATTGTTTTTTCTCTTCTCTTGCAGTCTTCTCACAGGCCTTCTTACATAAGTCAGATACGTGTATCTATGGGCGAGTGGTATATCTTGGCAGATCTTATAGTGCCATACGCTGCCAGCAATGTTACAAAGTGTCATAGTTGTTGATTCATGCCTGTTCATGATCTTTTGAGCATGGCTTTTGAAACATATAACTCTGGCCAAATCACATTCCTCTTGTTTACTTTCTTCCAGTAGTTGTTGACCGGTTTTTTGTGTATAGGATGGGAACCTTACATGCACGTCCTCTATGAGCAGGACTCCTTTAATAATTCGTATCACAGCCTCGAGGGCATGTATTTGGATATTCCGATGACTGCCTTGAGGAAGCGAGCTTTACTTTTTCCATTGATTGTAGGTGCCTTATCATAAATCTGTCCCATATTAGCGCTTAAGAGGGCTATAGTGTAATAAAGCATAGAACAATGAAGGAAAATGAAACAATAATGAATAATAATGGAATAAACTTGCATGAACTAAATCAAATGTTATAAAGGCTGAACTGCACTTTTAGTTACGCATGATTTTTCAGTTTATTATTGGAAACTATAGCTCTTCTAATAATAGCAAATTCAGAAGATAATCTACAGAAAGGTCTGCATGAACTTAACAAAATTACAAAAGAATATGGATTGAAGATATCTACAGAGAAAACAAAAATTATGGCATTTCAAGGTACAGATCCTGTCACAAGTAAAATTGTACTGAACAATAAAATTTTGGAGCAGGTGAATAATTTTACATACCTAGGATGCAATATCTCATATGAAGAAGAAAAGGATGTAAATGCAAAAATATCTATATTTTTAACAATTTTAGGGTTAATAAATTCTATCTTCAAGCCACAGTTAGTCCAAAAACATTCAAGACTAAAAGTGTATAAAACACTGGCTCTTCCAACTCTTTTGTATGGTAGTGAAGTACGGACACTGAAACAGAAGGATATACAGAGACTTAGATCTGCTGAAATGAGATACCTTCGGAGGACTGCAGGATACACACTACTAGATCACAAAAAAAAAATGAAGACATCTTAGAAGAATTACACATGGAACCTTTAGAAAACAAAATTGCTGATTATAAGTCAAGATGGATGCAACATGTTCATCGAATGGAAGATCACAGGATACCTAAACAAATGTTAAGATATCAACCTGCAGGAAGAAGACCAGGACGTCCACTCAAAATACTTCTGGATGGTGTTTCTCTTGAGGCCAAAACAGGTCAACAAATGGCCTAAATTCGTGAATGTACTATTATGATGATGATGATCATAGCTCTTCTGTATTTACTAACATTTTTCTTAACATTTTAAACTTTTCAAACAATTTTTATAACATTAGACAATTTTCAAGCATTTATTTTTATATATTATGACACTGTTAGACATTATTGTGATGCTAACTGCTATTTTCTCCATAGAGTATATTACTTAGTCTCTGATTTTTCTACTGTTAGACAAATTTGTGATGCTAACTGCTATTTCCTCCATAGAGTATATTACTTAGGCTATGATTTTCTATCGCTGTTTCGGGTTATCACTGGTTGGATCGGCAGTAGGATGTGACAAGTAAGTATACACCCATTTTGGAAAAACTGCACTTAAACTAGCGTGAAATATTTTCAAAGTCCTATGAAACAACAGTGCGCATGCGCCAGAGTTTATAGAGCCAGCGATAACCCACAATCGAACCACATATTGATTATCAGCCTTGATTACTCTCTGTCGTTATGAAAATTTAAATGACCAATATTTGCAATAAATCCCCAAATCTATGTTAAAAAAATATATTAATAATAATACAATTACCAAACATTTATTAAAAATGGGTGTACACTTACTTATCACTCCCTAACGCTGATCTAACCAGCGATAACTCAAAACAGCGATAGAAAAATCATGGACTAAGTAATATACTCTGTGGAGAAAATAGCAGTTAGCATCACAATATTGTCTAACAGTGTGATAATATTGTGATTTGCATATTTAAATAAATACTTCAAAGTTGTCTAATAATGTTATAACAATTGTTTGAAAAAGTTTAAAATATTAAATAATGTCAGTAAATACTGAAAAAGAGCTATAGTTTACAAGAATATAACTGAAAAATCAAGCGCTAGTAGAAGTGCAGTTGAGCCCCATTTTTAATAAATGTTTGGCAATTTTAATATAGATATATTTTTTAACATAGACTTGGGGATTTATTGCAAAGATTGATCATTTAAATTTCACAGCGACATGCTGCCATCTAGCATAAGATTTTTTAACTTTAGTACGATATCGACAGTAAACGAGGATGATAATCGATATATGGTTCGATAGTGGGTTATCGCTGGCTCTATAAACTCTGGCCCATGCACACTTTTGTTCTATAGGACTTTGAAAACATTTCATGTATGTTTAAGTGAAGTTTTTCTGTTATAAATTTTAAAATATTTTGAAACCTTGTATTGCTAAACCACTCTTACATCTTCTGCATCAGCCAATTAGCTTTTGTTGTCAAAGGAAGTCTTAAGGAATCAACAGGTTAAAACTTCATGATAACTGATCAATGAGAAATAGAATTCTCTTTCCAATCTGTGACGTCAAGCTAATCTCCTTGGCCTAGACTTCCAGTAAATAACCAAGCTTCTAGATACTACCTTCATCTGGCAACCATACACCTTTATCTGCACACCTTGTAAGCCCTTGTTTCCCTCAACGAGATTTAAGCGCTCTCCCCTACAGGGAAGAAATTGAATCAACTAATTTAACTTGTTTTTATACAGATGTCATTGGAGTGGCCCGTGGTCAGCATTCTGCCTCATACTTACATCTAGGAAACTAAGGTAGTATAGGATGGGAAAATTTGGTAAATTTTGCTTAGAGGTCTTTCTATTTGGGCTTAAGGATCTTTTATGAGCCTGAAAATCTTCAGACTCGGGACTCACGGCTTAAAGTCCCTCCCAGAGTATTTGCTCCTTGGATTTTTCCATCCTAAAAAATCCATCAACTCCAGCCGGATTTGAAACTGCGACCCTCAGGACCAGAGACAAGGAGCATAATCACTAGTCCACCGCAGCTGACTTATGCGTGAATCCATTTCTCCCTTGGTAGCTAGTCCATCAGGCTGAATGCAATAGTTGCTTTTCTAATGACTAGGCAGCAAACCTTAATTTTAATGATCATGCATAATGGATTTGAATGAAATTCGACGCACTATTTAATTTTAATCCAAAATTATGAGCGCTGGGGTAGTGGGGGTTGAATGCACGCCACTGGTACCCACATTATTTTTTTTTATATTCTATGCCAGGAATCCACATCTGAATGTTTCAGCAGAGAACAAGTGACGGCTCAACTGCACTTCTACTAGCGCTTGATTTTTCAGTTATATTGTTGTAAACTATAGCTCTTCTTCTGTATTTACTAACATTATATAATATTTTAACCCTTTTCAAACAATTTTCGTAACATTATTAGACAATTTTGGAGTATTTATTTAAATATGCAAATCACAATATTATAGAGTCCACCACTGTGGTCTCGAGGTAGCATGCTGCCTTGTCACACAGCGGGCCCGGGTTCGATCCCTGGTCGGGGCAGTTTTTCTGGGTGAGGTTTTATCGAGGTTTTTCCTCACCTGTAAGACAAATGTCGGGAAAACTTTAAGGCCAAAAAACAGTCCCCGAAATCATATGGTCATCGCAATCATCATCATCCTTATTATCATCCTCATCATCATCCTTCACCGGTGTGGAAAGAACGGGAAGCTATCACACCTACAATTCCCTAAATAAAGCTGCAAGCATAGCATGAAAATGCTATGATTGCAGTGAAGGACCTGCCTTCGGGCAGAATTACTATGGATGGATGACACTGTTAGAGACAATATTATGATGCTAACTGCTATTTCTTCCACAGAGTATATTACTTAGTCTATGATTTTTCTATCGCTGGTTGGATCAGTGTTAGGGAGTGATAAGTGTACACCCATTTTTAATAAACATTTGGTAATTTTAATATTATTAATATGTTTTTTAACATAGATTTGGGGATTTATTGCAAATATTGGTCATTTAAATTTGATAGCGACGGATAGTAATCGAGGATGATAATCGATATGTGGTTCGATTGTGGGTTATCACTGGCTCTATAAACACTGGCGCATGCGTACTGTTGTTCTATAGGACTTAGAAAATATTTCATGCTAGTTAAAGTGTAGTTTTTCCACAGGGTATCCTGTTTGAACAATAATCATTGACTAATGCATGTTTTCCATTGTAAATATAGGGGTTTTGATTAAAATTCCCAACTTCTGTTCAATTTTAAGGAATCTTTCGTTTTATTTCGGGAAAAAATCAACATATATATATTTTTTTTTTCCTTGAGTAATTATTATTCATATACTGCAGCAATAATTTGTGCACATTTCGGTTTTTTTATTTCAGTTTATGTACGTGGACTGTAATGACCATTGATCAATGAATTTGTGATTATAACAGAGTATATTAGAAACAATTGAGATTAAAAAAAAAGTGCCTGGAAGAAAAGAATCACAGCTATTCATAAAAAAGGTATGTTGGATGCCATTTCCGAAGTATGTTGCAGTATTAAAAACTGTATTTTACATGTTACTAAACAATGCGGCTTACGCAAGTTTTAGTACATAATATATAAGTACACAATACAAAGTATTAAGAGGAAAACTAGCAAACTTCACAGGTGGTGCTGTTTTATTGCTATTGCGTGCAGTGGCCTATATATCGGCATGTTACAGCAATTGATATTCAAGAGCAAAATTAACAATACTTACCGGTTAAGATCTATAAATGCTTATTTTTTTAAATTAGAACACTGTACTCATATCAAATCACTCAAAGATGTATATAATATGAACAAAACACTTCAAACTAAGAAACTAAATATACGACACTAGCGCCTTTACTTGCAAAGTTATACGGGGCATTGAAAAGGTCACTATGAGTGTAATTTCTAAATGAAATATTATTGAAACAGTGATTCAACTTATACTTACGTAAACTAAAACTGACAAACACTCCACATCCACTAAAATTACATGAATGACTAATCTTACTTTCTTACAAGTATAACACACAAAGTCGTCACGTTGACTGACACCTCACTGACAATATGGCCGCTGACAAAAGGGTGGGGCGTTCAACTATACGTCCATTCATGCGCATCTGAACTGCGCAAGGCACCAAGTAGTTTCGCGCCTTAAAAACAATCTTTGTTACTAAATAAATTGGGTTTATTCTAATTAAATAAATTACAAGATATAGAAAGTAACCCAGAATCACTTACACAGAAGTAAGTTTAAATTATCCGGGAAACAAGCAAATTTCAACCAACTTGACACAATATTAACACACGATGTTGACACTTGTGCCATCTAATGGATATGATCATAAATAATATTCCGTAATACGGAACATAGATGACACTCAACACCATTGAATTATAATTGACAATGCAACCAAATTAAAATATTTCGCTTATCCTGTCATCTAGTGAACGAATATTATATTTTAAAATAATTATTTTAAAAACTTATTATTCATGTTTTGTCATATTGAGAACTATACATTGTGCGCTTATTTTAAATTAAATGCTTAAATTCAATTTTTAGAAGAGAAATTATGGAATATTACAAAGGGACATTTTTTTAATTGGCAATCCTAAATAAACAGAATATGGAGATTTCGCGCTTTAAATCGTTCTCTGTGCTTTAAATTGTGAGTGATAAAACATTATTTTAAAGTTAACATTTAATTGTTGTAATAGAGAGTTGTGAATGACATTAATCAATTTTTAAGTGATTGCATTGCAGTTAAAAGTATTTTATCATGGCGCGCCTGGATAAGATGTTAATTCAAGGAATTCGAAGTTTTGGTCCTGAAGAAAGTGATTCACAACGTATAAAATTTCATTCGCCTTTAACACTAATTTTGGGACAAAATGGATGTGGTAAAACTACCATTATAGAATGTTTAAAATATGCCATAACTGGAGATTTACCTCCTGGCGCTAAATTAGGGCAGTCGTTTGTTCATGATCCAAAACTTTCAAGAAGAATTGAAACTAATGCAAAAATTATGTTACAATTTTTAAACCAGAGAAATGATACAGTATTGGTGACTCGATTAATGCAATTGACTCAAATGCCAAAAACCTTGAAGTTTGGAACGAAAGATTCTACATTAACTGTAGTAAAAACAAATGGTGAGCGAGCTGATATAAATGGACGATGTGCTGACATAAATGTTGAAGTTTGTACAGCACTTGGCGTGTCAGGATCCATTTTGAATAATGTAATATTTTGTCATCAAGAGGATTCAGCATGGCCTCTTGATGAATCTAAAAAAGTTAAAGAAAAATTTGATGATATATTTGATGCAACAAAATATAATAAATATTTGGAAACCATAAGATTGAAAAGAAAATCAATTTTGGATGACACAAAGTCATTTGACAAAGATATGGAGTATTTAACAAAAATAAGAGAAGAAGTAAATGCAAAGAAGCAGAAACTTGAAGATGCTGAACGTCGTATGACAGTAAACACTGATCAAATAAATAGTTATGAGAGGAAACTAGAACCTATCACTGAGCGTTTGAAGTTTATTCATTCAAGAGAAGTGGATTACACAAAATTGTACACAGAGAAAGAAAAAAGGAAGACTGAGTTAGAAGGAATCAAGAACAATCAGCGTGAATTGAGTTCATCTATAAAGGTTAAATTTTCAGGTTCTAAATATGATTTAGAAGAAGAAATTCAGAAATTTCAGACTAAAATGAAAGAGAAGCAAAATTTGTTAGATGAGTCAAAAAGCAAACTGCACCGTCTAGAAAAGGAAGACTATAAATTACAAGATGAAATCACTAGAGAAAAAGTAGAGAAAGGAAAATTACAAGCAGAACTTAAACAGCAAGAAGAAAGAATTGATGCACGAAATAAACAACTGGGTAGGCTTGCAGGAGATCTGGAGATTCAGACAGTTTCATACACGTGTACACAGCTAACTGAAGATGAAGTTACGAACACTATTAGCAAAATTGGTAAAAAAATGAAACAGTTGGAATCGGCTTTAGAAGCAATGAGATCACAATTTGAGATAGAAGAACAAACAATGCAAAAGAAAATAGATGAACAGCGAGATGAGAAGGTGGCTTTGGAACAGCAGGTTAATTTGAAAAGTAAACAAATTATTGACACAAGAACAGAGGCAAGAAAAATTAAAAATGAAATTGAGGAAATAAATTTGTCTGCAAATAAGCTTCAACGTATTGAAGATAAATTGAAGAGAACAATTCGAGATTTGGAGGAAGTAGAAAAATCAGTGAATGTAACAGAATTGAATAGCGAAATAGAAACTTTAATAGATAAACGCAGCTGCTTGAGAGAACAATTAGAAGAAGTGGAGAGGGAAGTCAAAATTTTGCAACAGCAAAGTAGCATTCAGGCCGAACTTGATATTCAACTGGATAGTAAGTCTTTAAAGGAAACTGAAATAAGAAAATTAAAAAATAAACATGAAGATACATTGAAAGATTTATTGAAAGATGTTCCAGAAGAGGGAATCAAATATGAATTAAAACTTTGCATTGATCGTTTGGCACAGGAAATCAAAGACATGAATGCCTCTCTGAGAAGCAAACAGCATGAGTTAGCAACTCTGGAAGCAAACAGAAAACACCAAAGAGACACATTAAGAAAGAAAGAAGATGAATTAAGAGGAAAAGAAGAATTAATTTATGAAGCCTGTGGCGACCAAGAATATAATGAAATTGTCAAGAAACTTCAGGAAAATCTTGAACATTTGCAAGATACAAAAGGTACATTATCATCTTCGGAATATATGTTCAAAAGTTACATTCAAAAATTGCAGCAACCAAATCCTTGTTGTCCCCTTTGTCACAGAGGATTTGACTTGATTTCTGATGCTCAGGAACTGGTAAGTGAATTAAATAGCAAAATTCGAGAGGTTCCATCTCTTCGCCGAGATAACAATAATAAATTGGAGAGTGAGCAACGGAAATATAAAAAAATGTTGGAATTAAAACCCAATTTATGAGCACATTTATATCCTTAAGAATACCGAAATTCCAAAACTCAAAACAGACTTGGAACAAACAGAAAAGAAAATTGGCACATTAAGAAGAGATGTTGAAAATTTGGAATATGGTTTAGCTGAACCTCAAGCTAACAAGGAAAGAGCTGAAAAAATTCAACCAGATATTGTACTATTTGATCAACATCATAAAGAGGTGAAGAAACTCCAGCAAGAAATTGAAAGACTTCAAGCAAAACTGCCACCAGGAAGTTCGTCACGAAGTATGGACCAAGCTTTGAATAACAGGATCAGATGAGATCTGAACTTAATGAAGCACAACATTCTTTGGAGAATGCGCAGCAAAAGTTGTCAAATCATAAAGAACGGATTCAAAAACTAAAAGAGGACAAAAACAAGTTGACTGAAGAAAAACTAAAAGCAGAAAGTGGGATTCAAAAACTTAGACAATTAGAAGAAAAGCAGTCTGAATTGCAAGGACTAGAAGTAGTCTTGTCTGAAGAAGTAGAGACCCTGCGAGAGAAACTAAGCATCGCTGCAAGGCATTTCCAGACAGCAACTAAAGAGAAAGAGGCAATTAAAAATCAAAATAAAGAAAAGTTGAAGAAAGAAGAGAAAGAAATTACTAATTATCAAAAAAAAGTTGATGAGATAAATAGGTATCAAAGCAACATTAGAGAATTTGAAAAGAAAGGAGTAGATAAAAGATTAGATGATTTACAACTATCTCTGCAAGAGGTAGAACAGAAAAAAGATTCTATGACAAAATCAATTCAAGATATAAAAGTAAAAATTGGAGATATAACCAATGAACTCTCTCAACAGCAAGTGAAGAAAAGAGAATTAGATGACAATTTGAAATTATATGTCAAAGAAGAGGAAGCTAAAGCAATAAAGATAGAGATTGAAAAACTAAAACAAAACCTAGGAGATTTCAAATTTGACAATCTCTTGAAGGAAAAGAACGATTTGAAGAAACAACAAGAAAAAATAGAGAGAGATAAAGCTCAGTCTGAAGGCATGCTAAAGGAGCAGCAAAGTACTATATTATCTTTGCGTAATGAACTTAAGAAACCAATTTACAAGGATAATGAAAAAAAATATATTGATGCAGTTATAAAACAAAAAGTTGGGAAAGCAGCAGCAGAAGATTTAAATCATTACTACAAAGCTACTGAATGGGCAATGTTTCACTTCCATCAAGAAAGGATGAAGGAAATTAATACCATCATTAGAGAACTGTGGCGTCAGATTTACCGTGGTAATGATATTGACTATATAGAAATCAAGAGTGACATTCCAGAAACTTCAACTTCTGATAAGAGGCGTAACTATAATTACAGAGTGGTTCAAATGAAGAATGATGTTGAAATTGATATGCGAGGACGCTGTAGTGCTGGACAGAAAGTTTTGGCATCGTTGATTATTCGTATGGCTTTGGCTGAAACATTCAGTGCAAATTGTGGAATTTTGGCACTAGATGAACCTACAACAAATTTGGATAGAGAGAACATTGAGAGTCTTAGTACTGCATTAGCAGATATTGTAAATTCAAGATTGGTGCAGAAAAACTTTCAATTGGTTATTATCACACATGACGAAGAATTCCTTGATAGATTATCAAAAGTTGAAAAACTTGAGTACTATTATAGGGTCAGCAGAAATGACCATGGAAAATCAGTGATTAACAAATACAGAGTAGATCGTTAAGGACATTTAGCAAGAAAGCAAATAAATTTATATGGTTATGTAGATAGGAAATAACACTATGAGGTTTTTTAATATTGTTTATTTTTTATTATTTCACTTACCTCATACTTCATAACTCCTCGCAAACCCAGGGTTTCTTCGCATCATTTGTGACATTCTCAATGCTGTGTCACGTTCACAACTGACGTCCAACGGCCTTCTATCCTGCAGACTGACCTCCGCGTTGGACATCAGTTGTGAACGTGACACAGCATTGAGAATGTCACAAATGATGCGAAACCCTGGGTTTGCGAGGAGTTATGAAGTATGAGGTGAGTGAAATAATAAAAAATAAACAAATTTATATGGTTTTATTTTTTTAAGTAAAATTTTATCACCTCATATTCATCTTAGATCAGTTTTGGACCTTCTTCAGTTCCCTCCGTATTTTCACTACAGTTGTTATGTCGTCTTGATGAGGTGGCTCGTCAAGATGACATAACATTGGTCGTGAAAATACTGAGGATGGAACTGAAGAAGGGCCCAAAACAGGTTTAAGAAGAAGAAGAATATAAGGTGAGGTGATAAAATTGTACGTAAATAAATAATTCTTATAAATACTTAAATAATTCCTAAAAACTCAAGTTTATATGGTTCTTCACTACTCTAGTAGGTTTACTTGTGATTTAATTTTTTATAAGGATGAGGGATAGTCAAATGCTACATTACCGGTTTTTTTTTTTAAGTTAGGCAAGAAACTCTATTCTTCAATCTCGTCTCATTCTTGTAAATTAACATTTTCCTAATTAATAAAATATATTTTTGAATTTAACATTTCAACCATCACTTTCAGTAAAAAGTTTACTGTAAACATCACTGTGATAGTAAGTTAAACAGATGTTATCCATTCTTAGTTAAATAACATTATGAGGTTCTTAATTCGTAAATAAATGAGTTATTTTTACATCTTGCCTCATATTTCATGTTTCTTTAAACACGGGAACTAGTTTTCAAGAGAAACATCTCTGTCATTTTCAACCGGCTTTTTGTTAGAATCTTATTGATGGAGATTCCAACGAAAAGCCAGTAGTCATAATGTCGGTTTAAAATGAGAGAGAAGTTTCTCTTGAAAACTAGTTCCCGTGTTTAAAGAAACATGAAATATGAGGTAAGATGTAAAAATCATTTATTAATTGTTATCCATATCTGGAATCTGTAGAGTTAGGATGCAGAAAGTTCTCTCCACAAGTGGTGGTTGGAGGGGAGATGGACCAATGACTGCTCTGATAGAAATCTTTAATTATGTACGTTAGTAACTAAATATTTGAGGAAATCTGTTGATATAACATCACACCTTACCCCTTATTGTCTGTGCCTGCAATACACTCCTATATCATTTTTTTCCTTCATTGGCTTGATATACAGATTCTAAACATGGACTATACAAGATGAATGTTAACAAAATTTAGGCCACATGTATGAGTGCATGGCCTTAGCTTTTTTAAGTTACCAGTACTTATTATTTCTCTTTTAAATAAAATATGTTTGAAATTTAAAAGAAACTACAGCTCAATGCATGTTTTGTACATTTATTAACTTATTTGTTCCAGTATTTTTTTAGCAAATATTCTATCTCTAGGTTGTTTTTATACATGGAAATATGGACAAAAAAATTGTCAAAAAACTTGTTTCAAAAATGTATTTAATTAGCAATTCGTTGTAGGTAATATATTGTGGGATGTTTGTATTACACCTGGTAATTGTAATAAAATTATTATTTTTTTGTCTTAAGTATTATGGTGAATTTTATGTATGCATATTGCATTTATAATCAGAAAAAATGCATTTAATAAAATTATTTTTGTGATTAAGAAGTTAAGCAATACAATAAATTGTATAATATATTCTTACTAGAATAAAGTGTATTTTCATTATGTTTCCTTAACACCAAACATTTAATTCCACTCCAATATATTTTATGGTTTAGTTATTTCTTATTGCTAATGAAACATGTATTTTAGGGCTATATTATGCTCGCTATAACATTAAGAAGATACGATTTCTAGGACAGTGTTATGAAATGGAAAATACAATTTAGATTTTAAATTTTCAATTAAGTTATGTAGGTAGGAAATAAAATTAAAAAACTAAACAAAATTGCAATTGATGCTTGAAAGTTTTATTTTCCTCATAATAACTATACCATAAAATATTGTATCTTTAATTTTTCCTCATTTTATATACTTACATTATACCAAATGAAATGGTGTGATTTATAACAACAAATGAAAACCATTCTCAGTATTAAATTTTAATTGTGACATTTAAAATGACCTCAGTCCTCTTTGAAGTTTTGCCATATTTGTAGATCACTTAGCTGTAGAGTGTTTTTTTTTTTTTGGATGCAATAACATTGAGGTAAATCAGTTTCAATTGTCAATGTGATTTATTATCAAAACTTGCATTATATTAAATAAATATTACTTCAGTTCTTGTTCTTCAGTTTCATTAATTATTAACTTGAGATTTTTTGCTGGGAAGTAGAAATTATTATATTTTTAAAAGTATCAATGTCAGTATGAGGCGGAACGCTAACCATGGACCACTCAAAAATGACATTATACGAAAACAAGTGTAACTAAATTAGTATGGTTCAAATTCTTCCCTGTAGGGGGAGAGTGCCTAAATCTCTAAAGGGAAACATGTGCTTACAAGACAAGAATCATTGAACTCTGATAAGATATGGAAATCAATGATGTTTGATATCTACCATAAAACAAGTGCTCAATTTACAAATATTAATATAATTATTTTTAAGTAATTACTTGTTTTATATATATCATTCCATGTAAGAATATCATTTCTGTAGCTTGAATTCTGTTCAATTCCTTCTTTCATTTAGGAAGAATGGAAAAAGGAAAGACTACCACAAATACTGTTAAATCTCAAGATACAAGGAAAATGACCACAAGAATGATGGATTAACCAGGTGAAGAAAAGTTTACAAGAAAGAGGGGCATGGAATTTCCTTATAGGAAAGCGTCCAATAGGCAGGCCAAGAATGAGTTGGGAGATTAACATTAACCATGATTTCAGGGAAGTATATTATAAGAGGATGATTGGAAAACATTAACTCAGGATAGGGATGTATGGAGAGCTTATGTTCAAATGGCCATTAACCTACAGGTTTGATAATGCCCTGATTTGGTTAGATCATATATTCAGTTTTATTGATGTTTACTTCCAACCCTAATTCTTTAGTGTTACTCAATAGAATGTGTGTTGACCCTTAGTATCTCCTTGCAATTGCCTAATGCTACATCATCAGCAAATACTAATAGTTTATATTAATATCATTTAATTGTACGCTTTCTTTATCTTCTGAAGATTTTATGGCATCTTCTGGTACAAAATTGAATAGTAGTGGAGTTGGTGCATCTTCTTGCCTTGTGTATTCAAAAGTATCTGTAAACTGTTTGCCCATATGCATCCTACTTTTTCTACCACTTAAGACATAATCGAATAAGTCTTAACACTCGATGCTTTAGTTATTAATTTCATATATCTCAATGATGGATAAATCATATTTGAAGAGAACAATTATATGCTCAGACCAGGCGGGAATTACAACATATATAGAGAAAAAATTGCGTTTAGATCGGTACTTGCTCAGGTAGCTCAGATGGTAGAGCACTTGGACTACAAAACCAAGGGTCCCGGGTTCAAGTCCCGGTCTGAGCGTATAATTTTTCTCTTCAAATAAGTCTAACACTGCTTGAGTTCAGCTAGACACTGTACAACTTCTCCCTCTTAATTAAATTATATGCATTTTTGAGGTCTACATATTACCGGAAGTTGATGTATAGAGCCATTATATTTCCTAAAACTTGTCTTTACCAAAAATTTGATCTATTGCAGACCTGTTTTTTCTAAATCCATATTAATGGTCCTATTACCTCGTCAATATAGGGAATAAGTCTGGAAACCAATACATTTGTTAGAATTTTGTATGAAATTTAAAGTAATGAGATACTTGTAGTTGTTGCAATAAGTTTTATTTATTTTCTCATAGATTGGTACAATATTACAATCAGTTTTTTCCATTCATTTGAAAGAGTCTCTTTTTTCCCAAATTATACTAAGCAGCCAATGTATCTTACTCATCAATCTTTCTCCTCCTATATTATCAGTTCTGCTGGGATCCCATCTGAACTTGATGCTTTATATATCTTTATTAATTTTTCTGTCATTTTGACCTATAATGCGCTTTACTCTGTGACTAATATTTCTACTGTCTGTAAATCATCCTCTTCAATACCCTGTTCTGCATATGCATTTAGCAACAAAAAGAATGGGCAGCCTCTTGATCTCAAATATTGTAAGTTCTAATGCACAATTCACACGAGTAAACTAATTGCACTTGCACAGTAGAGCTACAATATGTTTCCCTTCTTCCTTTGAAGAGCATTCTTTCAAGCACAGAAAAATAGTGAACGCTTAGCTCAGTGCCTAATGGCTTGATTCGTATGCAAGAGGTCACAAGTTCGATTCCTGATGAGGTTACATTTTTTAATTGTTAAAATGCTTTCTATTTTATTCTGTCTTTCTACTCTTAAAATCGGAACTATTATTATCACTAGTACTAAGAGCGGATATGTCCACCATGTTGGTGAATTTCGGAACTCAATTAAAAATTACTAATTTAAAGTGCAGCATTATATTAAAAGATGCAAATTAACATCAGTGCAATGATTATTAATATCATGTGTTTTTAATAATAATTTATTATTTATCAAAGGTATTTATTTCGACTATGGAACATTACAACCTTTTGCTCTACCACGAGTTTCCAGGGAATCATCCCTGTGATCCTAAATCAATCTACAATTTATAAACTATGGTGATCTACACAGTCGGATAAGACCCCTCCAATTTCTATTATTATTATTATTGCCTACCATCTCTATGGGCTACTATTAGGTTGGACTTGACATATATAAACTAAATATTTTAATTGAAGATTGAAATATTTTCCTCACTAATACGTAATAAATAAATAAACACATGTATAAAGCTATATTATCTTTTATTACATAAATTTATAGCATTATTATTAAAATGTGGTACTGCACACACAATTAAATTTATACCAGTAGCTAAATAGTGTTATAGAGTTTACGAAGGTAGGAATATTACTTAATATAGTGTAAAGTGGACATAGATTACGTGGCAGGAATTAAATGTTATAGGATGTATTTTGCAAAAATACAAATGAATTAAAAAAAAAAACATTGTCAAAGGATTAGAACCCTGGCTCTCACATATATTTCATCTTTTTGTAATTGGTTTAACGATCTACGCTACTTAAACGTTGGATACTAGCTGTCTAAACCCTGGTTATCGTGTTTACTTTCACACTATGAATGAGAGTTGAACTTTATTTGAAATTACTTATTTTAGGAATTCTCACTATGAGGTATATTCATTAAGGTAGAATATTTTTATCACTCACCTCATATTGTTCTTCTTATTTGATTATAAACTAGTTTATGATGGAACAGAAACTATGTTCCGAAACTAGTTTATAATCAAATAAGAAGAACAATATGAGGTGAGTGATAAAAATATTTATGATGGAACAGAAACTATGTTCCGAAACTAGTTTATAATCAAATAAGAAGAACAATATGAGGTGAGTGATAAAAATATTCTACCTTAATTTATTTGAAATGTCGCAATTTGAGTAATATTGCATTTGTCAAACACTCGTAAATATCTAGAAACATATCTCTTTCACTGTTCTTTAACTATTTAAGACAATTAAAACTAAATATAGCATATTTAAAACATTTAACAATGTGTTACCTCGTAAACCACAGCTTTAGCTCTTCGAGCATGCACAGTTGGCCATAACAGGGATTCTGCTTTTTGAAGCGGCTCATTCTTTTTGTTGCTAAGCTTCCATTAATAATCAAAGTAATGTTTTCCATCATTTGATATACTGCTGGAATCTGTAATCATATCTCCATTTTTGTTCCTTATTATGTTCATTCTCACCTAAAATCCCTTTCTTACTATCCCAATTCCCTGATTTTCCTATTTTTTGCAGTCATTTTGTGATCATTATTCTTCTGCCTCAAGTCTCATGTTACCCATTTGTTCTAAATTTACTTCAATTAGGTCTCGTAACCAATTCATTTCTGCAAGCTTTCCTTTCTCTTCAATGGCAGCACATTCATAAAAACAATTTATTTTGTTTCTTTTTAAATAACCTACTCTTTCTGATGGTGACAATTTAGTACTACCTCCTATACTTACTAACTCACTGGCAATATTGAACCTGTAGGTTCATGGCCACATGTACATAAGCTCTCCATACATCCCTATTCTGAGCTAATGTTTTCCAATCATTCCCTGTATAATCTACTTCCCTCAAATCATTGTTAATATTATTCTCCCAACTCATTCTTGGAATACCAACTGGGTGTTTTCCGTTTGGTTTTCCTACAAGAAGCTTCCATTCCCCATTTGTGCCACATGTCCTGCCCATCACAGTTTACAAGACTTAACTGTTCTTATTATATCTGGCTTCCTGTAAAGAACATGTAGTTCACTGTTTTGTAGTCTTCTCCATTCACCTGTCTGTTCATCTCTCTTTCCTAAGAACTTTATTCTCAAATACTTGTAATCTCCTTTCCTTCCTTAAAGTAAGAGTCCATGTTTTGCATCCATATAATATAACTGGTAGAATAACAGTCTCCCATTCTCTATATCAATTTTTTTTTCAGTTGCTACATTTTTATCTGAATATTCCAGTATTTCAAATCTGTTGGCAATTTTGATCTAGTATTCTTTCCACAGTTCATCTTTTCTCAAGTTTTTTTTTTAATTAAAATTTTTCAAAATCTTCTTTAGCATTTGTTCTTTTCATAAGTGATAACCATTCTCTGATTTTCACTCTGACCGGATGACGATCCAAATTACAGTCTGGTCTCTAACTGAACTAATGTTGATGCTATTGTGCCAGCATTTATCTATTATACATGAACTGTCTGATTATGCATTTCACCATCTGGAGACGTCCAGGTGTATTTATGAATATCATTATGCTGCAATGTTGTGCTTCTAAAAATAAGATTTTTTGATATGGCAAAGGTGACTAATCTAACCCCATTATTGTTACTATCTTCATGAAGACTGAAAATGTGTATTATTGGCCCACTTTTGCATTAAAATCTCCTAAGACAATTCATATGATATTGTGAAAGTGTATCAAATACACATTATAATTCTTCATAGAACTCATCCTTGATCTCGTCATTCTTATCTTCTGTGAGACCATGAGCATTTACAATTGTAAAAGTATGTTGATTACTAGGGCAAGGCATTTAATGACCTATAAATTGGTAAAAAATGCAAATATGACCTAAAAAATGCAAAAAATGACGAATAAAGAGTTAAGAATTATCAATAAAAATACTATTTATTAGATTAAGTACTAACTTGATTACTGACTTACATAAAATTTAACTTAACATCAAAATATTAAAAGAAAAGTATTTAAAACATACATTTTACAGTACCTTTTATTGCAGAAAATCCATTTCAATTACACAGTGTACTTTTACAGCAATTTTGAATTGCAGTTAACAATCAGAATAAGGGTAGAAGCTAGCATAAGCTCTAAGAAATTGAATAAAATTCCTAGAAGTGGGCAAGTTCATTATGCACATACCTTGAAAAATAGGGGTAGTAGTTAGCAAAACAACTACTTAATTTCAAGAAATTGTATTGACAAGGAAAAATATTGAATTATAATAAAAATCTTAAATCAAATACAAATAATGTCACAGCTGTCCGGAAAAGTGTAAAAAATGCTCAAAATGACCAAAAAATTACCTATCCCTAAGAAAGTTAAGAAAATGCAAAAAAAATGCCCTAACGAATTGCTTTTATTTAATCCGTTCTTTAATGCCGTAAATTTTCATATATGCAAGCAATGTTTCAACCTTCATAAGAAAAAGATGCAAAATCATTATTTGCCTTGCCTTATTGATTACCCTTTAGAATTATGTATAATAACTAGGGCTGAAAAAAAGTAGTGGTATCAGGATAGTAACTAATTTCATTGGAATTAGTTAAGAAATTAGAAAAAGTGGAAATTGAACCCACAGATAGGTTGGTTTCGTTTGATGTAGTTTCACTATTCACAAATGTACCGAAACAAAAAACTTTGGAGATATTGAACAATTGGTTAAGAAAAAACAACATAGACAGAGAGATCAAAGAAGATTATTTGAAATTAACTGAGTTATGCATTGACCAAATGTTTTTTACATTCAATGGGAGTTTCTATAGACAAAAATCATGGCTCTCAATGGGAAACCCATTATCACCTTTCCTGGCAAATTTATTTATGAGCGATTTTGAATGTAAAATCACTAAAGCACATCCCACAATGTTTAATTTGATGATATAATTTGTATTGTTAAAGAAAAACATGTAGAAGATTCCCTAAAACTATTAAATTTACAGAGTACAAACATTAAATTCACCAAAGAAATAGAAGACAATAAACAAATACCTTTTTTGGATCTTAAATTGGTCAGAAACGAAGAAAAAAGGAAAATTGAATTCGGGATTCATAGAAAAGAAACTCATATGGAAAATTTTATAAAATCAACAGGATTCAATCCAATTGGACATAAATTAGCAGCATTTAATAGTTTAACTCATAGATTTGTAAACTTACCCTTAAACGAAGAAGATTTCAAACATGAGAAAAAACACATAATCAAAGTAGCAAGAGAAAATGGGTTTGATGAAAAAATGGTACATAAAAGGATAGAAAAGTATAAAAAACAAAAAATGATAAACAGAAGTAATCTTGAAAAAGAAGAACCACCTATGAAAAAATATAGGAAATTCACATATCACCCTTGGGTACATAATAAATTTCAAAATATATTTGAGAAGTTTAATATTAAATTAGCACCAAAAAATAACTACAGTTTAAATAAACTAATAAAAACCAACAAAAATGAAAAAACTGATAAAAATAAAAAGTCAGGAATATATCAAATTGAATGCATGGGTTGTGAAAAGATATATATAGGGAAAACAAAAAGAAACCTAAAAATTAGAACCAAAGAACACATAAGAAATATTAAAAATGGAGAAATTGAAAAATCTGCAGTTGCTGCTCATGTTTGGTCTGAAAAACATAATATAAATTCAGACACTAAATTATTAAAACAGTTAGAAAATACAAAAGAGCTGACTATTTGGGAAACAATTTATCTATAATACGGATGACCCAGTACTAGAGCTCTCAGCTTCTATTGTTATGATCTAAAAAAACCATTGCTGGATAAAGGTAAGACCACATTTCTAGACAATTGGTATAGTACCCTAAATTATGTCATTCTCCACAACAGGGACACAAATGTAATTAGTACTGTCTGTACAAACAGGATTGGCCTTCCTAAAAATGTAACTGCAAGTACATTGCAAAAGGAGAAATGGAAGTGCAGCAATTACCTCTCCTTACCTATGTCACATTTAATTACCATAGGCAGGTGTCAGTTATCTACTTGTCATTTGAGGGTGGATGTGGTAAATACAAGGAAATCAGATCCACCAAAAAAAAAAATAGTATAAGAAATTAATGTTTAATTTACGAAGTACTATTTTGAGGTTCTTTTAATCAAGTTTTGTATGAGTCTGTACTATCTTGATTTGAAGAAATCAACATTAAATTGAGGTAAGATAGTACAGACTCATACAAAACTTGAGTATAAGAAATTGTTCATTCATATGGAGGATATTGCCATATAGGCATAAAATAATCTGGTAATCTGGAAAGCCGTGCATCTAGAACAACACATGACACTCTTAGATTTGCGTCTCACTATTTCATGTAGTCTAATTAAACAAAATCATGTGTTATGCCGCCTCATGCAGGGGGTGGAGGAAAAAATTGGTCCAAACTTTTGCCACTCTGTCAAAAAGAAAGTAATTTTCTTTCATAAATACCGGTAACAGAACATAAGAAATGTGCAAGTTGGCAAAGTACATTGTAAAAAACAAATGCTGTCCAGAAGGAAGTGCAAGAAATGTGTATTATGTGTGAAGATGTGCTTGTTTCAAAATTTACCATACTTAACCTAACCTATAGAGGTAATATTATATTTCAATAGTATAGGTACATTTATAAAACTGATGTCATTAGAAATAATCAATTTAGAAAGCATAATATAAAAGTAAACATTTTGTGGAGACTCTCCATCCATAACCTGCCAGGATTTTTGCTTAACATAAAAATCCCCCATCCATAACAAGAAACAGATTAATTAAAAGAGAAACTTGTAATATCTAGACAATTGTAACACCCAAAATATGGGGCTTTCACTGTCATGAAGATAAAAGTGAGTTCTTTACCTAGTTCTAGACATTCAATATCATATAGGCTTTCCAGATACAATAAAGAAATCTACAATACCAGTACAGTAAAAGCTTAATTATATTATTTTTAGTCTGATCATCTTACCTCAATATTAATGTTGATTTGTTCTTGGACATGTTTCAAAACAAGTCTGTTTTGTCTGGACAAACTGACGATAAAACAGAATTGTTTTGAAACATGTCCAAGAATGAATCAACATTAATATTGAGGTAAGATGATCAGACTAAAAATAATATAATTAAAATAACCTCAAAATATCACTTTCTAAAATTAAATATTACAGTAAAAGCTCCTTATTCACGGTTCTGTTATTTGCATTTTCAATATTCGCAGGTTAAAAATTGCGACACAGTTCCTGTATTTGCAGCTAAAATTTCTTTATTTGCGGATACAGTCAATATATTAAGATTAAAAATCGGTCTTTACAAGCTGAGGATGGGGCTCGGAGGCCTTGAGGCATATGTTCGACAAAAACAATCATGAGAGGTGGGAATGCATAGACCAATATCTTAATTATTAAAATAAACGTCGTAATGTTACTTACTATTGTATTTAAAAAGAAAAAAGAAAGTTGAAATGGATGTCTATTACTCTATTTTAGACTTTGGTCTCATCAGTAAGATAAAACTAAATTGGAACACATTTATGATTTCTAAACATCTTTTTTAAAGATATTATTTCTTGAAGAATATTTTTTGTATTCTGGAGAAAAATTTCATATCAACTGAGAATCAGCTTTAAATCAGTAGACAATTTTTAGACTATAAATCTTCTATTACCTCTCTTGGTTAACTCTTGTTTTTTTCGACCCCGACGCTATTAGGGCATCTGAGGGCTAGGAAGTCTTTCCTTTCTTCCATTTCTTCTTTCCTCTATTTTCTTTTCTTCTCCAGAAAAGCCTGACCAGAGGCTATAAGATGGCAGCCCCATCGCTGGTCTTGCCTTCCTTTGGCCAGCAACCAATCAAAGGGACTATTATTATGCTTTCAAGTCTTATATGAGAATTTCCCGGAAGGATCAAAGCTGGAGGGAAAATTTTCTATAGGATCGTAACAGGCCTTGGCCTAATACTTGGAAGGAAGCAGAAGAAGAGGAAGAAGTATCGTTCATTAATGCAATGGAAACTTTTTTTTTACTGCAGGCATGTGCCAAGGCAGCTTTTACAAAGAGCAATTCAAACCAAATAGACAAACAAAAATTATAATAAAACAAATCTTATTGTCACTAAAATAAAGTTTGTTGTTAAAAGCCATCACTTCCATAATTCAAATGCCCCCATGTCCTTTAATAAATGTCGCCCTTGCCACGATCGGTAGTTTTATTGTTTCAACTTGTCATTCGTCGCAATAACTTTGATTGAATAACACATGTCACTTCTGCATTGTTCCCAATTTATAATGTCTAGTAAAAGGGAGGAAAAATTAGTTCTGAAGCAGAAAAAAAGTAGTGTTGCCACTTAAAGTAAAAATAGAAATGCTTGACTGTTTATGTGTTGGCAAATCGTTTAAGCGACAAAACAATAAAAAATTACTAAGTTCTTTAAGCCCTTGCCTAAGCCTGATGATAATTAATATAAATTGTTCAAAATCTCTCATTAAATTGATTTTATTTTGATAATTTTTATTTTATTATGGAACTTTAGAATGTATCCCCTATATTACCCATATAAATTACCATTCCATATTCATGGTTTCTGTATTTGCAGAACATTTACGGAACATATCCCCTGTGAGTAAGGAGCTTTTACTGTAATATGTTGTAAGGTCTCAAGTAGGCACTGCTGCAGGAAAAAGAAGCCAAGATATTAGTAAGTGTTTCTTCTACAGTTCCACCTTATCTGCCATGAAATAATCCACTCCTTACATGGTACTATGTTTTTATGAAATGAAGTACTATAGAATTAATCTAATGCTACTATGTAGGAAGGACATGTTAGGAGAGGATGAGATAAGCAATATCAACCATTGTTCATCTTCCATACTATTTACATAGCTTCTGAAACTAACCAAATGGCATTCATCACATATTCCAGAGATAGCAACCTATTTTTTTTTATCTGAAAATAATACTGTAAATTATTAGGATATTTTGTTGGCAGAATAAAATAGTGTAGAACAATTTTATATATAATGGTACTGTACATCAACTATATGTTGACTTCAAAAAAAGCATATGATTCAATTAAGAGGGAGAAGTTATATAGTATCCTGCTGGAGTTCGGAATTCCTAAAAAGTTAGTTAGACTTATATGAATGTGTCTAAATGGCACAAAGAGTAGGGTGCGTGTAGGCAAACGGTTTTCGGACACTTTTGAAATCCAGAATGGGTTGAAGCAAGGAGATGCACTATCTCCTCTACTGTATAATTTTGTACTAGAGCATGCCATTAAATCTTTAGAGAATGAGGAAGGTTTACAACTCAATGGTATTAATAAGCTGTTAGTTTATGCTGATGATGTAGTATTATTGGCCGATAGCGAGGAGATACTAAAGGACAACAAGCACACACTATTGAGTAACACTAAGAAATTAGGACTGGAAGTAAATATCAATAAAACTAAATATATGGTCACACGTCGAAATTCATTATATAATGGAAATGGACAGCTAATGACAAATGAGGGAAATTTTGAGGAAGTGGCTGAATTCAAATATCTAGGAACTAAGATCACAAATAGGAATGAGATGCACAAAGAAATTAAACATAGGCTCAATTCTGGAAATGCGTGCTATTATTCATTGCAGAGACTCTTGATATCCCAACTCCTTTCAAAAATCGTTAAACTGGAAATATATAAAACTGTTATTCTACCAGTTATATTATATGGGTGCGAAACATGGACTCTTACTTTAAGGGAGGAAAGGAGATTACAAGTATTTGAGAATAAAGTACTTAGGAAAATTTTTGGACCAAAGAGAGATGAACAGACAGGTGAATGGAGAAGACTACATAACAATGAACTACATGGTCTTTATAGGAGGCCAGATATAATAAGAACAGTTAAGTCTCGTAGACTGCGATGGGCAGGACATGTTGCACGTATGGGGAATGAAAGACTTGCATGGAAGCTTCTTGTAGGAAAGCCAGAGGGAAAACGCCCAGTTGGTAGACAAGAATGGGGTGGGAGAATAACATTAACTATGATTTGAGGGAAGTAGATTATACAGGGAATGATTGGAAAGTATTCACTCAGGATAGGGATGTATGGAGAGCATATGTCCACATGGCCATGAACCTATGCGTTCGATAGTGCCAGTGAGTAAGTAAGTAAGAACATTTTATACCTCTTCCGAGCTAAGTTCCAGATGTAATGTAAACAAACCAGATGTATGAACTGCATTTTCATTGGTCAAATAATTGTTTTACCTTTAAGCGATTAAGAAACTGTAGTTCACTCTCTAACACTCGAAATAAATAAAACAAAAATATGTATTATCTAGCACATGTCTGTATATGTTATAAGGGAGAATCTTAAAAATATATAATTACAATTTTAATAGATTAAATGAATAAGCATTCTATTATATTTGAATTAATATTGGGAAGTAAACATTATGAGGTTATATCATTAATTCATTAATATCAAAGAAATTTGAAAATATATGAGGTGTCATTAAAAATATGTTCTCCACTCACTATTAAAGCATTCCATTGTTCATTTCTTATGCACGCACAATACAGATTACGTTGGGATTTCTATTATGTTTAAATGGTCGTTTTCTGTAGAATTTCTTAAAAGACTGGAAAATAAACCATTTGAAAAGTGGAGAGAAACAAATTATTTTGAATGTTTTCAAACAGTTTAATGAAAAATATCTCACATTAGCCATTGAGGTTGTGATGAAAATAGCAGCAGAATTTACAGGTGAGAAAGAACAGAGCATAAATTCTGCTCTTAATAAAATTGCAAGTAAATCAAGTTCTTAATTATTTGTACCATCTTACCGTATATTCAGTCTTATTTCCCGTTAAATCTGACATTGCTTAAGGACAATATTCTATTGATGACAGTTCCATACACAATTCTGTCAAATGAGAGATAAAAATATCATCATGGTTCCCCAACAGACGGAATAGTACCATAAGCATAGTATAGTATAACTGGAACTTAGCTCAGATATAGTTTGTGGATACTCTGGATTATCTGATGGTAATGAAAAACCTTGTTTTTTGTTTTTATATATATTTCAAAAATTATGAAGCAATCTTATATAGTAATAATTTTCATATTATAACCACTTATTTGTTATTAGAACTGCATCAATATATGTTTATTACCATTAGCTACATTTATTATTTTAGAAACATTACTAATGCAATTAAACACAATATTGAAAACACATCAATGTTGATTTATCATCTAAATAGGAAATTATAACTTGTTACATTTTGCCTTTTCAATAATGCTATCAAAACTCATATGTCTACTCTTGAAAATTTTGTTAGTAGAATTCAATTCTTGTTAATAATTAATAAAAACTGAGTTGTAAATATTTCGTCTTCTGCAAGCATGGAACCACAGTTTCTGGAGGCATCCCTCCCATCTTGATGAATGTGTATACAAGGTTTCAACAGTCGTGGATATGGCTGAAGATGGGAGGGAAACCTCCAGAAACTGCAGTTCCGTGCTTGAAGAACTCGAAATATGAGGTGAGATACGACTCAGTTTTCTTTAATTATTAACTTTGAAAACTTCATCTTATTTCCTGTAATCAATTTATGAATTCAATTCCTGTGTTAAATTTGAAAACTTAAATATGTATAACTGAATTACAACAGAAACTTTTTATCATCCCCTTCAGATTTTAACATAAGAACCTAAATATAATATAAAATAATGCCAAAGTTGGAGCTAAACAACATACAATAATCAAGAAACAGTTATATGTAAATATGCAATTGGTACCCAACCCAATGGATTGCTGTAAATCTGTTAAGACCAATTTTTTTTTCTTTTGCTTTTTATTTTTTATTAGAATAGTATCTATTTATTTAATTTATTAAAACTCCAAGATTTGGAGCCGTATTTTACAAATGTATGTTAGGGCTGTAGTTACATATAAAAGAAAATTGAAGATACGCATAATTAAAAATATAAATGAAACAAAAATAACAAATGAACGAAACAAGAACAAATTAAATTAAAACTTATAAAGTAAGTAGTAATAAGATAAATTATAATGTGGTGAAAATAGCATTTACAAATGTTTTAAATGCTGTGTAACAACATTTACATTTAAAAATACAAATTATTGGATGACGTAATACTTAGATTACATTCAATTATATGAATATCTGCAATGTATCCCTTAAATCCATGAGATGGACAGTCTAAAATAAAGTGTTCAACAGTTTGGTCATCATTACCAGAGAAGATATATCCATTTTGAGATGGAATATGAAACCTTTTTTAGATAAGATTTGAACTTTCCACGCCCAGATATGAATTGTGTTAACATGAAAGAGGATTCATAATGTTTCACTGATAATCTAACTTCAACAGTAGGAAAATCTGAAATAAGAGTCCTCTGAGCTTTTCATACCGAGAATTTGTGATACTAATGACCTTAGTTGTTAAAGAGCGACCTTAATTGCAAGCACTATATACTTTCTGCCCTGGCTACTCAAACATTTTGCTTCTGTGCTGGATCCATAATGTTTGAGTCTCCATAAGGAAGGAAATTTTATCTGGAATTTTGGGCAGTATATGGGATCATTGCCCACCCATCCTGAGGAACCTGGATAGCCATGATAAATTGCAGCTACAGGATGATAAACGACTGAGGACTCAACAAACATGTAGACCACATGTCATCCCTATACCAGGGATTTTCTAATCTGTGCCTATACTTGCTGGATGATGGTCCACTTCTGTGATTAAAACATGTAGAAGTGAGCAACCACTTGGTAAATCAAGAACTTTCTTAGCGTGTACCATCAAGCAGTATAGCAAAAATTTGATGACAGCAGATAAAATTAATAATACAAAAATGTTTCTTGAAACAAAACTTAATTGAGCTGTGGTTATTAATGGAAGTTTTCATTTCTGAACAAATGATCAAAGCAAAGGCTGCAAAAGGGTTATTGTTTAACTATCAGCATGGAAAGCTGAAGGTTTGATTCCCAGGTCAGGCAAAAATTGTTCTCTTTACCATTGATTACTTAAGGGTTATTGTTTATTGATCCTGCAATTCTTTCTAGACTGAAAGCTTACAGGAACCAACCTGAACAATAACCCAATGTCCAATCCCTACCTTCTCATGGTGCAGCTGTTAACATATTGTATATGCAATATGAACTAAAGGGATGGGCTACCTACCAATTAGCATTGGGCAGCTTAGTGGTTTATAGACCGATCTGGTATTTCTTCCTTTTCTAGTACCAGATCCCTCTTTTTGCTTTTCTATCCAGTCTCCCTTGACTGACCTCATTTTCTCTGACCTTGATGGTATTAGAATATTCAAGGCCAAAGGGTTCATTTCTTTCTTTCCTATATCTCTTTCTTTTTATAAGCTTGTCCAGAAACTTTGAAGTGATAGCCCCACTACTGGACTGATCTTCTCCTGATTATTAGCACTAGTTAATCTCGTGGATATTCACCTTGATGGGTGAGAAGGGTTAGCCTTGTTATTGACATTTTAGGTAAACAAGGAACTAAGAAATGTCCACATAAGTTGTATGTACATCAATGCAGCCCCATTGTAACTTATAGCATTAAGTATCAATGCAATGGATTTGTGCCATCAGCAGTAGCTGGATACACATAATGAAGAATGAATAAATGATCAAAGCAAAACATATTGTTGCATGTGTTTATTGTTATTCAGAAGTCCTGTCATTTAAATATTTTTGTTGTAATAAAAATATTAAGAGATATTAAACATATAACTCTTATTTATAAAACTGCCTCACTATTTAGCTGAATTAAGTAAATACCGGTATGATTTTAAAAAAAATTACAACGGGAAGTAACACTATTATAGTATTAAAATTACAAAGAAATAAACTTTATCTCAGTCAAAACATAAATTTATTGTGTCGACGTTTCAATCTCCATATGTGAGATCATTTTCAAGACATGGTTGTTTATAAATTTATTGTACATAGTTACCATCACCAAGACAATTTTTTTTTATATAAATATGGAGATTGAAACGTCAACACAATAAATTTATGTTTTGACTGAGATAACGTTTATTTCTTTGTAATTATAATATTAATTACTCTCAATGAAAAATAATTTAAAAAAAACTATTGTAGTAATTTACATTTTATATAAATTAATCTGATATTATCTCACCTCATAATACTGCATGATTTTCATTGGACCAGTTTCTGAAGGCATCCCTCTGATGTTTTGGCTAAGGATGGAAAGGATGACTTCAAAAACCAATTGAATGAAAATCACAGTTTTATGAGGTGAGATGTAAAATAATATCAGATTAATTTATATAAACTGGTATGATTTTAAAATATTGCAATATATGAATTAGCATAAGGTGATTTTTAATTAGCATTTAAATTTCTAAAAGCAACTTTGGCATATTCCCAAGATTGTTTCTTATTCTCATTTTTCATGAGCTTCAAAATGAAATATGAGGGCTATTTTTTTCAAGGTCACAAAATTAAAAATCAGATGAAGCTTTGCACAGTGTCTCTAGTACGCCTGTCAATCGTGTCACATTGTACTTGTCAGTTCTGAGCACGTAAACATGCCTAAAATAATAGCATCTCCTGCCAAATGTGAAATGTGTGCTGTAATTTGATTTCTTCTTGCTGAGGGATGCAATACAGCCAAAATTCATTGACAAATGAATAATGCGTATAGTGAAACAGCAAATGTGGCTATGGTGCAGGAACTTCGAAGCAAGATGTACAGATGCTCATGATGCAGGCAGTCAGGGAAGGAAGCAAGTGTCAATCAATGATCTTGTTCAGTGAGTGGCTCAGGCAATTTGAGAAAATCATCAGTTCACAATTTCTGCATTGAGTGATTCATTTCCCAAAATTTCAAGGTTAGCTCTCTATTATAATTATATTATTTTTGGTCTGGACATCTTACCTCAATATTAATGTTGATTTGTTCTTGGACATGTTTCAAAACAATTCTGTTTTATCGTCAGCTTTCCCAGACTGGTTTTATTTATGTTGCACCACCTGGATGTCGATGTCAGCTCCATCCTGTGGTTGGCCAAAGAACCTCCAAACAAGGTCACCCTCCATCGGAATAGTCAAAATTCATACAACTCTGGGTTTCCTGTTTCGTTCTGAATCTAACAAATATTTTTTCAGCCAGGTAGTCGAGACATCTTGGGGTATTTTCTATTTTTTATTGGATTTTTATATTCCGATGGAGTGGTGACGCTGGGTTTAGGGAGAGTGGCTGTTGTGGCAACCACAAAGGGAGGGAGCTGACATCGACCAGCCAGGTGGTGCAACATAAGGCAACATAAATAAAACCAGTCTGGGGAAGCTGACCGATAAAACAGGAGATTGTATTGTCAACATGGTCGGCGAAAACAAATCAACGATTAATAGGCGGTTGAAGGTAAGATTGTCGTCAGACCAAAAATAATATAATTAAAATAACCTCAAAATATAACTTCCTAAAATTAAATATTAGCTCTCTATACCATTGTGAGAGAGACTTCAATACTGCAAAGTGTGTGTGAGATGAGTTTCCAAGATGCTTTCAAACCTTCACAAAACACAGCGATGGGCACCTTCCTAACGTTTTTCAAGTGCTACCATAATGAAGAAGAGTTTTTCAACAAAATTGTCACAGGGGACAAGATATGGGTACATTTCGAAAATGAAGAAACAAAAGAGCAATCCAAATAATGGATGCATTCTCATTCTCTAAGTAAATTAAAGAAGTTCAAACAACCTTCTCCTTCAGAAAGTGTTCATAGCTACTGTGTTCTCTTGAATGTCTACGAAGGGCAATTAAGAACAAGCAAAGAGAAATATTGTCATCAGACATTGTCATTTTTCATGGACATGTTTGGGCGCACATTGCAGCTGCAACAAGGAGGTTCCTGTGGCTTTTTTGATGGGAAGTGTTTGATCATCCACCATACAGCCCAGACTTGACTCCCTCTGATTTTCATTTCTTTGCTCACATTAAACATGTCTAGGACAGAATTTTGGATAGACGAGCTGCAGACCAGCATAGTGAATTGGCTGAAAGTGCAGGATATTGGAAAGTTGATACCATGCTACAAAAAAATCTATGTTGGAGTGCAACTGTGTAGAGAAGTAGATGGTAGATATAGCTAAATGTTGCAAATAAAACATTTTTTGGTTTATTTTATGAAATAATATTTTGAGGTTCTTTTAATCAAGTTTTTTTGAGACTGGAAACATCTTATCTCAATTTAATGTAGCCCTGCTGGGCAAGCTGAAGGTAAGATGTTTCGAGTCTCAAAAAAACTTGATTAGAAGGTTTTTTATTTTCACCGTGGTTTTAATTTTGTGACTGATCAAACCTTGAAAAAAAAAAAGTGCTCATACATTCCATTGAAATGTGAAAGGAGTGTGATGAGATAGTTCCCTCATTAGTAAAAAAGTTAAAACCAAATTATTGCTACTTACTGTATGTAACAGCTAAATTCACACCAACAAAATAGTTATCAAGTTTTGGTAGCACAGCACTAAATATCATATTATCAGCTTCTTCGATTAAGCCTTATAAGGCTTATTCTAGTCTCATTTTTTTAACACTGTTGAGTCCAGTACTAAATATAAAACAAACTTATATATACAATTAATTTCACACAAATACTGCATTCAGGTATGCCTTATAATTTATTAAGAATATGTATAAATATCTACATTATATAAAAAGATCACTTTTTTGTTTATTTGTATGTTGTACTCATTTTATGTTACAAGTAATATAACAGCGTATACTAGCATATAGTTTTTAAAAATAAAATACAATTTTTGAATTCCTATGATATTAATTGGTATATAAAAAATTAGAACAAAATTATTTCCTAAACAAGGAAAAGTAAACATTCGTTAAACAATTTAATAAGAAAATAAGAGCCATTAAACTCACTGTGGTAGATAAAATCATCCACAAATTATATGCTTAGTGTAAGATACACAAAATTCTCCATTTTAATTTGTTGAACATGAATAGCTGAAAAAAATTATGATAAAAGTATACCAATTTACAAACAGTGAAACTGAGGTGATAAGATATTCTGGCTTTTCAAATTTGTTCTTGTATTTTCATTGGTTGTTCTGGATTTTTCAAACATAATAAATCTAACTCAATGTTTATGAATTTTTTTTAGTAAAGAACATTTTTTTTAAACTGGTAAATTAATGAAATTTAACATTCTATTTTATCTCATCTCAGCTACAGCATTGTTCTTTTACTTTTCTTTCACTAGTAATCTGAACTTTTGAGCCAGAAAAATGGGTTCATATCATATTCCATCCATAGTAATTCTGCCCGAAGGCAGGTCCTTCACTGCAATCATAGTATTTTCATGCTATGCTTGCAGCTTTACTAGGGAATTGTAGGTGTGGTAGCTTCCCGTTGCTTTCCACACCGGTGAAGGATGATGATGATGATAATAAGGATGGTGATGATGAGGATGATGGCCATATGATTTCGGGACCGTATGGGATTTAAAGTTTTCCTGACATTTGTCTTATAGGTGAGGAAAAACCCCGATAAAAACCTCACCCAGAAAATCTGCCCCGACCGGGGATTGAACCCGGGCCCGCTGCGTGACAAGGCAGCACGCTACCTCGAGACCACAGCGGTGGACCATATCATATTAATATAAAAAATAACTTAACTGAAAAAAAAACTCCTTTCTGCATAGTTTAAGAACGATTTATCATATGTAAGACCACAGAGAGTGAAAACAAGAAAATGCTATGCCCTTTTCAAAAAATATCTGTGATCAGTAAATGTTACTGTTACAATGCTGTAAGAATCCATGTTTTTTTTAATTACTAGTGATAAAATAGTTTTTTATACAATCAATCCAAAACAATGCTTAGGCAAATTAGTGTTTTATTCTGATAGTTTCAAATATAATTAATTCTTTGTGCAAATGATAATTAACCATATAATAGCCAATAATGAGTTTGCTACATTTAACTATAGTGGAATTAAGTGTTTTTAGGACATTAATCTTAAAAGGTCCTCAGCTGTGGTCTCAAGATAGCATGCTGCCTTGTCACACAGTGGATCTAGGTTCGATTCCCGGTCGGGGACAGGCTCCTAGGTGAGGTTTTTTTTTGGGGGGGGGGGGATTTTCTCACATGTAAGACAAATTGTCAGGAAGCTTAGGGCCCAACGGTCCCCAAAAATCACCTGGCCAACATTATCATAATCATCATTCGCCGGTGTGGAAAGCAAAGGGAAGTTACCACAACTATAATTCCCTAGTAAAGCTGGAAAGCATAGCATGAAAATGCTATGACTGCAGTGAAAGATCTGTCCTCGGGCAGAACATTATAGCATAGAATAGAATCTTAAAGGGATACAAGAATAGTAAAACCTGTCTTAAAGAGACCATTTCTGTTGATTGGTTACTCCTTCAAAACTTATTTTTCTATAAGTGAACACTAAAACACAAAAAACTAATCCATATCTCTATGAAAAGATCATCCCTCAACCATATTGACAATCAGCATGATATACATTGTCTTGTGCTGAAGTCAAGAAGTTTAAGGCATCATGACTTGGCACAGAGCAATGGGATTGTACTTGTTCAAGTCTCCACTCAGTATCATCAGAAATTTAGGCAACTACAATAAGTAGCATCTCCAGGATGAGAATATCAGCTATAATGGCTGGAGGATCCAACATGCTAGCCACATGTTACCCGTATACTGTCTGGATGATCTTCTACTTCTGTAAATGACACATGTGGATGTGAGGCCAACAGGCAAGCTGATAAACTAATGGCTTTCAAGGCCTGCCATGCCAGAAAAAAAATATATAAACTAGGCCTATTTACTTGTAACTTTGAATTCCTATTTAGTGACCAAAATAGCAAATTTATTACTTATTCACATAGACATAAGTTTCAATTCTATAGGACAAAAAGGGGCTGCAGTGTAGAATAATTTGGCAACTGAGTACAAATACAAAATGATGACTACAAAATTTAATCAAAATTACAGTGGGAAGTAACATTATGAGGCAATTTTCAATTTATAAATGAGTTGGATAAAATGTTTTAAAAACAATAGGAAGTAACATTATGAGGTTTTTATTTAATAAAAAGTGTTGTCTGTATAATTCTTACCTCATATCGTCGTTTCTGTTAGACATATGTTTCAAGGCTTGTTAACCTCATCTTCAGTAGAAGTTGATAGCAAGTTCTTCGGACCACAGAAAGAGGGAGCAGAAGTTGAGATCCAGGGCCAACAACTTGGGAAAAACCAGTCTGTAACTACTGAAGATGAGGCTGACACGCCTTGAAACATATGTCTAACAGAAACAACGATATGGTTAAGAATTATACAGACAACACATTTTATTGGACAAAATGTTTTTACATCTCACCTCATAAAATTCTGCAACTTTATGAGGTGAGATGTAAAAAACATTTTATCCAACTCATTTATAAATTGGTAACTACCAGATTTGTCTATAACATTCCCTAAGCACTCAGCATTCGTCATTCATGGTGAATGGGGACTGCTGCAATTACACACTACAGTCAGTCTTTCTCTCTCTGTCCCTGCCATATCTTTCCATTGTGGTTAGTAAATAATATGAAAACTCTAATTTTAAAAGCAGACTCTGCCAGACCCCATTCAAGAAAATGACAAGTGCTGACACTGGGTCTCCTTGCCGCTGAGTGCCATAAAGAATGTCATAAACCACTCTAAATAAATAAAAGTAATAAACAATTTTTAACTTTTATAGGATTTAATCACTATGAGGTTTAAGAAACATTTAATTTTACCAGTAATAAACAATGTATTAAATTAATTGAGAAGTAAACATTATGAGATATAATCATTAAAATTCATCGGAGAACATTTTGTTTAAACAACTCACCTCATAGGATTCATGCTTCCATGATACCGCGGTTTCAAACACAGTCGTGTTCATACTCAGCCATAACTCTGACTAAAGAAATTCTTCGGCCATCAACTGTTCTATTGTCGCCATCTTCAGTGCTGCCATCTATGGTTGAATTTATGAACTTCAAAATCAAAATAATTTCATTAGGGATATCAAAATTCATTGATCTATCTTTATTTTTCTGAATGTATATTTTCTCCCAAACTGTCAATTCCAAAGGCTTCACTACTTGTCTTAAAAGTTTAGCTTCGCTTCCAATTTTATGATGTTCTAATAAACTATATGCAGGAATTGCAGATTTTTCAATTTCACAATTTTTAATATTTCTGAAATGTTCTTTTGTGAAATCGAAAAATCTGCAATTGCTGCACATAGTTTATTAGAACATCATAAAATTGGAAGAGAAGCTAAACTTTTAAAACAAGTAGAGAAGCCTTTGGAATTGACAGTTTGGGAGAAGATATACATTCAGAAAAATAAAGATAGATCAATGAATTTTGACATCCCTAATGAAATTACTTTGATTTTGAAGTTCAAAAATTCAACCATAGATGGCAGCACTGAAGATGGTGACAATAGAACAGTTGACAGCCGAAGAATTTCTTTAGTCGGAGTTATGGCTGAGGATGAACATGACTGTGTTTGAAACCGTGGTATCATGGAAGCATGAATCCTATGAGGTGAGTTGTTTAAACAAAATGTTGGCCGATGAATTTTAGTAATAAACAAGTATGGTCTGTATTCTTCTTACCTCATATAGTTGTTCCTTTGAAACATATGTCTTAAAGAAACGACTATATGAGGTAAGAAAAATACAATTAAGTAAACCTCATAACCAATGGTAAAGAGAAAAATTTTTGCCGAACCAGGAATATATCTCTTTATCATTGATTTACAATAATTTAATTGTGTTCATTAATTTACTTATTTCTATCATAGTAATAGCTTTAGTTTCTCAATATTAATTTAATAAACATCATAATATTATTTCCTATTGTATTTTAAAATAAAAGCTTTTTTTTTTACATTATAACATTATTCTACACTGGAAAAAGAGTAAAAGGACAATATGGTAAAAAGAGGATATTGACAATAATGATGTTTAAAGTGAAATGCAATGTGTTTTCTTTAGTTTATTAAACTATACACATGAATAACAGAGTAGGGAAATTTTTTTTTTAAATTTAGAATATATTCAAATTATTCATAAATGTGAAAATGGAGTTTTTGTTAGAAAATTATTTAAAAAATGCAAATTAACATGAATCTAAATTATTTCAATTTTTAAAGTCGACACAGTACAGTATTTTTTATCAGCAATACTAAATGATAAATCTTTTTAAAGATAATTTTCTCTTTGAACTATCAATAGTCTTTATTAATAGAGGTTTTACTGTATATGCCAGGAAATAAAATCCAACCCTTACAGCCAACAGTTTCCTTTGCTAAATAAAATCTTTCACTTATAAATCTTAGAGCTGTAATAAAAAAAAGTATAAAATGTGGATAAGAAAAAGTATTACAGATTCGGTATATTAACAAGTAGGGTAAATTATATTTGAAGAGAAAAATTTTCGCCTAGACCGAGACTCGAACCCGGGACCCTTGGCTTTCCGGGCCAAGTGATCTACCAACTTAGCTACTGAGGCAAGTTGCGATCTAGACGCAAATTTTTCTCTTATGCACGTTGTAATTCCCTCGTGCCAAATGCTTGAAACCGTAGCTTCTATCTTTGCAAATGGCGGCTTCTTAGATAAGAAGACATTTATTGGGAATTTAACACTACTTTATAAAGCCAGTAGGGCTTCTAGTGACGATTTTATTATTAATTTAAGACTTCTCATTGAAGGATAAATTATCTTAACTAAGAAGCCGCCATTTGCAAAGATATAAGCTACGGTTTCAAGCATTTGGCGCGAGGGAATTACAACGTATATAAGAGAAAAATTTGCATCTAGATCGCAACTCGCCTCGGTAGCTAAGTTGGTAGAGCACTTGGCCTGGAAAGCCAAGGGTCCCGGGTTCGAGTCTTGGTCTAGGCGAAAATTTTTCTCTTCAAATATAATTTATCCTTCAATGAGAAGTGTTAAATTAATAATAAAATCGTCAAGTAGGGTAAATATTGAAATCCAATGGCACTAGGATTGTTAATTTGCATAAATTATATGACTAATTTACTTTATATAATTTTAATACCTTGAAACAATTTTAAGCCTTGTGTCAGCTATATGGGCTGCAATAAATTTCCCAAGTCAAAATCAAATATCAATTTTACGGTGTTGATTGACTCATGGTCTGTACTGCAGCATCCAGATGACGTTTCATGTGTCTTCTGAGTGAAGAAGAATCAGTAAACACTTTGGCACAAACTGTACAGTCAAATGTCTTTCCTGTATGAATTATTAAATGTCTTGAAAGTCCAGATGGGTGACAAAATGCCTTGTCACACAAAGGACATTCATGTAATTGAATTTCTTGTTGTTCTTTGGTATGCTGTCGTATGTGGACTCGAAGTCCTTCTCTCTGTGTAAATCCTTTGTTGCATACATCACACTTAAATGGTTTCATTCCTGTATGAGTCATCACGTGACGAGCAAGAATGGCTCCCTGAGAAAAACTCTTACCACAATGTTCACAGGAGAATGGACGTTCTCCTGTATGTGTACGCTCATGACGCCCAAAACTAGTTTTATTTGGAAACCATTTCTCACAAATAGGACACTCAAAACCTCGTTGTTGATTATGTACTGATTCATGTCGTCGCAAATCAATTCTCTTTGCAAATCTCTTTGGACATTTGTCACAAATGAAAGGTAAGTTATTCTGATCAAACTGAGATGTCACATTCGTTAATAATTGCACCTCAGGGTTTGATACAGGTGCTATTACAGTTATATTCTTCTGCTCCTGGCCATGAAAATTATCTCCTTGCAGTTCCTTTTTCATAGATACTAGAGTTTCAAATTTTTTTTCTGATTGTCCTTCATTGGAGGCCTGTTGTATGTTGTCATTTGGTCCTGTCATTTCCGTATATTCAAGATTCTGTTCAATTGGTCTGGCAATTGTAGGCATATTTTCATGATTTTCAAGATCTTCTCTGATATTATTTATTATTGTTTGTTCATCTTGATCTTCCTGACAGAACAAAGTATTTGCATCTTGTCTCATCTCTGTCGTCTATAAAATAAATAAATAAATACATATATTAAAAACAAAGGATGATTATATAATATTTAATTTTAGGAAGTTATATTTTGAGGTTATTTTAATTATATTATTTTTAGTCTGAACATCTTACCTCAATATTAATGTTGATTTGTTCTTGAACATGTTTCAAAACAATTCTGTTTTATCGTCAGCTTTTCCAGACTGATTTTATTTATGTTGCACAACCTGGATGTCGATGTCAACTCCATCCTGTGGTTGGCCAAAGAACCTCCAAACAAGGACCGATGGAGCGTGACCTTGTTTGGAGGTTCTTTGGCCAACCACAGGACGGAGCTGACATCGACATCCAGGTTGTGCAACATAATGCAACATAAATAAAACCAGTCTGGAAAAGCTGACGATAAAACAGAATTGTTTTGAAACATGTTCAAGAACAAATCAACATTAATATTGAGGTAAGATGTTCAGACTAAAAATAATATAATGATTATATAAATAAAAAACAATACGGGTCATATTTATGCCATCTATCTACAATGGCATAACAGTCCAATGTTGGGCCTTAGCCTCTCCTTTGTTAGGAGTTAGCCTACTAGACCAAGTTAATTTAGTTACGATGTTTTTATTATTAATGTCATACATCTCAATGATGGATAAATCATATTTAAAGAGAAAAATTATACGCTCAGACCGGGACTTGAACCTGGGACCCTTGGTTTTCTAGTCCAAGTGCTCTACCATTTGAGCTACCTGAGCAAGTACCGATCTAAACGCAAATCTTTCTCTATATACGTTGAAATTTCTTTAAAGTTTGTAATGATCAAGAATAATTTATGTTTAAACAACTATTCATATTTCAACTTCAGACAAATATTGGAATTAATAAATTAATGAGTCATTTTAACATCTTACCTCATATTTCATGTTTTTCAAACACGGTAACTATAGTTTTCAAATGATCTTGTCATTCATTTGAAAACTATAGTTACCGTGTTTGAAAAACATGAAATATGAGGTAAGATGTTAAAATGACTCATTAATTTATTAATTAACAACCTCATAATGTGTTTCCCAATTTTAACTTTAAATATTGGAATATTAAATTCTATTTTAAGTAAACAAGAATGTTTAATTATTGTAATTGTTAGCTATGCTATTGCAGCCTTATATTTTTCCTATCTACAAGCTTTCTCAAGGTTATATTAGCTCCCCTCTCCCTTCTAGCTTTCATGGTTGTAAATAATATACTGAGTTAAATACGAATCATATAAATTACTACAGTGTGTTAAGGAATTCTTGTTAATAGTTAATATATGTTATTAAATCTATATAGGAAAGATGAATCAATCTTGGCCTCTGATGGGCCCGGGCAAAGAATTATAAATAGCACTGACAGTTATGATCTGGACGCTACTATAAGCATAGCTAAATATATTAGTAGATTCTCTAGACCAGTAAAGATCCAAATATGGTAACGGACTCTTCTGGATGCAGGGACCAGAAGGGTTGAGCAGACCATGCAACACATGGAAGAAAATCTGCAGAAACTATCATAGTTCTTGGAATCCAATGATCTGCTTCTCCACGATAATGTAAGACCATGTGTCGGCAAGTCAGTGATGTGTTTATTGACCAATTACAAATGGGGACACTCTCTCACATAGACTTCTTCCTCAAAATCCACTCCACTCCACTTCAGGATTATCATTTTATAAAGCAACGGGAAGCTACCACACCTATAATTCCCTAGTAAAACTGCAAAGCATAGCAGGAAAATGTTATGATTGCAGTAAAAGACCTGCCCTCGGCAGAATTACTATAGAATAGCATAGAATATTAACTAACTTGAACATAACAATGACTCATGCATCCAAGAGTTATATTTCAAGGGATAAAATTAAATGGCATTCACAATATTACCACAGCTCTGTGAAGGAGAAAAACTCCAAAGGAATTATTTTGAGCAATGTTGATGTAAGAAGATTAAAAAAATAAAATTTCTGGAATACCCTCATTAACATGAAATGTTTTAGATGTTGATGACGATAAAATAATGTGATTTTACAATTTCAAATAACTTATGAAGTAACGATATTTCATTATTTTTCATTCTGTCCAATGAGGAATCCAGACACAAGTTGGGCCAGCTGTGATCAGATGCTTTGTTCTTATATATATATATATATGTAAATATATAATGAAAAGAAAAGTTAATGCCTGAACCGGGACCTCTAACTATACGTTAGTGCATTACCGACCATGCTATTCAGGAAAATTAATGTTTGCACTGGGATGCCAGGATAGCATGGTCAGTAATGCACTATTGTATAGAGTTAGAGGTCCTGGATTCAAATCCTGGTTCAGGCATTAATTTTTCTTTTTATGGCATATTTGGTTTTCATTGCTTAATGTCAAAATTTAATTGCAACATTGAAAAAAAATATATAGTAAATGTCTTATAAATAATATAGAAATTCTATAACTATCAATACTACATAATAAGCTTTTGTTCAAATTTACCATATTTTTCAGCCCATAATATGTTTCTTAATTTCATGATGAAAATTTATAATTTAAATACAATGCTGTACAGGCAGCAGTGTATAGAAATTTACTCTATGCTAAAATTTTTAACACTGGAAATGTCAATAAGAACTGACACATTTATTGTACACCTGGTACGCAAACTGAATACAGGTCAAATCAATGGAGGTGGAAAAACAGCTTTTCCTATTACAACAAATTTTAAAAGTAATTTCTAATCCTCGTAAGCATCATATTGGGCTGAAAATTGAATTTTGCTACATCTCACTTCTCCATCCATTGACTGCAGATGATAAATAAACAATCATCTATCAACACACTATCCATAAAATTATTTAACTCTTGTAGTATGATATTGGGGTCAAAGCCAGATTTACTATCTTTCTTTTCACCCACATCGACTGACCTTCAAAAGATAAGACACACATGAATTTTATAGTTTTTTAAAGAAAAAAACTTATTAAGTTATGTAGATAGGAAATTGCGAAGGATAATGGTTTTCAAGAGAAGATGATACACAAGAAAATAAATAAATTTAAAGAACAAAAAATGATTAATGAAAGTACTCTTCAGACAGATAAAAATATTGATATAAAATTCAAGAAGTTCACATACCATCCTTTAGTATTTGACAAAATCTTCAACAAATTCAACATTAAATTAGCACCGAAAAATGATTACAGCTTAGGTAATTTAATAAAAACCAACAAAAATGAAAAGATTGAAGATTGCAAAAAATCGGAAATTTATCAAATTAATTGTAAAGATTGTGAAAAGATATACATAGGAAAAACAAAAAGGAATCTAAATACAAGATTAAAGGAACACCTCAGAAATGTTAAAACTGGAGAAACTGAAAAATCTGCAATAGCTGCACATGCCTGGTCAGAAAAACATGGAATAGAAACCAAAACAAAATTACTTAAACAATTGGAAAAACCGAAGGAACTCACAATTTGGGAAAAAATTTACATATGCAAGAATGAAAATACAACTATGAATTTTGAAATACCCGGTTATAAGGAGAGAGGACTGATTTGGAAGTTCGTCGGTCAGCCATCAGATGGCGCGGAGGTCAGTCTGCAGGATAGAAGGCAGTCGGACGTCAGTTGTGAACGTGACACAGCATTGAGAATGTCACAAATGATGTGACGAAACCCTGGGTTTGCAAGGAGTTATGAAGTATGAGGTGAGTGAAATAAAAAATAAACAAAAAAAACTTATGTTTGAAAAATGAAATGTTCCAGATTGAAAAAAATAAGTATTTTAATTATTATTGCCTCACTATGATGGTTGTCCAGCAGCTTGCTTTGTTTCCCCGCAGCTGTTATATATAATTAAATACAAAGATGCCATCTACCGCCACTATAATAATTCTGCATGTTAATCATTGTCAAGCATTGTTGCGTGGCACTTGCTTTTATATAAACGCACAACCATCATAGTGAGGCAATAATAAACTAGATTCAGCATGATAAAGGATATAATACTCTTTAAAGACAAATGTATTAATAACGAAAATTGAGAGAAATTCCAGGAGTGTTGAATGCATACAACTTGCACAGTGTAAATATTTCACTGATCTGGAAATGGGGTAGATATAATTATGAGTTAAAAATCCAAGTAGGAGAAATATCATAGATGTGTCAGTCATTGACATGTCTGTTTCAAGAGATCGGACCTATTTATAATTTTAAAAATATTACCTGAGGCAGATGAAGTGTGTCATGTATAGCTCCTACATTTTTCAAATAGAGTCTAAGTCGAGCATCTGAAGTTTGACATTTCTGCTTAAATTTGTAATAACTCTCTACTTCCTCAGCACATTGGTGACATATATGAGATGGCAATCCATCACCTTCATACATCTAAAACATGTAATACAAAATTTTAGTTATTAGTTTGATACACTGGTCATTAGTGTCAACCATAATGATTTCTGTTACAAATTTACACATCCATAAGGTGAATAATTTAAAAATTGTTTAGGATTTATAGTTAAATTTTTAGTTTTTTAATAGACGGATTGGAATTATAGTGGATATGACTTGATACCATAATTTAAAAAAAGAAACAGCAAAAAAAAAACTTATGATTTCCTATTTAAAATGTGAAAAGTCCAGCTGCTCAGTCTCTGGCCCTGACATTTAGGTTGTATGAGGGGTAAAGGGAGAAACTCGCCCTCTACTGCCAATAAGGAAATAGTTGAGTGTGAGTGCACGTCTGCCACAATCAATCACTGCTCTTGATACTGCGGCGCGCCGCTAGTAAGGTTTGAAATTGCTGCGATGTTGTTGGCTGAATATTTTCAAGAATAGTGTGTTTCGTAGCGATAAATGAGAAGTATATTTTAATTTTGTTGAGTTGTTTCTTGACTCACCTCATACTTCTTATCTCTCTCGCAGATCCGGATTTAATTTGAGTTGTGAATGTGAACAGCATTGAGAATGTCACAAATACAGTGACGAAATCCGGATCTGCAAGGGAGTTAAGAAGTATGAGGTGAGTCAAGAAACAACTCAACAAAATTAAAATAAACCTCATAGTGTTATTTCCTACCTACATAACTTAATTAAGAGAAATATATTTTTGTTTCATTTTCAATTTCGCATAATCAAATGAGCATTTATTTATAATATTTCTAATATTTATGTTCTGGATAAACAGAAAGTTTAATATTCCGAGTGGTATATAAAGCAGCTCCTCCCACTGAATATCCATATTGGCAACACAGTCGTGCAAACATCGGGGCCGGAGACTCAGCAGCTGGACTATAGTGACCTCTGGAATATGAATACACACACACACATATACAGTATATATTATATATAATTACCATATGTTCTTTTTATCAAAAGAAAACATGAATAATAGGGGAAAAATTCAATTAATTATAAGTGGAGTAACCTTAAAAAAGTGATATAAACTTTAAGGATCATGAAAATATAATTATGGATTATGTTACAACATGAATGACAACTTATATATATATATATATATATATATATAGGTTTATTTTAAATCCAGGAATGTGTTAAGGTTATACAAAGACTCAATTCATGAACGATCCTCCAATCCCTGTAAAATTTGTATTAGTTAAATTATGGTATAATAAAAACATCCAAATATGATCTACATAACATTTCTATAAACATAATACCAACATATTCATATTTGCCAGATATGCTGGTTGAGTTGCAATTAGTATTTTCTTGAATTCCACCGGATTAGAAGATCCAAAACTCAAGGTTACTTTCTTAATGGAAGCTAATATAACAAATTAACCTAACTTACAGTAACACAGTCATCAATGTTAATTGCTGAAAAAAGTGTTTCTTCAAAAATAAAGCGATTTAATGATGTAGGGCATAGTATGAACTAAGTCATTAGATGTTGCAATAGAAGGAAAATCACGTTACAGCATAAGATTTATTGAAGGATAATTGTTAAAAATAGAAATAGCCTGAAACCCATGGCCCGTTGCAACCTGCATATGAAGTCATTTGTGTTACTATAGCCAAATGAAAATCCAGCTGTTATCATAGCGGACCATCAGGCCTTACACATGCATGGATGATGAATTACTAAAATCTAGATATGCCCTGCAACCAGATTTTAGTTTATGTGTTGTTCTCTGGGAAATTAAGACTTCTTCTTCTTCTTCTTTTCACATGATAGACTAGGGATCTGTTATTGTCTCAATCCAACGTTTGAAGGGTCTGCACAAAGATCTTTTGCTTGGTGGCTGGTAATTTAAGATTTGACGTGGTATTCTTGTTCGGCTCATTCTTCATACATGAGATTTCCGGTTGTTTTTATATTTTTGTACATATCCCATGATTGATTCTGTTTGTAATTCAGAATTCCTTTTATTGTCTGTCCTTGAGTAACATGCAGTATGTGGACTATGGTAATGATATTACACACAGTCAATAAAAACCCAAATCACCAATTTAAAAACTTAAAAGACTCTTAACCCTCAGGGGTCCTCATCTAGGGGATATGTGGATGGCGACCACAAGGTGCCCAAGCTGAGCAAAACATTTCTTCCACTTACTTGTGTTTTGCACTCTTTTAACTTTACTATCTAACCTCTCTTGGTTAACTCTTGTTTTTTTCGACCCCGATGCTATTAGGGCATCCGAGGGCTAGGGAGTCTTTCCTTTCTTCCATTTCTTCTTTCCTTTATTTTCTTTTCTTCTCCAGAAAAGCCTGACCAGAGGCTATAAGATGGCAGCCCCATCACTGGTCTTGCCTTCTTTTGGCCAGCAACCAATCGAAGGGACTATTATTATGCTTTCAAGTCTTATACGAGAATTTCCTGGGGAGGGAAAATTTTCTATAGGATCGTAACAGGCATTGGCCTAATACTTGGAAGGAAGAAGAAGAAGAAGAAGAAGAAGAAAAGACTCTTAACTTTTTTAATTGGTGATTTGGGTTTTTAAAGACTTTGTATAATACAATTTTATCATAAGAAGATCCTATTTATTAAATACTATGATACTGAATTTTAAGAAGAAATATATATGCCTGAATCGGGATTCGAACCCAATGTCCCTGGTTCTATACACCACTACCCTTCTTAACCACTGAGCTGTCAGACTTCTGATTCAAACATATATTATTTCTCTACTTTATACAATTTCTAGGCGCCGAGGCTATTAACTTTTTGTTCTACACACCATCTAGAGGCTTCTTAACAAGAAGACTTTATCAGAAATGAACACATTTATAGTCAGTGAAGCATATTTTTGATCGTACATATTAAAATTATCACTTATCATCGAAAGATCACCAATTTTATGTGTTGATTTATTATGCTGCACTTCCTTTACTAATCATAAAATTGCAATAGGAAGTAACATTATGAAGTTGTTAATAAATAAGCTGGGTCTGTTTTTATAAGAATATATTGAGTTTTTTGAGGTGAGATGAAAACAGACTCAATTTGTACGGAGGGTTGTTCACGATTCCTGGGGACAAGTTTGCATCACTAACCTGCTTATGAAAACCTGCGTCTCCACCACCGGTTGTGTTCAATTGGATGGCCTTGGACCCTAGCTATCACTCTGCAACGGAGTTTCCACTGCAGAAGTGTTTTACGAAGAACAGGGATGTCAATTTTGGACCACTCCTCCTTACAGGCTTTCTATAGACCTTCAATAGAGCTTGGTCTACTACTTTCAAGCATTCTTTTTTAGGAGAGCAAACACACAAAATCCATGGGTGCAGCATCGGGGGACTTGACAGGTATTTCACTGAAGGGCACTGCATGTATTCCAGTTGTCTGCTCCATTGTCCCCATGAACTGACGTGTAGCGGCAGAGGTGTGGCTTGAAGCTTTATCCTGATGGATCCAGATGTTGTTCACTTCTCTACCATAGAGGGAAGGTATCTCAGAGGTATAAATTGGTGACAGGACATTCCTTTGATAGTAGACAGAGTTAACTTTAGCTTTTTTCTACTCTGCGGATGATTAACTTGCCATTGTTGCAAAATCCTGCAATTATCATGACGCCACATGAAAAACTTTCCCTGCAGTCGGTATACCACTTTTCAATTTTTTTTTTTACCTCTTAAGACAGTAAAAAATTGCTCGTGGCTTATTTGTATAATTAAGGCATACATATGCCTCATCTAAAGTCACTATAAACTTCCATTTATCACCTGCAAGATGGCGTTCATAGAGCTTTCTATTGTTGGTGCGCCTTTCTGCAATGTGTCTCAGTAGGAGCATGTGAACCCAGCTTTTATGTTGCTTTTCTAAGTTTAAATTTTTGTTTATTATGTTGTTTATGGTTGCTAGAGAGATGCCCAACTTCACTGCTATTGCTCTTTGGGTGGCTGGATTGTTTCCTGTCACAAGGGCTTTAACCTTCCTGACCACCTCAGGAATGCGGCTTGTAGCAGGCTTAGGATGTGCTTGTTTTTTACCATTAGGAATCAATCCCATAAGAGTTTTACCTTTTTTGTTAAGAACTGAGTATATCCCATTCCTGGATATATTGAAACCACGCTTCTTGCACATTTCGATGAAAGCACTATAGCTGTAATTAGCATTGGAAAGGGCTGTTATGTATCCCTCCCAGAAAGGATCGATTTTCCTTGGCATACTAACGAGCAAACCAGATCAGAACACTGTGGCAGGTAGCACTCAACTGAATGAACATGTGCTGTTGTGGGCAGCATCATTGCATAAATAGTAGTGATGTCATCACCTTTCGAACTTGTCCCCAGGAATAGTGAACAACCCTCTGTATATCTCTTACTTATGTTTGGGATGGGTCTCCAGAAAATAGAAAGGAGATGGGTGTTGATATAATTTGCAAAAGTCTCTTTCTTGGAATAGGATGCTGTTCTCAATGTATTCTATGAGCTTCCTGAAAGCTTACTTTCTAAATAACTTTTAATTATCTGTATTTATTTCTCCATTTTGAAAAAAGGACATACTTTTGAGTTGGAAGCAAAATTTCCTTTACAGTTTGCACAACTAGGTAGATGTGTACATAATGATGGTGCATGTGCAATTTGGGAACAAATTATACGTAATTCTATTGGGTTTCTACATTTTTCTTTTGTATCCCCAAACTTTTGATATTTGAAATATCTCATTGGACATGGGATATATTGACGGACTTTTAATGGGTAAAGATATCCTGTTAGGTTAGCAGGCAGATAGAGAGTGTAGAAGGTCATTATAAGGTTTGATGTTGGTATCAATTTGTTATTCTACTTTCTCATAATCTGTCTAATATCTATTAATTTGTCAGTGACAAAAGTATTCTTGATATTCTCTAAGGTACCATATAGAAAATATTGATATGTAATTGTCCCTTTACTAATAATGAGGGTATTATTATTTTGTTACTGATACATTTATTTTAACGAGTTTGGTGATTTGATTTTTTTTTGCTTTACTAAGAGCATTTACAGCTTAATAAGAATCTGACTTGATCAATGAGATTTCTTGCTTCTTTCAATAGCCTTTTTTTTTCTTCTTCAATACCATTTATCAGATAAAAACATACTGAGTTTGTATTCAAGTAGACTTTCACGGCCGGAGTTGCTATGATGATCTTGAAGAAGATTTTCAGGCTGTAGGCCGTGGTTGTGAGGGTTGTAGTTCCCCGAATGTTTTGCCAAAGATTGCGTCTGACATCCTCAAGGGTTGTCTTGAGACTGGTAATTCTGTCCGCTGTCTGTCCTATTTATACGTTCACCGCGATGTGTTCGTAAGTTGTATCTGCCTTCTGATTGGTCAGCGTTAGGGACTTCCATTGCTCCAATGAGATTGCTGTTTGATGGTCTAGTCGACTGTACGTTATATCTGCCTTCTGATTGGTCAGCGGTAGGGACTTCCATTGTTCCACTGAGATTGCTGTTTGATAGTCTAGTCGACTGTCCTTGTAATGTTTTCATTTTGCATTTTTTAGAACCAGTATCCATACTTTGTTGACCAATCAGAAGGCAGATACAACTTATGAACACATTGCGGTGAACGTATAAATAGGACAGACAACGGACAGAATTGCCAGTCTCAAGACAACCCTTGAGGATGCCAGACACAGTCTCTGGCGAAACGTCGGGGAACTACAAGCCTCATGACCACGGCCTACAGCCCGAAAATCTACTTCAAGATCATCATACTGAGTTTGGTTTATCGGTACTGAAAAAAACTATGTACTCTAATCGTGTCATGTCACCTCTTCTTCGAAAATGGCAAATTTCACCTATTAGCTATAGTGAAATTTGGTGACCTTTGTCACAAGGCTCCAGGGTCTACAGTACTTGCCGGGTCATCATATTAGCCATCCATCCAATCTGAGGCTTCGTTATGATTTTTAGGAACAGCAGTTTTTTTTCTAGAGAAGGGCCATTAACCCTATCTCCAACACCCTACTTGGAGGACCAGAGGCTACCTCCAGCTGTAGGCAAAAGCCCCTACGAAGTATAAAGTCCACCCTAACTAGTGTTTGTTTGTATTTTTTAGTGATATATACTCTTTTGTTTGATATTATTGCCTCACTATGATGGTTGTTCTGTGGCTCGCTTTGTTTAACCGCAGCTGTTATATATAATTAAATATAAAGATGCCGACTACACCGACTATAATAATTCTGCATGTAAGTCATTGTCAAGGCACCCACTTCTATATAAACGGACAACCATCATCTATCCATCCATAGTAATTCTGCCCAAAGGCAGGTCCTTCACTGCAATCATAGCATTTTCATGCTATGCTTGCAGCTTTACTAGGGAACTGTAGGTGTGGTAGCTTCACGTTGCTTTCCACACCAGTGATGATGATAATGATAAGGATGATGATGATGATGGCCATATGATTTCGGGGACTGTTTGTGCCTTAAAGTTTTCCTGACATTTGTCTTACAGGTGAGGAACAACCCCGATAAAAACCTCACCCAGAAAAACTGCCCCGACCGGGGATCGAACCTGGGCAATAATATGTGATGTAGTATAATTTGTATCTTGTTATGATGAGGGAGATAGTGTATTCAGTAACTGCATTCTCTCAGTTGCTGATGTATTTAGTAAATATATGTGTTGTTATGGTGAGAGTGGCAGTGTACTGTGCCTAGAAAACTAGGAGCTGCTCATCACTCAGTTGTTCCCATGTGGGGTAGAAGCTAAAATGTGGGAATAAAATTATAATTTGAAGTGCTAAATTACAGGATTACCATCATACACTTGTAACCCTTCTGCATATATGTGTATATATGATTATAACGGGCTTCCAATATAAACTCGGACCGGCCTCACGGGGTTTCACCCGTCAGGCAGCGCTCTCTCCTCGTCCGCATTTCACTCTGCCAGCCGCTCGTCCTTGAACTAGTCAGTTTACTATCGTTCGACAAGATGAGACGTCAGCTGACATTAGAGCAGCGCATTTATGTGTGTAAATGTTATTATAAACATGAATCAGCTCGTCGCGTTCGCGAGGAATTCATTCGGAACTTCCCTGGACAATTACCTCCTTCCAGATCGACAATCCACGATTTTGTGACTAAATTTGAGACCACTGGTTCAGTACAAAATAAGAAACACACGCGAAGGCGTACGGTTCTCACCGAAGAAAAATTAGACGAAATTGGCAAAAATTTGTGGGGTAGCCTGAAAGACAAAGTGTACAAAACAAATCCGCACACATTGGAAGAACTGAAGAACAACATAAGAAATGAAATCAGAAATATGACAGGGCCCGAACTACAGCGTGTCAATCTAAATGTATTTACTCGGTATAATGCCTGTTTAACTGCGGGAGGACAACATTTCCAGCATTTTCTATACGGTAAGAAACAGTTCAAAGACAGGTGGCAGGCAGGGTGAATTGCAGGAGGAAGAGACAGCACTGCGTGCCGGGTGAAACTCCGTGAGGCCGGTCCGGTTTTATATTGGAAGCCCTGTATATAGGCCTATATATGTATATACATATGGCAGTTTGACCAATGTCCTGCTGCCCCTCATGATAGAAAATCATATATAAGAAGAAAAATACATGTTGGTGTTGGAATGCCCAAGTGATGCAGTTGGAAGCACACTAACATATAGAGTTAGAGGTCTCGGGTTCAAATCCTGGCTCAGGCATCTATTTTTCTTTTCACGTCATATTTGCCTCCCTTGTTAAATGTCAAAAATATAATTATAACATCAAAATAAAGAAGCATAACTCCCATAAAGTAAATATTATATTATTAATAGTGAGTGGAGAGGGACAAGATATTGTCTGAAACCGCCGGTATCAAAGAAATTTGAAATTATATGAGGTGAGTCGTTAAAAATATGTTCTCCACTCACTATTAATGATATAACCTCATAATGTTTACTTCCCAATATTAATTTAAATATTCTCTTTATATGCTTACTTGTTATAGTGGCCATGAGATGGCAGTTCAACCAGTAGATAATCATATATAAGAAGAAAAATACATGTTTGTGCTGGAATGCCTGAATGGCGCAGTTGAAGCGTATTAACATACAGAGTTAGAGGTATCAGGTTCAAATCGTGGCTCAGGAATTTATTTTTCTTTTCGTCATATATATATAATATTTGTCTCTGTATAGATTTTAAGATTTACTTTAAGAATTTAAAAAAATTAGTGAATACTTAAATTATCAGTAATTTACAAGAATATCTCATTCCTTAATGTTAGTTTTGATAAAAAAAACATATTCCCATTTCCGTCAGCCAACTGAGAATAGGAATATTGGAAAAAAAAAAACTTTAAGTTTGATTTCTACTATAAATTTTCTAAATTCTACAGAATAACAGTGCACATGCACAAGCATTTATAGAATTGATGCTAGGTGGAACCACATGTATGAAGTACTACAAAAAGTTTATAGAGTTGACACTAGATAGAACCACATAGCTATGAAATCAATATGACCAACCTTTGCAATAATTTCCCAAATGTTTATTAGAAAAGGATGTACACTAATTTCCCTCTTCCTAATCCAGCAAAATAAATTATATGCACAATATTTGATAAACTATAAACTAATCTTGTGTACACTAACTTATCCCATCAATATCTAACAAAATGAAGTTAATTCCTTGAAATATAGTGTGGAATTAATTGTGAATGTTTGTAACACCAAATTCACAGACATCTTGTGGAAGTTACATTACGCATTCAGGCTTGTGCACTGCCGATTTGTAGAACTTAGAAGAAATCATTGCATACATAAAAAAATGTATTAAGTATTGTAAAATATTTAAAATAATATGAAATGTTAGTTAAGGCAGAAGTACTTATAGCAACAGAATTACAAGACTGTAGTATGGAAAATCAAGTGGAAATTAATCTAAAGTTGAGCTGGAATATTTATCAGTCTCCAACACAAAAGCTATTCCTATGATCCCGAGAGTCACTGGTTCAAACCCAACCAGGATCGATGGATTTTTTAAGATGTAAAAAATCCAAGGAACAAGTCCTCCATGAGGGATTTTAAGCTATGGGTCCCAAGTCTGAAAATTTTCAGGATGGTAAAAGAATATCTGGCTTAAATTATAGCCTCTAGGCAAAATTCAATCTGCCTTTCCCATCTAAGTAAAATATGACTGAAGTTTCCACTAAGCGCAGTGAGGAATTTTTCTACGTCCCAGGCAGACACCATGCGCATGTGCCAACAGGGTTTTATTTTCAAATTATTCCCCACTATTTACAATAAATTTTACAATTTTTCTAATGATTTCAATATATTTTTCTATGGTATTTAACTACATACATAACATGAAGATGTGGCAGCCATATTGATTCTAACAAATATTCTATACAACAACACATGTTCCGGATAATCTTTGTATTAAGTGCAGTGAGAATCTTTTCTAAGTCCCAGGCAGACACCACGCGCATGCGTCAACAAATGCGAAGCAGTTTACTTTATGAAATATCGTGATGCAGCCAACATTATACATGCAATTTAACAAACCTATAAGCTAACCTAATGCAATTTAAGTACCGGTACTCTAACCTGTGAAAGACCAACTTAAAAGCTAACCTAATGCAATTTAAGCACTCTAACCTGTGAAAGAATGCAACTCCCAAAAATAAATAGTAAGTTCTCAAATTCTGAAGTACATAACCTATGTTGGCTTCACTGTTGTTGTATAGAATATCCTTTAAAATCAATATGGCTGCCATGTCTTCATGTTACGTATATAGTTAAATATCATAGAAAAATATGTTCAAATAATCATTACAAAAATTTTAAATTTGTTGTAAATGGTGGGAAATAATTTGAAAATAAAACCCTGTTGGTGTCTGCCTCAGACTTATAAAAATTTCTCACTGCGCTTAATGGAAACATCAGCCCATGTTCCAATGCAGCCAACATAAAATATGCACTTAAGAACTTAACCTATTTATTTTTGGGCATTGTATTCTTTCACAGGTTAGAGCACTTAAATTGCATTAGGTTGGCTTTTAGGTTGGTCTTTCACAAGTACTTAAATTGTATTTGGTTAGCTTTTAGGTTCGTTAAATATTGTGTATATGTTGGCTGCATCACGCAATTCCATAGTGCAACTGCTTCGCATATGTTGGTGCATGCGCATGATGTCTATCTGAGATGGGACTTACAAAAATTTCTCACTGCATTTAATGGAAACTTTAAGTAATATCTAAGTTGCCTGTTAGGTGTCCATTTGAGGTTATGAGGCTAACCATTTATCACATGCTAACTGTAGGAAAATAAGTTTGAAAATTATCTAGGTTAAGCAACTCCTGCAAGGTACCATTCTTGATATTTGGGTATAGACAGGGCAGGCAAACCTAAAATCTAACAAAAATTATTCACCTTAACCTTATATTTGTGTTAGAGTATTATATCAATTTGGTTAGGCATAAAGGAGTAACATCATCTAGTAAATTACTAATTTATCTAACAGGTAAACTTACAATTTAAGACAGAGAACTATATAAACTGACTTTATCAAATTACCCTAACTCCACATGTACTGATTATCTCTTGTTCAATATTTTCAATCTATTACTTTTATACACAAAATAAACTATAACTAATTGGTGACTATTTTCAAAACAAATACTATCCATTCCTATTTAATTCTTCAATAATTCCATAATTTATAACAAGCACTTCATGAGTATGAAGATAAACGAATAAAACTTTGGCTTGCATTACAAATGTTTGCATATTAATCTAGGCCTATATTAATGTGCTAATTAAAAAAATTACTTTATTAATTTATAGTGGACAAGAAGTATGAATCTCAAAATTACAACAAAAAGTTATGCTTTACAAAAACTAACCCCAACTGACAGCTGTTCAAACCTATTCACAATTTGAAATAAACCAACCTCTAGTGAAATACAGGCCATAATTCTTATCGATAGAGGTACATCATCCACGCAATGGGAAAGAGAATATTTTTCTCCTTCTTCTGATAGACAAAGCCGACATATTTCATTGAAGTTCATTGGCGTATCTTCAAATTCACATTTCAAGTTCGATTTTTTACGACTATATGTTTTCATCTTCTGATATCAACAAAACCAAAACTTATATTCAATACCGACAAATCCGACTGGGCCGATAAACGAACTTTATAGCTTCTTTCTCACTGCTGCCCTCTACAAACATACATCGCGCATAGTTCTGCACATATCGCTGGTTCTGCATTCTATAAGCCAACGAAAATAATCTGTGCTGTTTTCATGTATAAGCCACTATGAGCCCAGCGATAACCCTCTATATATGCATGGGTTATCGCTGGTATGCTTCATACGATGTTCTGTATCTTGCAGTATTTAAAAAGAACAGTCTAACACTTAATATAATTTCTATCATAAAACAATATATACTGGATAATTTTAGAGAATCGATTCCAAATATTTTCAAGATGACCATCTCAAAAGAATATTGCAATGGTAATAATTATATCCTACTACTTAATTTGAATCTCTGATACTAAACATTAACAACAGTAGTGAGTATAAAACAGTTTTATTTATGCTAAAACCATCGTTCTAACTAACTAACGAACTCACTGGCACTATCGAACCCGTAGGTTCATGGACGCGCGGACATAAGCTCTCCATACATCCCTATCCTGAGCTAAAGTTTTTCAATCATTCTCTGTATATCTACTTCTCTCAAATCATAGTTAATGTTATTGTCCCATCTCATTCTTGGTCTACCAACTGGGCGTTTTACCTCTGGTTTTCCTAAAAGAAGCTTCCAATGCATGTCTTTCATTCCCATTCGTGCCACATGTCCTGCCCATCGCAATCTACGAGACTTAACTGTTCTTATTATATCTGACTTCCTGTAAAAACCATGTAGTTCACTGTAATGTAGTCTTCTCCATTCACCTGTTTCCAATGCATACAGTATTTACAGTATTGTAAAGTTCACCAGTTCCAATTTCTTAGTTTCACCAAACAAAAATGTGATAGTTCGCAGAAAATAAACTATATTTAATTATAGTTTACCGTAATAAAAAAACTAAGCTTATTGACCTAAATATTATAATGACCCGAAGTTTTTTATTAGAGGTTCACAATGTTTTTTTTTTCGTTCGTTTACTGAGAATCGTATAACTATTTTTTTCAAAGGCTTAATCGCGATAAAAGGGATAAGTTTCTATACCTAGGAATTTTATCAAAGATATAATCGTCATATTCTATTATTATTAACGTGCCATACTATACAAGCAGTATCTGTTATTTTTAACTTCTCATCCGAAGGAATTTATCGATAATAATTTTGGAAATCACTCGTGGCATTACTTATGATAACTTTTTATAAATGTAAATAAAATAAAAATTGCATCAATTTTATGGTTTTCTTACAATCAGAATGGAATCTTTTAAGGTACCGAGAGTTATTTAAGTAGGATTTATTGTCAAGTCCTAATCATTTAGCTACACGAGTATTATATATTTTAATTCCATTCATGTGTAGAATAATGTAATTTTTTTATAATTTTTTAAATTTCAAGAATGTGTTCTGAAGAATCGATTTTCTATTTAGATTAAGATTTTATTTTATTTTATTTAATCACGAAGTTCTTACACTTGAACAGGCCTAGTATAAGTTTACAAAATGTTCAAGTCTTTTGAAACATTTCAAATCGCATATTATATTTCTTAAACTTTTTTATAGGCCTACTTTTAAAAATCTCAAGAATGTTGACATGGATGGGTTTTGACAAATATAGGCCCTATAAGACCAAAAAACATAGAGAACCGAGACCAAGAAAGCACTGGGTTGAACAGATGTGAGATCGAAACAGGCAAAGACCTAATCCGTGAAAGAAGAAGTAGAAGAAGGTATATATACTGGTGAACGAATGAAAATAGGAGTTTGATGAAGATATAATATTGGCAGCAATATTAGGACCTAATAAAAAATGTTATTCTGAAGTAGCAACAATCAACTGACTAGGATTCATTATGCAGGAAAATACTGTTGACGAAAACTGCTTTTTTTAAACTTACTTTTTATGATTTCTTTAGCTAACAGAGTTATTGTAATATTCAGAGTAAATGTTCTTAAACTATTAGGCCTATTATTATATTACTTACTTACTTACTTACTCACTGGCACTATCGAACCCGTAGGTTCATGGCCGCGCGGACATAAGCTCTCCATGCATCCCTATCCTGAGCTAATGCTTTCCAATCATTCCCTGTATAATCTACTACCCTCAAATCATCGTTAATGTTATTCTCCCACCTCATTCTTGGTCTACCAACTGGGCGTTTTCCCTCTGGCTTTCCTACAAGAAGCTTCCATGCAAGTCTTTCATTCCCCATACGTGCAACATGTCCTGCCCATCGCAGTCTACGAGACTTAACTGTTCTTATTATATATTATTATTATTATTATTATTATTATTATTATTATTATTATTATTATTATTATTATTATTATATTAGTATTTTTGAATCAAAATGATAAACCGGATGCATATTATATCTCGTATTTGCCTTAAAGTGGTTGCTGCTGTAAAGGTGCTAAGACATTTTTGTGCTCCAAAATTTCAGTAATTATATAGCAACTTAATATTGGTCATAAAGTCCTGATCTATTTCTGTGTTAACGTATTTTTTGTAATCAAGAAGTATGCTAACGATAGAAGAACATGTTATATCAGTGGCGTGCGGTGGCCAGAGCAATTACCATAGCTGTATGACAAAAATATGACTTATAGTATATAAAAACTTACTGCCTTATATATTTTTTTTGTTAGATCCGGTAAATCTGGAATTGGTCGTAATTGTTGGCCATTTTTCTCGTTAATAGGTCTGCACGAAAATTATTTAGTATGTAAATTATAAATTATACAGTCACTTACATTGTTTTTACTAAATTGACAAATCACATTTATTAGTATCACTTTAAAATGTATTAATAACGGATTTGAAAAACTCAGTGCCAATATTAAATTCAATTGTTGTTATTCAGATATCTAATATATAAAAATGTTTGTTTGTTCGTATTCTATGCGCGTCCATACCGTTGATCCGATTTTGATGGATCTTTTTGCAAAATGTTCAGGAGATTCCCAGGATGAACATAGGCTATGAAGGGAGTTGTAATACTCAACCCCTTCACCCCTAAAAATCACCCTTTATAGCGAAAAATATGAAATAAAATCCCTATTTTGACACATAAATGGCTTATGCTGCCTAAACCATAATACATACACCAAATTAATGTACAGTACACAGAATTGAATATCTCAAACAACTCTATAAAAAAAGTCTGCGACAGCATATGTTCATCTTTTACAGATAATTCACAATAACCATTTTTGTCTTTCATTGATTCCAAGAAGATTGGGATAAGTAGATTCCCGGACAAGCGTGCTCTGCCATACCGTTCATCCGATTTTGATGGGGCTTTTTGAAAAATGTTCAGGAGATTCCGGGGATGAACATAGGCTATAAAAGAGTTGTAATATTCAACCCTTTCACCACTAAAAAAATCACTCTTTGGTAGTGAAAAAACGTGAATAAAGTCCCTATTTTGACGCTTAAATGGCATATGCTGCCTAAACCATAACAAATACTCCAAATTATTGTACATAGAATTGAATATCTCAAAAAACTCTATAAAAATGTTCGCGACAGCATATGTTTATCTTTTACGGATAACTCACAATAACCATTTTTGTCTTTCATTGATGACAAGAAGATCGGGATAAGCTGATTCCCGGGCAAGCATAGCAGCTCAACGCTGGAGGTAAAAACTCATTAACATTTATTTAGGAGTAGCAGCGCACGCCGGGTATTAGCTAGTATAACATATAAAAATGAATGTTTGTTTGTTCGTACTTTATGCGTGGCCATACCGTTGATCCGATTGTGATGGGGCTTTTGCAAAATGTTCAGGAGATCCCCGGGATGAACATAGACTATAAGAGAGTTGTAATACTCAACTCCTGCACACTTAAAAATCGCCCTTTGTAGTGGAAAACGTAAAAAAAGGTAGCTCTTTGGACGCTTAAATTGCTTACGCTGCCTACCTAAACCATAACAAATACACAAAATTGAATATCTCAAAAAGCTCTACAAAAAAGTCCGCGATAGCATATGTTTAACGTTTATGGATAACTCTCTTACAGATAACTCACAATAACTATTTTTGTCTTTCATTGATGCCAAGAACATCGAGACAAGTACGTAGATTCCTGTGCAAGCAAAGCAGCTAATGGCGGGTTTTCTTTTACGGGTAACTCATAATAACGAATTTTGTCTTTTAGCTCATTTATGCCAAGAAGATCCAGATAAGTAGATTCCCAGGCAACACCGGGTAATCAGCACGGGGAATCTTAAAATAATAACGATATACATTTATAGTTATTTTTCATTTTACTTACTCAACTAATCATAAGAAGTACATTAATTTTTGTCTTTAAGCTCATTTATGCCAAGAAGATCGGGATGAGTAGATTCCCGGACAACGCCGGGTAATCAGCACGGAGTATCTAAAAATATAAATTTATAATTATTTTTCCTTATACTTATTCAACTATACACAAATGCACATTAATTTTCATTTATATAGGGGCAGCAACGCACGCCGGATATTATATAGGTATTAATATAAAAATGTCCACCGCTGTGGTCTCGAGGTAGCGTACTGCCTTGTCACGCAGCGGGCCCGGGTTCGATCCCCGCTCGGGACAGTTTTTCTGGGTGAGGTTTTTATCGGGGTTTTTCCTCACCTGTAAGACAAATGTCAGGAAAACTTTAAGGCCCAAACGGTCCCCGAAATCATATGGCCATCGCAATCATCATCATTCATATTCATCTTATCATCATCATCCTTCATCGGTGTGGAAAACAACGGGAAGCTACCACACCTATAATTCCCTAGCAAAGCATAGCATGAAAATGCTAGATTGCAGTGAAAGACCTGCCTTAGGGCAGAATTACTATGGATGATGGAATATAAAAATCTACAAACATCCTATTCAATAAAATTGCTTAACTAAATTTCAGCTATTATACACTCCTACCGATAAACATTATAAATGAAGGGCTTAGGGCAATAAGATAAGCCACATATTGGTCATTCTGAGATACAAGGATTTTAATGTTCAAAAAAATTATAAATATTAATTGGGCAGTATTGTTTTTAATAGATTGTGTGTCTATGTTTTTAACTCATCACTGGTGCATTTACTAATTATTTTATGGATATTTCAATATATATTTCTGCTACAATTGTAATAAATGACATTTCTTAACAGAATGTGGCTTATCATGTTACTGCCATCTGCCCTTCAGATAAATTAAAATATTTACCAAAGAAGGAAACAAATTTAATTTATAATGTTCATATATTATAGGAGCTAAAGTAACATAAAAATTAATCGACTCTTTACATTATCATAAAGTAACACAATTAAACCTAACTACACACTACGTTAACATACGAGTATATTTACATTAGATCAAATTACTATTACGATTATTAACATTAGCTTTAAATACAAAAAATACTAACAGTTTGGCTGGATAATATTATTTACACTATTCTAAGACGTTGTTTAAAATTATTCACTAATTTACTGATAGTGATAATACTAATTACTGTGATATCAAAATAAACTGATTTCAACAAAATATAATTACTGTTACAAAGAGATATGTGTATAAAGTTGACAGATGTAAAATATTACGATTATAACACAATCGCTGCACATACTGTACACTGGAGATATGTAAGATGTTAGGGGTACTTAGTAACATTGTGATGTCTCGTCCACAGAAATCCGGAACTGTTCATTCAGAACACGTGTGTGGGAGAAAATAATGTGATACGCTAGAGCCTCTCTCCCGATGGAAGATCCCGATATTTTTAATGTTTACCCTCGGGACTCGGGGACAATGTTGTGGGACGTTTTCGCCTCTTCTCCCACTGGAGGATCCCGATATTCCTCATGCTTCTCCCTCGGGAGTCGGGGAAAATGTTGTGGGACGTTTTCTCCTCTTCTCCCACTGGAGGATCCCGATAATCTTCATGTTTCTCCCTCGGGAGTCGGGGAAAATGTTGCGGGAAGTTTTTCCCCCTTCTCCCACTAGAGCATCCCGATATTCTTCATGTTTCTCCCTCGGGAGTCGGGGAAAATGTTGTGGGACGTTTTTTCCTCTTCTCCCACTGGAGGATCCAGATATTCCTCATGCTTCTCCCTCGGGAGTCGGGGAAATGTTGTGGAACATTTTCTCCTCTTCTCCCACTGGAGGATCCCGATATTCTTCATGTTTCTCCCTCGGGAGTCGGGGAAAATGTTGTGGGACGTTTTTTTCTTCTTCTCCCACTGGAGGATCCCGATATACTTCTGGTGTTCCTTCGGGAGTCGGGGAAAATGTTGTGGGACGTTTTCTCCTCTTCTCCCACTGGAGGATCCCGATATTTTTCATGTTTCTCCCTCGGGAGTCGGGGAAAATGTTGCGGGAAGTTTTTTTTCTTCTCCCACTGGAGGATCCCGATATTCTTCAGGTGTTTCCCTCGGGAGTCGGGGAAAATGTTGTGGGACGTTTTTTCCTCTTCTCCCACTGGAGGATCCCGATATTTTTCAGGCTTTCCCCTCGGGAGTCGGGGATAATGTTGTGGGACGTTTTTTCCTCTTCTCCCACTAGAGGATCCCGATATTCTTCATGTTTCTCCCTCGGGAGTCGGGGAAAATGTTGTGGGACGTTTTTTCCTCTTCTCCCACTGGAGGAACCCGATATTCTTCAGGTGTTTCCCTCGGGAGTCGGGGAAATGTTGTGGAACTTTTCTCCTCTTCTCCCACTGGAGGATCCCGATATTCTTCATGTTTCTCCCTCGGGAGTCGGGTAAAATGTTGTGGGACGTTTTTTCCTCTTCTCCCACTGGAGGATCCCGATATACTTCTGGTGTTTCCCTCGGGAGTCGGGGAAAATGTTGTGGGACGTTTTCTCCTCTTCTCCCACTGGAGGATCCCGATATTTTTCATGTTTTTCCCTCGGGAGTCGGGGAAAATGTTGCGGGAAGTTTTTTCCTCTTCTCCCACTGGAGGATCCCGATATTCTTCAGGTGTTTCCCTCGGGAGTCGGGGAAATGTTGTGGGACGTTTTCTCCTCTTCTCCCACTGGAGGATCCCGATATTTTTCAGGCTTTCCCCTCGGGAGTCGGGGAAATGTTGTGGGACGTTTTTTCCTCTTCTCCCACTGGAGGATCCCGATATTCTTCAGGTGTTTCCCTCGGGAGTCGGGGAAAATGTTGTGGGACATTTTCTCCTCTTCTCCCACTGGAGGATCCTAATATTTTTCATGTTTCTCCCTCGGGAGTCGGAGAAAATGTTGTGGGACGTTTTTTCCTCTTCTCCCACTGGAGGATCCCAATATTCCTCAGGTGTTTCCCTCGGGAGTCGGGGAAAATGTTGTGGGACGTTTTTTCCTCTTCTCCCACTGGAGGATCCCGATATTCTTCAGACTTTGCCCTCGGGAGTCGGGGAAAATGTGGGAAGTTTTCTCCTCTTCTCCCACTGGAGGATCCCGATATTCTTCATGCTTGTCCCTCGGGAGTCGGGGAAAATGTTGTGGGACGTTTTCTCCTTTTTTCCCAGTGGAGGATCCCGATATTCTTCACGTTTCTCCCGCGGGAGTCGGGGAAAATGTTGTGGGACGTTTTCTCCTCTTCTCCCACTGGAGGATCCTAATATTTTTCATGTTTCTCCCTCGGGAGTCGGAGAAAATGTTGTGGGACGTTTTTTTCCTCTTCTCCCACTGGAGGATCCCAATATTCCTCAGGTGTTTCCCTCGGGAGTCGGGGAAAATGTTGTGGGACGTTTTTTCCTCTTCTCCCACTGGAGGATCCCGATATTCTTCAGACTTTGCCCTCGGGAGTCGGGGAAAATGTGGGAAGTTTTCTCCTCTTCTCCCACTGGAGGATCCCGATATTCTCCATGCTTCTCCCTCGGGAGTCGGGGAAAATGTTGTGGGACCTTTTTTCCCAGTGGAGGATCCCGATATTCTTCACGTTTCTCCCGCGGGAGTCGGGGAAAATGTTGTGGGACGTTTTCTCCTCTTCTCCCACTGGAGGATCCCGATATTCTTCATGTTTTTCCCTCGGGAGTCGGGGAAAATGTTGTGGGACGTTTTTTCCTCTTCTCTCACTGGAGGATCCCGATATTCTTAATGTTTCTCCCTCGGGAGTAGGGGAAAATGTTGTGGGACGTTTTTCCCTCTTCTCCCACTGGAAGTTCCCGATATTCTTTATGTTTCTCCCTCGGGAGTCGGGGAAAATGTTGTGGGGCGATTTATCCTCTTCTCCCACTGGAGGATCCCGATATTCTTCAGATTTTTCCCTCGGGAGTCGGGGAAAATGTTGTGGGACGTTTTCTCCTCTTCTCCCACTGGAGGATCCCGATATTCTTCATGTATTTCCCACGAAAGTCGTTGAAAATATTGTGGATCTTTTCTCATCTTCTCCCACTTGAAGATCCCAATTTTTTTCAAGTACTTCCCTCGGGAGTCGATGAAAATATCGTGGGACTTTTTGTCCTCTTCTCCCACTGGAGGATGCCGATATTCTTCGGGTTTTTCCCTCGGGAGTCGGGAAAAAATGTGAAATGTTTTCTTTTTTTTTCCCCCATTGGAGGATCCCGTTATTCTTCAAGCTGTTCAATCAGGAGTCGACAAACATTTTTTGTCTGCTCTCCCACAGGAAAAGCGCGATATTTCTCAAGTAAATCTTTCGGTAGTCCATTATCTCTAATATTTTCGACTCTTTTTCCACATAGACAGACCTAATATTCATTTTTCTCTTTTAGGTGTTCTGGGATGTGTTCGATTCTCTTCCCACGCGGGGATGTCGATGTGGTTACAGTTGCTCTTTAAGAAGTCGGATTTCATTTTGTAAGACATTTTCTCTTCTTCTCCCAATTATAATTGCCCCCTCAGGAATCAGGAGGATATTAACACTATTGAAATGTTTCATTTTACACCGCGTTGTTATTTTTCTGAATTAATTAAATTTCCTTTAGAATAGATTGTCTACATATGTCCTGTACTCTTTGTACTTTTATATGTGTTGCATAAATGTAATTTAGATGCTCATTTATGGTCAAGTATTGATTTAGTTCTTTTAATTGATGTCTCCTTTTTAGCTTATCGCTGTAAGAAAACACATTTTTGTCTTGTTGATAAAGTTCACTTTGCATGTAGCTTACTGGATGTTCATTTTTTAAATGTCCCCAGGTTGAAATTCATTCGTTTATTACAATACTTTACACACTGCATCCATGAAGTAAGTAGACATTACTTACTGTATACTCAGTTATTGTTATGAATTATTTTCAACTTAAAACAGCCGATTTTGCCAATTTAATTCCTCTTGATTTTGTTTATCTTTCTTTTTTCTCCTGCTGATAATTTTTACTTTTTACGTTACTGAATGTAATTTTTATTTTATTGTCCACAGTTTGTCTGGCATTTGTTTACTGTAAGATTTTACACTTTCGGTTCCTGAAGTTAACATAATATGTTAAGATACTTTCTCTATGCTCAGTTATTGTAATAAATTACTTTTAAATTAAAACTGTAAAATATGTCAATTTAATCCGTTGTTATTCATTTACTTACACAGAATTTAGAGAGTATTTATAACTGATACAATTTATTTTCAATTTAAGATGCAGTTTCATAACAACTATCTTACAATAAGTTTCACATAAAACTAACAATTTCTGTTGGGATCATAATACAATTCATTTCCTGTCGTGTGGTTTGTATTATTGTAACTTAGGAACAAAAAAATTATATCAATAAAATATTTTGTCCTGTCAAATAAAAGTTCTATTCACAACAATCCAGGGAGGATGTAAGAGGGATTTAAGTCCTCATACGCCCTCTGGTCACGAAATTTATACCGTATCAGAAATGTCATAAAGACAACCTGGTGGGGTTTGTAAGAAAATACTCCGTGAGAGAATTAAATAAAAGAAGCCACACATTTACGTTTGTAATATCTGGAAATCATGTTTTATAATTTGCTAGCTAATGCCCGGCATGCGCCTAAATAAATGTAATATGATTTGCAAATTTTCGTTTATAGTAAATTCCTACACATACTGTTTTTAGAGCATAATAGTACCTAAACACTCGCCGTACCTGAAAATATGTAGGCATGTACACAAAATTATACTTTATGACGAATTAAACATGGCGGTTTGCTACAGCCAACTTTTATTTTCGAATTTGAGGTAAACCCCAACTTATAACGGGTCAGATTTCACTGAATTTTGGATAGTACCCTCCTCCGCTTATTTCAATAGCATGTAATAAGTTTCGTTATGAAACGTCGAAAATTGTGAAGCTAGAGCGACTTTTTAATTTTCGTTTCAGGTTAACTCCTGCACCTAATGGCATTATAGATAGCGGCTAATGACTCGAAGTACTTGAAAACATGTATGGAGTCATTCCATGAAAATATGGACATAAGTTTGAAAAACATTATATAATAGAGGGAAGTTTATTGATATTTTATATTATTGCTGACTCATTATACTTTGTTGCCAGCATTGCTTTTTCCCTCCAATAACTGAATTTGCAAATAGGATCCATTTTCTATGTAACAACTTGTAGAAGAATTCCACAGAAGACATTTATACTGAATTGCAAGGCAAGAGAAATAATTATTTTTCAATAAATCATCACTTTTATTTATTAAAATTCGAAGGTTAAGAGATCATTTAATGATATCATTGTGATTTTAATTTTTATTTAATATTTGACCCTGATTGAATTATGTTGTTTTAAATGTAACCTTGTAACGTGAGTCACCAAATTACAATATTTTTAAAATTCTGTCTTTTCAAATATGAATAAAAGGTTCATACTTCATTTCCTGCTTACTGCATGTGTGATTAAGTAAAATATCACTAACAATTTAGTACAACCATCATCAATATAACACGGTCATTAAATCTTGTAACGTGAGTTACTGGCATTATCACAGACTACTGGTAATGCATTTATAGATGCCACTATATATAAAATTTCCTAATTTACAGACAATTATTATAATATTTCACATACTGGCTAACATGTAGTACGTTTAGAGATTAAGATACACGTTAAAATAACATACAATAACCAATAGTAGACGATTCATAAATTTATCGAGTTATTATTTATTTATTTATTTATTTATTTTACGGATGCCTCTCACAGCAGCTGAAAAAAATTAGGAAAAGGCATAAATTGAAAGAAGAAGGGAGACATGATGATTATAAGAAAAAGAGCAGTCATATTTGAAGATTTGGACCGACTCGAACCCGGGACCTTTGGCTTTCCGGGCCAAATGCTCTACGAACTGAGCTACCGAGGCCAGTTGCGATCTAGACGTAAATTATTCCCTTATATATGTTGTAATTCCCTCGCGCCAAATGCTTTGAAACCTTTGCTTCTATCTTTGCAAATGGCGGCTTCTTAGTTAAGAATACATTTATTGGGAATTCAACACTACTTTATAAATCCAGTAGGCCGGAAAGCCAAAGGTCCCGGGTTCGAGTCTCGGTCTAGGCGAAAATGTTTCTCTTCAAATATAATTTATCCTTCAGTGAGAAGTGTTAAATTAATAATAAAACATCAATAGAAGCCCTACTGGCTTTATAAAGTAGTGTTAAATTCCCAATAAATGTCTTAACTAAGAAGCTGTCATTTGCAAAGATAGAAGCAAATGTTTCGAAGCATTTGGCGCGAGGGAATTACAACGTATATAAGAGAAAAAATTGCGTCTAGATCGCAACTCACCTCGGTAGCTCACTTGGTAAAGCATGTGACCCGGAAAGCCCAATGTCCCGGGTTCAAGTCTCGGTCTAGGCGAAAATTTTTCTCTTCAAATATAATTTATCCTTCAGTGAGAAGTGTTAAATTAATAATAAAAAACATCAAAAGAGCAATTGTTGTCAAAATGTGTCCAAAAGAAAAATTGCATGGAAAGGAGAGCTAAGGTCAAGCAAATAGTTGCTAAATGTAGAAGACTTAAACAAGAAAGAGAACAAAATCATACTACTCCTAAACAATCAAAATTCTGGAAAATAAACATTGCAAAAAGGTCATATGGAATTACTTTGCCACCTCACATGGCATAGGGCCGTTGATGGAATTGGAGGTTCCATAAAGCAACAAGTATGGAAGCCGCAAAAAGAAGAAAATATTTGGTGACAAATTTGTTAAAGCCAACTATCCAACAACTAAGATAAATGTAATAGAAGTTACAGATGAAGAGATTTCTCAATGAAACAAATGCTTGAAGTTGCCATCAATAATTAAGGTCTCCGAAACTGTAATAGGCAAGCATATACTTTATAAATATTGAGGATGGTAATGTCATTAGATATACCACAGTCAAACAATTTCTATAGACAAAAGAAAGGCCAAACATAAAAAAAAAGAAGTAAGAGAAAAAAAAACTTACTTCATACTGGGTTGAAATTAAGTATGATTGAATTAGATTTGCATTGCAAAGCATTGAGGAGTACAAAGTAATGTAATGGTAAGAAAAGGTAAATTCTGGAAGTGGCTTGAAGTCAAAGATGAGATGTTTTATACAAAGGAATATGTATTAAGAGTAATAAATCAACCAACTGTTCAAAATGCTCGAGGACATTTCAAGTTCTAATGGACTATGTAACGTGAGTTACTTTCAAGTAATGTGAGTTACCTCAAATATTGTTCTTTTTTTAAATAATATTTTTTATTAAATGCCATTTGTGATGTTTTCTCCTTGTATATTACCCTTTTATTAATTAAATAAAAATAAAACGTAGTTTTATTTGATTTTCATATTTATTATATAATTCAGTGACAGCTGTTTCGGTACACTGTACCTTCTTCAGACATGTTAACAAATTATGAATTGTGTTCCAACTGATCTAAGCAACAATACAACAATATTTATTTAAATTTTTAAATTTAACAAAGGGGATTCATTCAAATCAAGTTGAGAATTTAACAGTTTTTTACTACTTTTAAACTTATTAATTTCTACAGCCTCCAAAAGATCTAACTTCTTACCCTTATCACAAATATGTAAAATTTCAAAATTTGGATCGAAACAATGATTAAATTGGAATAGATGGTTAGCATAGTTTGAATTTTTTAAATTTCTGTTATATGCTCTCATGTGTTCCTTTATCCGAGATATAAAAGGTCTACCAGTTTGTCCTATATAGACATTGTCACATGTGCCACACTTCAATTTATATACACCTGATAATTTTTCTTTTTTTGTTTTGGTTTTATTGTTTTTTATTATATTTTGTAGAGTTTTATTAGTTTTAAATGCCACATTAATGTTCAACTTTTTGAAGTGTTTAGATATTTTATTTGAAAGTGGGCCTATGTATGACATTACGACATATTTCTTATTGTTTTCTTTGGGTACAGGAAAAACTTTGTTAATTGCTTTTTTGTAATTAACCTTCTTAATTAAACATTCTATAATTTCAGGGTCGTATCCATTATTAACACCAACTCAATTGATTATTACCCTTTTGTTTATAACATTGGTAAAAGTCAAATTTCTTAATAATAATAATAATAATAATAATAGCTTTATTTTACCTGGCAGAGTTAAGGCCTTAAGGCCTTGTCTACCACTCAACCAGGTTTAAAAAAAAATACAAAAGAAAAGTCTTAAATCTAAATTACAATTATATATATATATATATATATATATATATATATATATATATATATATAAACGATTACAAGTTATGAATACAATACAATTAATATTTATAATGTATTTTGATTTACTCTAAATTTAACGAATTAAATATATAATATGTACAAGATATATAAAAAAACGAGGAAAAGATTAATGACATAGTATAAAATTAAATAAATAGAGAAAAATTAATTATTAGACAACAGGTAACTGTATAAGCGTGACTTAAAGGTGCCAAGTGTGCGGCAACCCCTGATATCTTGAGGAAGGAGATTCCAGGAGCGGGCGGAGGCTACTGTGAAGGAAGTAGAATAGGAGGAAGTGCTATGAAGAGGAATTGTTAGCAGACTGCTATCTTGTGACTAGTGTCAATATTGTGGTAGGAGGATAACTTCTCAAATCTGGACGCCAGGTAAGTAGGAATGTAGGAATTCAGAAGCTTGAAAAGTAGCGAAAGAGAGTGCAATTTACGTCTGTCAGTAAGACGGAGCCAAGAGAGGTTATTAAAGTGTTCGGAAATATGGTCATAACGGCGGATATTTGAAAATGAATCGAATGCAAGCATTATGAACACGCTGCAGTCTCTGCGACAAGGCATAGTTTAGATCATTATATATAATGTCACAATAATCGAAGTGTGGTAACACAAGATTCTGCACTAGGATTTGTTTTAACGAAACTGGGAGAAAATTCTTTAAACGTCTAAGATAATGTAAGATGGAGAAAGTCTTTTTACATATGTGTTTCACTTGTGTTTGCCAGGTTAAATTTGCGTCTAGATGTAGTCCAAGATCTATTACTGAAGAAGAATAAGGGTAATTATATTATTTATAGTAATGTTTGGAAGTGTAGATATGTCAAAGGTTGTAAGCAGTCTTTGTTGTCCCATTAGAATTACTTGTGACTTGTTAGGATTTAGATTTAGACCGATACTTGAAGACCACTTAAAGATGGATATGAGATCGTCATTCATTTTCATCAAGCTGTTATAGAGAGAATGAGGAGGTGAATGTAGGTAAATTTGGAGATCATCAGCATAGAGGTGATAACGGCAGTGCTTTAGTACAGTTGGCAAATCATTTATGTAGATTGAGAAAAGAAGAGGTCCGAGAACACTGCCCTGGGGGACTCCAGCCGGCACGTTACGCCAAGTCGAAGATCTAGAGTTTAATGAAACGTATTGTTGACGACCGTGCAGGTATGAGTCAAACCAGGATACAGCGCTGTCAGACAAATGTAGGTGCTTGAGCTTTATCATAAGTAAGTCGTGGTCTACTGTCCATGCTTAATAAGAGCAGAAATTTGTAAAATTGAAGAATGTGATGAAAAAGTTTTCCAAAAAGTGTAACGTGAGTTACTGATCTATTATAACAATTATTATTTCTGTGTTTACAAATTTAACGTTTGTTTTATATGTGAATGATCATTAAGATCAAGGAGTGTTTGTGAGCCAATTGAGGGAAAATGCTCCGTAAATATATGTGTAATGAATATTCATATTGTCTGATCACTGTCAAGTTGTAACATGAGTTACCATGGAATGACCTTATATACAAATTTTGATTATGATCATTTGAGCGATTTAGAAGTCTATAAGTCACATACACTAGCTGAATATATATAGGCCTATATTATAATTAATTTTTTGACATTGAGCAATGCAAGCTTAATATGGCATAAGAAAAACAAATGCCTGAACGGGATTTGAACCCGGACCTCAGGGTTGGTACCCTAGCGTGCTATCCATTACACCACCAGGCAAATCAAATTCAAACATTTATCTTTCTTATATATATATATATATATATATATATATATATATATATATACACTACTCAAAAAAATTAGAGGAACACATGTTTAAACCAAAACACGAGAATGAATATTGAAACAGTTTAATATTTGATCTTTTGTAATTATAAATTGAAGATTTATGTAAAACTAGAATAGACATTCAAACAATATTTTCTTGTACAGTATTAACAATACGAACACGTTATCATTTGTAACAGAAAACAAAGTGGAAATTTGAGATTTACAATTTTTGGAATCAATGTTTCCATGGTTATTTCAACACTCAGTACTTAGTGTGTCCTCCGTGAGCCTGAATGACCGCATTACACCTACGAGGCATGCTTAGCAGAAGCCTTCTTACAGAAACTTGTGAGATTCTCTCCCATTCCTCGGTGAGTGCATGTGAAAGTTCTTCAAGGTTCTGAGGTACAGCAGGACGCTTACGAACAAGTTTTTCCAACTTATCCCACATATGATCGATCGGATTAAGGTCCGAACTGCATGCAGGCCAGTCCATCACCCGAATTTGGCATTCTTGCAGGACATCTCTGGTAGCCTGTGCTGTATGACATCTAGCATTATCTTGTATTAGAAGAAAATTAGGGCCCATACCATAAGCAAAGGGTACAACATGTTGGAGGATAATGTCATTAATGTAAATATCAGCATTCATGCGCTGTGGGACAACGACAAGCTCTGTCTGAGACTCAATAGTAATCCCAGCCCAAACCATAACCGAACCACCTCCAAATCTGTCACGTTCAATAATTGTGGCTGGATCAAAACGTTCACTAGGATGTCTCCATACACGTGTACGACCATCGGAACCTGTTAGACGAAATCTTGATTCGTCCGTGAATAAAACACCCTTCTATTGGCGGAGCTGCCAGTTGACATGATTCTGAGCAAATCGCAGCCGGGCTTCTTTGTGCTGACGTGTTAAATTTATTACAAATTATAATGTTGAGTGATTCCGGGGCTATGTGGCCGTAGTCCATTACTGGTGTTCCTACCAGACGTTTCTCCCTCAAATGCGGAGGGCATCTTCAGTGGCGAGTACTTCTAGGTGTTGTTTCCTGGTCGGAGGCTTGACTGTGAATGAGTGGCTTCCAGCAGTCTACCGCTCATTCACAGTCGAGCCAGGAAACAACATATAGAAGTCCTCGCCACTGAATATGCCCTCCGCAGTTGAGGGAGAAACGTCTGGTAGGAACACCAATAATGGACCACGGCCACATAGCCCGGAATCACTTAACATTATAAATTGTAATAAGTTTATAAATAAGTGGACGATCAAGCGGATTATATTTTATTTTAACATAGGAATTTCTTTTAAACATTACAACCATTGCATGGAAGTACATTTCAGATGAATTGGTTCTTTTTGTGTAAGGTAATATTTACTGTTATGCAAATTCCAGCTTTTTAAAAGAGCAATTTTATAGTTTTCGGTAGTAAACCTAACTTAATAATTGTAATAATAATAATAATAATAATAATAATAATAATAATAATAATAATAATAATAATAATAATAATAATAATTTTATTTATTTATATGCAGATTTTTAAATGTTTACACATCTTTTTGTGCCTCCTAAAGTTTTATTTTTCCTTCTCCACTAGTCTCTATCCATCCATTCCATGTCCTCCAGTCCTCTTTTTCTCATTCCAGTTCTTATTTCTTGCATCCACGAGTTTCGAGGTATAATGATGATGATGATGATGATAATGATGATGATGATAATAATAATAATAATAATAATAATAATAATAATAATAATAATAATAATCACAAACCTTAATAGAGGAAATATTGCATTTACCGGACATTTTCTTATAAAAATGTTTGTCTTTAACTGCTCCGTCACATTTTAGCTAGTGACTATTAGAGTTCGATATTCGCCACTCTATAAATAAAAATACGGGACTTGTGCTGGTTTGAAGAAACTTTATCTTGGAATTTCAACCAGTATGGGACCCATGCCCACCCATCATCATGAGGAATTTGGGTAGCTACAATAATTAGCAGCTCCGCGTTGAGAAAACAAGTTCAAATAGCTGAGGAACCCGACATGCTGACCACATGTCAACCTCCTCCCCCATACTGGCTGAACGATCGTTCGCCTCTATCAGGAATACATGTGGATGTGACACCAACAGTTGACTAGTAGGCAAGGATTTTCTAGGCCTGTTGGGTCATAGGATTTAGTTTTTTTAACTTCGACTAATTCATTGTTAGAACTCAATGATCATACTACTCATGGAAATTACTAAAAATCCTATTTAATATCTGTGCCATGATCTAGCTAAAGATAAGTGTAATATTTGATATTTTATCAATTTAATTTACAAAAAATGCACTATTGGTCAAACGCTGTTTATACGTTTTCAAGAATAACAAATTTAATTTTTAATTATCTTTGTTATTATGATGTAAAATGTATTGCAAAGTACGATATTTTTACTTGTTTATTCTGCTTTTTGTGTGTGAAGCAGGCGATTAAATTATCGTTAGTAATTGTTTCTTTATGTGTATAAAATGTAGCCTTTTTTTGTCATTCAGGCGTTGTTCAAATTATGCACTGTTGATTACACATTTGAAATATATAATTATGTAAGTGCCAAATAAATTGTTCAGCAAAGTTAGAAACATAAGTAATGTATGAAGCTAAACGGATTTTAAAATTTAAGATCATTTGATATTTTAATCTAATCTTATATATAAAAATGAATGTGTGTTTGTTTGTTCGTACTTTATGTGATGGGGCTTCTTGCAAAATGTTCGGGAGATTCCCGGGATGAACATAGGCTATAAGAGAGTTGTGATACTCAACTCCTACACCCTTAAATATCGCCCTTTGTAGTGGAAAACGTGAAAAAAAGTAGCTCCTTGGACGCTTAAACGGCTTACGCTTACTAAACCACAACAAATACACAAAATTAATGTACACAGAATTGAATATCTCAAAATGCTCTACAAAAAAGTCCGCGACAGCATATATGTTTATCTCTTACGGATAACTTACAATGGCAATTTTTGTCTTTCATTGATTCCAAGAAGATCGAGACAAGTACGTAGATTCCTGTGCAAGCATAGCAGCACATGGCGTGTATTATTTTTTACGGATAACTCACAATAACGAATTTCGTCTTTTAGCTCATTTATGCCAAGAAAATCGAGATAAGTAGATTCCCGTGCAACACCGGGTAATCAACACAGGGAATCTTAAGATAATTACGATATGCATTTATAATTATTTTTCATTTTACTTATTCAACTAATCATAAGAAATACATCAATTTTCGTCTTTCAGCTCATTTATGCCAAGCAGATCGTGATGAGTAGATTCCCGGACAACGCCGGGTAAACAGCACGGTGTATCTAAAAATAATTGCGATATGTTTCCTCCTACTTATTCAACTAAACATAAAACATTAATTTTCGTATTTCAGCTCATTTATGTCAAGAAGATCGGGATAAGCAGATTCCCGGGCAACGTAATCAGCACGGGGTATCTAAAAATATAAATTTATAATTACTTTTCCTCTTACTTACTCAACGAGAGATAAAACATTAATTTTCGTTTATTTAGACATAGCAGCGATAAAATTAAATATTCTTAAAAATAACTTACTGGTAACAAAATAATTGATTATCTTATATTTAGATTGAATAGTATATCTCATTTAGCTACGGTTACGGCATTCAAGTAAGTATTTATGTCAATGTTCTGATTATGAAGATTTTTGGGTCTAATTTAGTAGTCTCTTAAAATCGCCTCAGCCTCGGAACACGAAAGTGGCAATTTTGATCCGAGCTAGCTAACGTCAATGTCATTTTCGGATACGAAAAATTCGAAAACAAGAAATCCTTGGAAAGGGAAGTTAAAAATATTTTTAGTAACGTTGGATATCCTTGGAAAGAGAAATTAAAAATATTTTTAGTAACGTTGGATATTAAAGAACTTTCGGAAATGAAAACTAAATCACTTCTGGACAAAATATTTGGATGGGACTGTAAATGAACTTTGACTTAATGTTTTGATGAAAAACTTAAGAATATTATTATTTTCATGTAAATTATAATCTAGCATAACATGTACAAAATTAAACACTTTATAAATACGTTGAAAACTACAATAACGAGAAATATATTTAGTTGAGTTGAGTTTTGCCAGGGCAAAAGTTATAGGATAGTTAGACTAAAGGAGAATAAAAAATACTGTAAACATGCCGTGGATACGTTAACTTGCACATCCATTCAGTATGTCCCTGATCTCCATAGCTAGAAGACATAAAACATATCAGGGACATAACGGTAAAGAAACGTTTATTTAAAAATATTATGAATTTGAATCAAGACGAAGTTATAAATTGCCAAAGCAGTGAATAGGAGTTGCTCAACTTTCTTTGGCATTATAAAACGCGTAGAAAATGAATATTTTAATAAATTGTTTCGGAAAGGTCGTCCAAGAAAGCTTCTCATCAGAAAAAAAAAATTATTACCTGATAGTGAAGAAAATTCTAATGGTTAGTGCATCTGAAATATCAGTACAGATAAATACAGATTTGGGGAAAGATGTCCATCCAAAAACCGTGAAGAGAACTCTTCATCGGGCTATGTATCATGCCCGAGTGCTAAGAAGAAAACTCTGAATATTCATGGTAAATACAAAGAAAAAACCTCTCATTTTCAAATGAATTTGTGCGAAAGGATTTGGAGTTTTGAAATAAAGTCATTTTCTCAAGCAGAGTAAATTTATAGTATTTTATTCTGATGGGCGTATTTGGGTGTGGAGAAAGGACATGGCCTTCCCTCGAATAAACAATATGAGGTTTTGATTTCTCTCACCTTCTCTTACTCTGCTCCTCAAATTATTATGGTGTGGAGGTGTATAACGACTTCAGGAGTCGGGCAATTTGTTTTTATAGAAGATAAAATGGGTAACTATGGATGTAAGGAGATATTGGAAAATAACATCAACAAAGTGCTGCAGATTACTATTTCCATCATGAAAAATGATACGAAACATATGCCAATATAGTCCGGCGATGGATCTTTTGAGTACACTTCACGCTTTGGAGAATCCACCCCAATCTAAAGATTTAAATTCTATAAAAAGTTTATGGGATAAATTAGAGAGACAAATCCGGTAACATCACGTAACTGCAAGACTCAGTTCAAACACATATTCCTGGAAGAATGGCATAAAATTGGACAAAATGTCTTGGAGAAATTAGTCCATTCTATTCCTGCCCGATTAAAATAAGTCATTCACAGAAAGTATTGGACATTACGATTTTATATATTGTAAAGTAAAGTAAAGTAAAGTGATCCCACTACAGGCTTCAGGAGGCCCTTGGGGCAGTAGGAGGTTAAGGTTCCTACTTTTTCTAGACAATCGACACTTGGTGTCAGCCCTGCGTGACGGCCGCCTTTACTCCCAGAACAAGAGCATGGTACTTATTTCCGTTAGAGGCCGAGTCGACCCCAGGGCCATGGTGCCGCCAGAAGGTTTGGGTCAGTTTAAAAATCCTGACCCCACTAGGACTCGAACCCTCGACCTTCCAGCTTGTAGCGCAGTGCCTTAACCACTACGCTACGGCGTGCCCCTTCGTATATTGCATTTTTTATATTTTTGTATAATTTTCGAATATTTGTTTCCTTTTATTTAAAAACAAAGTTGCTATATTTTTCATAGAATTATGAATTTAGCCTTTTCATTTCCTTTTGGGTATTATCTTGCAGAATAAAAGAAAATAATTTATGATAATAAAATTGTTGAACTATCTTTATTAAATTCCTATTTAGAGCCGATTTCAAATGATAAACTCATTTATCCGAATACTTTTGTCTGTCAATGTTTCTGAATTAGCACAGAAGCCTTGTGGCAGAAATAGGTGATATTATCCTATCATACAAACAAATAAACATACATTTTCGGCACCGTCATTTATTATTTTATGAAATTCAACATCCATCGATTATATGTTAATGTAGAGAGAAATTCAGACGTTGCACATATTTTTGGCTTGCTTGTGCCGCAGATTTAACGACAGTCTGGACTCCTGTAATGAGAGAAAAAGAACCACCGACTAAAAGATATTCCACAGCTCGCGAACTCGGCTTCCGTCCAAAATTATCTCATTTATTTAAACGCAAACGTTCCAATCCAATTCCAGACACACAAGCAAAACTTGGTATCAATTTCCAGAAACAACAATTTTCCAAGTTTTATTGGATGTTTATAGTAAAATATAAATATTACCATGACCTTGATTAACTATATTATTTTTCTTATAAAAACCATATTTCTATGAATTAGCAAATGGATACATAAAAAATTAGAGACGTTTGAAGACTTAGTGAATGAGATAATAGATTCACCAATTGCAAAAGTGAAAATGTATCACGTGCACACATGTGGCCAATAAGAAGGCGTTTCTCGAAACTTAACACTTTGGTTGAGAAGAAAGGTTGCTAAAAATAAAGTGTTTCTGAGGCATGCATGTTCCCCCTTAGCCCCTTTGAACAAACTCACTCCTAAGAGTAAAGCTACAACGCCCACTTTTTCCCTTGTAATGAAGTGTAAACCCAGAATTATCAGAGATTTTTAGTTCCACGACAAGAACTGGTGGTTTAAGTTGCTGCTGTAAAGGGACTTAAGGCATTTCCGTGTGCTCCAAAAATTCCAGGTAGGCTCATAAGGAAATGAAAACATTTTAATACATGTGTTTAACATGAGCCACAGTGACAAATGCCAGCGACTTGACACTCAACCATTTTTCATGTTTTCAGTCTAAAATAATTCGTAACATAAACAAAGTGATAGATCCAAATAACACATCGTGCATTTTTTAAACATACACATTTATTTTAAATGTTGCTTGTATAATTATTTATAACACAAGTATATTCTATCTGACGTAGGTTTATATTAGCATAAACATTTCCTCACGATCTTAAAGTCTTCGCTGAATGAACTTATATTTAAGTATAAAATAACTTGTTGCTAGATTGACGATTGACTTTAATATAATTTAATGGGTGTACTTCTTGTTTAAATGTATGCATACCTTATCAGAAATATACATACAGTTTTAAAATTGAATAATTATATTAATTATCTTATATTAAATAACACAAAATTTATTATTTATACATTTTTATTTTTATGAACATTTAAATTTTATTTAAAATTTATATTAATTTTAGGCCTATATAAAATATTAATTATTTCAATTGTATATCATTGCTTTAAGTTTATAAATAGGTATCGGTAACTTTGTATATATTTTTAGAGAATCTGTCAAACGGGGAAAACACATTTATCTAATTGTTATGCACATTAAATTTGTACAATTTTTTAATAGTAACAGAATATTAAATGAATCAAACATGCACAAAATTTCATATTTTATTTAAATCGTATATCAGTTACTTTTCATGCAAATTTATTAAAAATTTCAGACAACAATCTTCATAATCAATAAGAAATTAATCACAATGACCTTGATACCTGCAGTTATTAATATAAATTGCATTAATTTGAATAACATTTTTATACTGCATTTATCTGCTTCATATAAAATTTATAACGTTTATTATAACTTTTCATAGGGATTATATTAAAAAATATTTAGAAAAGGCTTGTTAATTAACGATAATCAAATCTAATACAATAGTAAGAATATCATAAAATACAAGGTTTTGAAATAAACGAAATGAGTCTGCTTAAAACATGATTAATGATGTTTCAATCATAGCTATATTATTGCTTAAAATGGGTAGATTGTTACAATACAGTTAAAATCACGAAAATAAAAATTACATTTACTTCGTTTTTCTAGATATCCGAATTATGAAAAGCAAATGTTTTCTAAAAAATCTTTGCAGGTATTAATCATCATTTGAAGAATTGTTTCCTATTTCAAACTGAAAATAATGTAAAATGTAGTCAATATTTTATAAGACAGACCTTCAATTTATGATTCTCAAAATATATCAAGTAACTATAGAGTTAAATAAAACATTAGGAAATGATATTGGCTATTTTAAATTGAATTTATAGCCGATAATTTCTATAGATGAATATTTCAGAGCTAAAAAAATGTATGAACATTTTTATTATTCTACAGCTTTAAAAATTATCACAAATAATACGCGTGACAAGTTTTTCAATTTTTTCTTCTCAGATAAATAGATTTAAATAATAGTTAAATAAATACTGAATTAACGTATGAATATCCCTTGTTCCTTAATAATACAATTTTGAAATTTAAACTTCGATCAAACTGTTAGCTACATTAAATTTGTATTGCAATGGGATGATATGATGATGATAATAAATTACTGAGTATAATTTACGATGTAAAATAAAGTTAAAAATTGGAGTCCTGGAACAATTAAATACCGTACTTTTATAAATATTCGATTCGTGTACCCATTATAGAAGGAATAATCAGGACTAATGAAATATTAATTTTATTATGTAGACAAAAAAAGTCAATACTTACGAAATAATATTTATCCAACAGCAATTCTACAATTACAAACCTGAATAATTGGTATTCAAATCTTAACTGACCAGATTTTTAGACCATTTAAATATATTCCGGAAGACCCAACGAATCTTCTGATGAGTGGAAACAGGCATTGGTAATCCCAATTTTCAAAAATGTAGACAGAAGCAAGTACGAAAATTACAGAGGAATTAGCTTGCTTACATCAGCATATACAATATGCAAAAATGATTACCAGACAGAAAAATGTAATAAGTGATTTACTATTACAAGATGAACAGCACGGATTTAGGAAAGGATGATCAAGTATAGACTATGTATTCTCTGTAAAACAGATAATTTAAAAAAAAAGGAGAAGATTTAATCAGGAAACATGATTTATTTATTGGCTATATGAAGCTTTTAATAAAATCATAAGGGATACACTCTGGAATATAATGGAAGAAAAGGGCTACCCGAATCACATTGTAAAAGTCTTGAAATTATTTATGTAGGAACAAATATAATAATGGACAATCCTAATAAAACTTTGAATTATGTACAGATAAATGAGGGTAAAGCAAGGGTGTCCGTTGTCGCATAATATTTTTTAACATTTATGTAGACGCTGCCATTCAGGAACGGCAAAGTCATATTAAATCAAATTTTAAATTGGGAAATAAAAATTTAAACACCATATTATTCGCTGACGACCAAATCACCTTACAAGGGAATTGCCAACCAATACATTCCGAAACCTACCTTGAAATTTCTCCCATAGAAGCGTTGTGATGTACTAAGGCCGTGTCCAAAAAAAAATCTGCCACTTTTAACTGCAAGACACTAAAATCCAGCGCCAAATTTCTCATTTAAACTACAGGCATATAATACAACATTGCTATAGATTGGATAACCCTCACTACCTGATGTCCGCGTCGCACCCGTCTCACTCCACTCCGCTCTAACTCTATTAGGGACATCCATCTGCTACGCACAGCGGATTGCAATTGCTGAATTCTGGAATCGATTTCTGTGCCTTGCAGTTAAAACAGGCAGATTTTTTTTGGACACGGCCTTGGTACATTACAACGCTTTTCTGGAAGAAATTTCAAGGTCGGTTTCAGCATGCATTAGTTGACAGTTCCCTTGTTAGTACAACCAGAAGATCAGTTACAAATGTTACATAACATTACTCAAACCTATTACCTATAAATATCCAGTCAAAAGTGATGGCCTTCAAAAGAAAACACCCAAAAAAAAATTGTAATAAATAAAAATATAATAGAACAAGTCACTAATTTTAAATATCTAGGATCTGACATTTCACATAACATACATGACGAAATACAAAGCAAATTAAACAAATTCCAACCTATATGCAGAACAATTAGACGGATCTTGGAAAATAAAACAAGAAAATATATCCAAATCAAATTCTATAAAAGTTGACCACACCTATATTAAAATATAGCTGTGAAACATCGGCACTTAATAGATTTGAGAAAATAAAAACTGAGAGAACATAAATTAATCTTTTTAGGTCAGTTGCTGGAGATGAAATCAGTAACCTTACAATCCGAAAACAACTACGAATGTATAAATTAAACGAACTTTAAACCAAAAAAAAAAAAACACATTCTCAAGCTGGACAGAATAATAATCACCTGGCAATCAATGAATTAAGAGCCCATCGGAAGGAGATATGTTAGGCGACCAAGAAGAAGATGGCGAAACGATTTGAATTCCTGAGTGAGCGTAACGGAGCTGAAGGTACAAACCTATAAGAAGAAGAAGGCAATGATTTTTAACGGTTTATGATCATTTTTAAACAACAAAAGTATGTAAAGTTTTGGTAAGGTGCTCGTAACAGATTGGAAGGTTTAGGGTCACACCCGCCAAAATCAGAAAATTAAAAATATTGTAACGCATCGTATAGCGGCGTTTGAATTTCGCAGGTGAAGGCGAGAATAATGGTCTCACATTGGTAGAAATAGATTTGTGAGTCGCTGACTGTCGAGTCGAAAGAACCGCGCAGATCATCGATGCGTTTAGACTCCTGTTCCGGAGATTTCTCTAAGCCTCTACTTCCTCTGTCAGGAAAGATCGATACAAAAAAAAAACAATCCCATACTGGAAAGGTCTCGATTAAACACGAGAAATTTCCATCCCCGGCTATATGGCTATATCAACTATTGCCATGGATGGGAGCGAGTCAGTTGTAAAGTGACAGCGATACAGTGAGCTGTGAAAGGGAAGAAACTTTGGAAAGTGGACTCATTACAGACTGTAAAATAATTGTGTGATAGATACACTTTAAAACTATATCAATTTTTACAGCAATTTGTTAGTAAAATGTCAAAAAGAGTTTATAGAAGTAAATAAAGTTTCTGTGGATTATTACATGATCGTCTGTATTTGTTTTATTGCGCCAAAACAACGTGAAAACTGACCCCTGAGAGCGCGCGACAATATCTAAAATTAAGATAACATAAAAAATGATTACAAATACGATAAATTTAACGTTCCAAATATATAATTATAGGGGCCTATACATAATTATAAATTATATGATTAACTCGATTTAATATTTAAAAAATGTTTAATTGCATCTTACTATTTCAAAAATGTTCATTTGGTTGTTGTATTTTGATCCGGGAAAATTAGGTAAGAGTTACTTCAGCTGCAAGCGAGTGGTTCTTATTTAGAATATGTTGTTTTCTTTAGATGAGTCGTAGGTTAGGAATAGAAGATTACGAAATCTCATAATACACTAATGTGGTAATTATGTTTGCAATGTTGGCGGGCGCGAGGTATGACATTGCTAATTCTGGTAGCTGCATACCGACTCTTTGTATTTCGTCTGGCACATTTGTCACTTTAGCATTTTTATGCATGTTCTCTGCGAAAGGTCGAGAACAAATAGTCTACTTATTTAAATTTGATTGTGTATAAACAATTTAATGTTGCATTTTTAAACGGTTGTAGAATTCATAGTAAAAACATGAAATAATCTATACAAAATAAAATAAATATTTTAAAGTATATTATAACGACTATTTAACTCATGCCCCAAATGGGAGTCAATAACCAATCACATTTTAATGATTTTTGATTTACAACCAATCACAGTCGTGTTTCCCTAGAATTTACCAACTAAAGTTTATCATAATAAAGAAAGTACCTCCTTTTTAACATTCTGAATAGGACATAAGCATTATTTTGCAGTGACTGACTGTGCAAGAAATACGGCTACCACATTGTATATATAGTGCATGAATGTCAACACATAGAGCATGCGGGAGTTAATATAAAAAACATTTGTAGCAATTGATTATACCACAAAAAAAAGAAACCACTGTTTGCACTTTCTTAAGTGCATTTTTTCCCAGGTAATAACATTCCAGAAAAATGTAATTGTCATATTTACATCATACGACATCAGAAATGAATTAATATACAGTTTGATGTGTTTCATTTCTTCTCCACTAGAGTGCATTCTTACAATACTGCGTTCCTTTGGCAATAAATAATATGATCTGGTTGCAGTGACGAACAAAAGAAGCAAATGAAGCGTACCAATCGTTTCTCATTTGTTTTCAAACATCGCCGTTTACATTAAATATATATATATTTTAAGATAACTATGTTTAAATAATGATTTGTGAGTAAATAGCTTAATTTTATTCGTTAAATAGTCCTAACAAATGCCCCTCTTGATTTCCAAATAAATCACTCGTGGCATTACTTATGATAAAACCTTTATCGTCATTGTCACCGGCAGGACAGCCCCATGTGAGCCTTGACCTTCAGAAATCTATGCCAGTTTTCTCTATTCAAAGCCATTTTCTTCTGTTCTTCAGTTCACCATTCCCAATATCTTGATGCGATTTAACACACAATCCTCCCATCTCATTATTGGTCTACCATTTTTTTCCTTCTGGCTTTAATTAAAGAATAACTCTTTATCTATACCTCTTTTCCATATACTATCATCCATGTCTTAGGGCCTTTAAATCATAATAATAATTGTATCATCACCACAACCAACAACAACAACAACAACAATAATAATAATAATAATAATAATAATAATAATAATAATAATAATAATAATAATAATAATAATAATAATATCACTATTGGTCAAAACTGGTGCTTCTGTATTGGTGAAATACAGAAGCGACAATTAAAGTGGTATGGGCATACAGTTAGGATGGATAACACAAAATGGTCAAAGAAGATCTTAGAATGGATACCACCAGGGAGATAGAGATTGGAACGACTTAGACATAGCTGGAAGAATAATATCCAGGAAGTCATTAAAGGAAGGGGATTGGAAGAAAATAACGGAATGAAATGGAAGTCGGAACGGAGAAACAACGCTAGTTATAGTAATTTATAAAATAATAATAATAATAATAATAATAATAATAATAATAATAATAATAATAATAAATAATAATATATATTTTCCCGGTTTTAACAATGATGATATTTTTTCCGGCACCAATGATTTGTTTTCAATTTCGCTTTATAATTTTCCTCCATTCGTCTCTATTATAACACATTTCTTCCTCTATTTCCCAGTCCTTTGAAGTTTCTCTAACCCCTTGGATTCACGTGAGATTTGGTCGTCCTTTCCTTCTCGTTCCTGATGGTGTCCATTCCATTATTATTTTTTGGCAATCTTTCATCCTCCATTCGCCTAATGTGCTCGTACCATTTTAGTTTCTTTTCTTGGATAAATTCTAAAATTGAGTTTTGTGCGTTCATTTTCTCTTTTATAACTTCATTTCTAATTTTCTCTCTCCTTGATATCCTACCAGATTTTCTCCAATAGTCCATTTCTGCTATCATAAATTTTCTTTTATTATAATAATAATAATAATAATAATAATAATAATAATAATAATAATAATAATAATAATAGTAATAATAATAATAATAATAATAATAATAGTAGTAATAATAGTAACAATAATAGTAATAATAATAGTAATAATAATAGTAATAATAATAATAATAATAATATTTATTACGAATTCATCTACAATACAGTAGTTTTCCTACAACCCACTGTAAATTTTACTTCTCCATAAATCCGTATCTTCTGCATCACTCTTTGTTAATTCTCTCTACACCATACTATGCACTCCAAGAATCCACTGTTCTTTTAGTCTCCCCTTTCTTCTGTTGCCCGTTCCAAAATTTAATACAATCTTAGGTATCCTGTCATCTGACATCCTTCTTACGTGGCCAAACCAATTCAGTCTTCTTTTTCAGTAACTTGTAGAACATCTTTATGAACATCCATTATTTCTCTGATTTTAGTATTTCTAATTTTGTCTCTTCTTGAATTTTTAGAAGCCCTCTTCCAAAAGTCCATTTCTGTTACAAATAATAATAATAATAATAATAATAATAATAATAATAATAATAATAATAATAATAATAATAATAATAATAATAATAATAATAATAATAATAATAATATCTGAATTTGATGCAAAGACATAATGGCACATTCCAAGAATTGCATATGATTCTGATGAATTAGTCGTGATCAATTGAAGTTCGATTTTATCCACACAGCTGGTTTTCTTTCTGGAGTTGTTTCTCATAATAGACATATGTAGTAATATATTACGATGCGAGGTTGGGAAGTGGTTTTTACAGAATCGAGGAAAATATTTAAAAACCGAGCGATAGTGAGATTTTAAATTTCCGAGATTTTGTAAAACACTTCACGAAAGTGTGTTGCACATTATTTTTTGCGTGATGGTGTTTACAAAATAATAAATAATAGTAAAATGATAACATCTTTATTGGAAATATTTGCTTTCAATATAAACAAATGACTAACGTTAACACTGTGGGCAATGTTTGTTAGTTGAAATAACAGGAGGCCTTGAGAACAATTAATAAAATTGTCGAAAGTATCATATTTATTGTTTTCCCTTCAAATAAAGTCCAGTTCATTTGAAATGCAATGATTTGTATTGTATTATGTACATTGACACTACCTTTCGGATATTTTTTGTATATACGAGTACATTGTACGTAGTATACATAAAGGGCAGTGGTTTTACTTCCCGCACGTGTGTGTAAATATATTATTACAGTATAGTTATTTAGGTTAAACAAAAAGTGATCCCACAACAGGCCCGGAGGCCCTTGGGGTAGTAGGAGGTTAAGGCTCCCACTTTTTCTAGACAATCGGCACTGTATGTCAGCCGGGTTGTCAGCCCTGCGTGACGGCCGCCTTTACCCCCAGAACAAGCGTCTGGTACTCATTTCCGTTAGAGGCTGAGTCGACCCCAGGGCCATAGTGCCGCCAGAGGGTTTGGGTCAGTTTAAAAATCCTGTCCCCAACGGGACTTGAACCCTCGACCCTCCGGATTGTAGCTCAGTGCCTTGACCACTACGCTACGGCGTGCCCCCAGTTATTTAGGTTGGCAATCCTGAAATGTAGGAAGTTGAACTTTCAATCATGGTCGCCATTGCTGTAAGTACGACAAAACGCACTATCGCGCAGAAAAGTTATAATATTTTGATAAATTTTAAAAATAATTGATATAAATTAATAGAGCAAAGAGTATGTAAAGTGTAGACATATTGTCTGGCGAGGTTAATGATCACAAACATGTGAGAAGTGTATTAGTTTGCTAGAGGGTCACTGTCAGACACGTCGAGTTCAATGATATAATATTAGACCTGGCACTTCTTCCCGTACATCCCAACACAAAGTCAGCACAACATCAAGGTTGCAGAATCATGAATCACATCGCATTCTATCTTGCCAAACTAACAACAAAGGACTAATTGTTGATCAATTAGTAATTTTCTTAAGATCCTTGTTTCTAACATAGCACAATGTAGTACGTTAGGTAAGTTTGGATTCTTAGCATTTTTGTGATGACTTAATGAGATTTCATTAAATTTAGGCCAAAATTGCTCTCGAATAAACTATCAATAAGAAAACAATTTTTTTAAAGTAATATTTGTGTTCTCTGTGTACGATTGAACTTTTTTTTTTTTACAGAATCACATGTGATCCTACGATTTTAGATATCTTTATGTCTCTCTTGTAAGCCCTTGTTTGCCTTATCAGAGATTTAGGCGCTCTCCCCCTACAGGGTAGAATCTGAACCATACTAATTTAGTTACACTTGTTTTCGTACAGATGTCATTTGAGTGGTCCGTGGTCAGCGTTCCGCCTCATACTGACATCTAGGAAACCAAGGTAGTACTAGGACGGGAAAATTCGGTAAATTTTGCTTAGAGGCCTTTTCATTCAAGCTTAAGGATCTTTTACGAGCCTGAAACATCTTCAGACTCGGGACCCACGGTTTAAAGTCCCTCCCGGAGGACTTACTCCTTGGATTTTTCCATCCTAAAAAATCCATCGACCCCGGCCGGTTTTGAACCCGCGACCCTCGGGACCAGAGGCAAGGAGCATGACCACTAGTCCACCGCGGTCGAAATATTTTTATGCAAATGTCTTACAATTCATTACTACATCTTCGTACTCTTATTTAACTCTTTTTCCTTATACCTTCATCTCAATCTCGGTCCTTTTCTTATTTAACATTTTTTCCCCTTATATCATCATTTCACTCTTGGTTACTTTCCTTTCTATTCCTCTTCCAAAATAATTGTATAGTTATCTAGACAAAACAGATAAAACGAAAGCTAAAGACAAGGGTATAATTAATAATAATAATACTAATAATAATAATAATAATAATAATAATAATTATTATTATTATCTTATTCTTCTTTATTAGGAATTTCTCTATAATACAGTAGTTTTCCTACAACCCATTGTAAATTGTATTTCTCCATAAATCCCTATTCTCTGCATCAATCTCTGTTAATCGTTTCGACACCATACTCCTATGAAGTCCTTGAACCCTCTTTTCTTTTGGTCTCCCCTTTCTTCTGCTGCCCTCCGCTTCAAAATTTAATATCATCTTAGGTATCCTGTCATCTGACATCCTTTTTACGTAGCCAAACCATTTCAGTCTCCTTTCTTCAATAACTTACAGAATATATTTTTTAATATCCATTATTTCTCTGATTTTAGCATTTCTAACTTTGTCTCTTCTTGAATTTCTAGAAGCCCTCCTCCACCTAATAATAATAATAATAATAATAATAATAATAATAATAATAATAATAATAATAATAATAATAATAACATTCTCAAAAAATAAGATACTAGAGAAAACACTATAACAGTTAAGCGATTCAAAATGACAAATTGATAAGCCTATTTGATTTTTAAAACGGTCACTCAAAACATATTCATTTAACCACAGAACTTGGGTTTAGGATAAATAACTTAAAGAGGATGAAACAATAGCAATTGTGAGGAAGTTATCTCACTACAGACCTCAGGACGAGCTAATGGTGGTGGGAGGTTAAGGCTCCCATCTTTCTAGGCAATCGGCAAAGATGGCAGCCGAATTGCCAGCCCTGAGAGACGGCAGCCTTTACACCCAGAACATAGTGTGGTACTCATTTTAGTTAGAGGCTGAGACGACCCCAGAATTATAGTGCCGTCAGAAAGTTTAGGCTAGTTTAAAAAATCATGACTCCACCGGGACTCGAATCCTTCAGTTTGTAAGCGTATTACTTAACTACGCTACGGCATACCCTTATGGTCTTGTTTGTAGCCTTGCAAAATCATTTATGTTATTCTTATAGGCCTAAACAAGTATAAAATAAGGCGAATTTATGATTTAATATACTTTAATAAATAATAAACGATAAAATAGAAATAAAATGAGTGGAATTTGACTCAAACAAACATTGAATACAATTTATAGCACGATTTAAGATATTTGTATTTATACAGAAGGCTCTCCGTTCTTCTGTACAATTATCTTAGAATTTTTGGCACCGATTTTAACAGATTTTCAGCCGTGTTTTTTGATGATTATCCCCCATTTCGCCATCGTTTATTCAACAGTGAGACCCAAATCAAATACACTTTTGAGAAAATGAGTCTTCAGAATTCTGATGTGAAGTTTGTGTCCGTTTTATTACAAACGAAAAACACAAATTTTCCACACCATTTTACACACATACATCTCCAAACTTGATCTGGACCCCCACAGCCCTTAACATTAATCCAGAGATTTTATGATTCTATTTCTTAGGCTTAAAGTAAATTTACCTTTATCTGTGAAGGAAACTTTCTTCCAGAAATCATAGATGCACATAATTTCTGTGTTCTTTGGCAAAGGATAGTTTTTTATTGTTTTATTTACTTTTGTATCTTTTGACTGTAATATTATTGAAAACTACTTCATGCAAAATATTTCTTATTGTTATTAATTCCCGTTTCACCAACTATCTTTAGAATACCCAATTTTGGATTTTTTAAACTTTTCAGATCATCTGACTTTTTCAGCATCTCTTAGAATTGAAGTGCGGACTCTTCTTTGTTTCAACATGTTTTCTTTTTGTTAAATCTGTACACCGTGCTCTTAACTGTTGTACTGCTGGCTTTGTTTATATATCATCCATCTTATTTATATGTAAACATTCAGTATCCGTATGTTTGTGCTCGCAAAACTCGAAAAGTAGTCGGTCGACCGACTTGAAAATTTTGCGTGTTTCATAACGAAACTCAGTATACGGTATACTATTAAAATAAATTGAGGTAGGTATTATGCATAAATAACCGAAGTATGATTATTAGAGGTGGGGATTTACCTGAAATCCGAAATTAAATATTGACTGTCAACCGGCTGTGTTTGGTCTGTTTCATTTTCAGACGTAGGGGTATCTAAAAATAATTAGGATTTTTTTCTTTTTACTTATGCAACTAATGATAAAAAAAACAAATAGTTAATTTATTTAGGCAAGCAGCTTATGCCAGGCATTTGCTAGTCTGTATAAAAATGTATGTTTGTTTGTTCGTACTTTATACGCGGCCATACCGTTGATCCGATTGTGATGGAGCTTTTTGCAAAATGTTCAGGAGATTCCCGGGATGAACATAGGATATAAGAGAGTTGTGATACTCAACTCCTGCCCCTTAAAAATCGCCCTTTGTAGTGAAAAACGTGAAAAAAGTAGCTCTTTGGACACTTCAATTTCTCACGCTGCCTAAACCATAACAAATACATAATATTAATGTACACAGAATTGAATATCTCAAAAAGCTCTACAAAAAAGTCCGCGACAGCATACGTTTATCTCTTACGGATAACTCACAATAACCATTTTTGTCTTTCATTGATGCCAAGGAGATTGAAAACAAGTACGTAGATTCCTGTGCCACCATAGCAGCACATGGCGGGTATTCTTTTACGGATAACTCACAATAATGAATTTTGTCTTTTAGCTCATTTATGCCAAGAAGATCCAGATAAGTATATTCCCGGGCAACACCGGGTAATCAGCAGGATGAATCTTAAAATAATTACGATATACATTTATAATTATTTTTCATTTTACTTATTCAACTAATCATAAGAAGTACATTCATTTTTGTCTTTCAGCTCATTTATGCCAAGAAGATCGCGATGAGTAGATTCCCGCACACGCTGGGTAAACAGCACGGGGTATCTATAAATAATTATGATATAAATATTTCCTTTTATTTATTTAACTAAACATAAAACACATTAATTTTCATTTATTTAGGCCTAGCAGCGCACGTCAGGTATTAGCTAGTTTCTTATAAAAATTATCACCTGTTTTCAAATTTATAGTAATAATTTTATTGCAGCCAAATAGCCAGGATTGAAGTAGAATACATTTTAAATTTACATATTTGCATATTCACACATTGTCTTTGTTCTTTTTGTGCATAGCTCAATGTGATATCGGTCACACGATTTTTCGCATAGCGTACATTTACAGTCTATATTTGCTTCATGAAATTTTGTGTTGCTGCATATCAGGTGGTGGAATCCATGGACTGCCAACCTAGTGATGACGTGTCTCATTTGGAAATTTTCTTTTGTCCACGCACGGTCCACCATTGCCCCGGTGCTGTAGAATTCTGGATGTATTTCTTCCCTTTTTCTGTTCAATGTTGCTAGCAGCTGCTCAGATGCGCTGGTGCTGGGCAAGAGTACGCTTGTTCTGAGGTCGTGTTTTCAAATTTATCATAAGTAATACCACGAGTGATTTCCAAATTATCGAAAAATTTATATAGAGAATTTGGAAATCAAGAGTGGCATTTGTTAAGACTATTTAACGAATAATATTAAGCTGTTTACTCACAAATAATTTTTAAACTATAGTTATTTTAAAATATTTATAAATTCAATGTAAACGGCGATGTTTGAAAACAAATGAGAAACGATTGGTATACTTCATTTGCTTCTTTTGTTCATCACTGCAATCAGATCTAATTATTTATTGCCAAAAGATCGCAATGTTGTAAGAATGCACCCTAGTGGAGAAATTTATAACCAATGTTATAGATATGAATTAATTTCTGATATCCTATGATGTAAATATGTCAATTATATTTTTCTGCAACGTCATATCCTGGAAAACAATTCGTTTAAGAAAGTGCAAACAGTGTTTTTTTGTGGTATAATCAATTGTTACAAATGTTTTTATATTATATCTCGCATGCGCTTTCTGTTGACATTCATTCACTATATATACAATCTGGTAGCCGTATTTCTTGGAGAGTCAATTACGGCAAAATAATACTATGACCTATTCAGAATGTTAAAAGGGAGATGCTTTCTTTATTATGATAAACTTTAGTTGGTAAATTCTAGGCGGAACACGACTGTGATTAGTTGTAAATAAAAAATAATTGAAATGTGATTGGTCATTGACTCCCATTTGGGGCATGAGTTAAATAGGCATTACAATTTTTTATTGAGACTGTATATTTTAAGTATTATGTTACTTCTAGGCCCTTGGTTTAACAACATAAATGTTTAATATTTTTTTATCCCATAAATTTCTTTCTCAAACACTAGTTTTATCTTCTCTTACAGTAAGATAACATGCCATTCATATGCTGTAAATAGATGATTCGCTGATTTATTAATAAATATATATATATATATATATATATAATATGAAAATTTCCACTTCAAATTCCAAAACAATGGCAATGTGTGGAAAAAACATACAACGGGCGAAAATTGAGATTGATGGAAAAATTATAGAACAAGTGTCAGATTTCTCTTACTTAGGAAGTGTATTTGCAGAGTACAAGAGTGACATTGATTCAAAATTACAAAAATATAATACAATTAATGGGGTAATACGAAGACATTTTGGTAAACAGATGAGGACAGAGACAAAACTAAGATTACATAACATCACATCAAAAGCTGCTCTAAAATACGGAAGTGAAATTTGGATTTTAAATAAAAGAAACTCTCATAAACTTCAAGTAAGCCAAATGCGCTTCTTACGATCGTTGTTAGGAGTTAATAGACTGGATCACCAAAGGAACACTATTATCAGAGGAAAACTTGGAGTAACAAGTTTAAATGAAGATATACAAAGATACCAACAAGAATGGAAAAATCATCTGAGGAGAATGGCAAGAAATAGACTTCCAAAATTGGCATTCCAATATACCCCAACTGGACATAGGGACCGAGGAAGACCAAAACATCGGTGGAAAGATCAAGACCATCTTCGCTAGGTTTACCGTACAGGTCACATGACCTAAAACGAATTTGTTCATGATGATGAATGATATATATAAACGGCGATTTTTTCTATTATACTATATGGATGCTAAACGTACTTTAAGAGAGGAGAAAAGAATAGGATTATTTGAGAATAAAGTGCTTATGACAATTTTTGGACCAAAGATAGACGAACAGAGAAAACTAGGTACCAGTCAGCTACATACCTTTATGGAATACCGGATGTCATAAGAACAGTTAAGTCTCATAGACTGCGATGAACAGGACAATTTGCACAAATGGAGAATGAAAGAAGGGCATGTGAACATTGTAGGAAAACCAGAGGGAAAGAGTCCAGTAGGTAGGCCAAGAATGAAATGGGAGAAATTAACCGCGATTTGAAGGAGATTAATTACATAGGAAACGATTGGAAAAGATTAACTTAGGGCAGGAATGTATGGAAAGCTTATGCTCACGCGGCCATGATGTCAATAAGTTAAGTTAATTCAGTGTTGGTTTTGAAAATTACTATGTCCAACCTCACTCTAGCACAAGCTCACTACTTAAAAGTTAACTATGATATAAATGGTGCAAGTCATTACTTTTGTTTATTAGATGAACACTTTTTAATGCCAGAAAATATCTTCCTTTAAAGAAAGTGCTCTGTAACGAAAAGGAAATACTTGGAGAAGAATTGCCATGGCCGGATTTTAAAACGCAAATAGCATTAATTATTTCGTCTTAGTTTTAATATATGTATCAATATAGTTTGACTGCTAGGATGAATATTTTCTTGAGTGATTGTACGTAAGATGGTTTTCATCACGATATTGTAAATCATGACGTCATGACTGTGATATAGTAAAGACATTAAATTAGTGTGCAGCGAAAATCAAACAAAGCGCTTTCCTTTGATTATATTATACTACAGTATTGAGAAATTGTTTATTACTATAATCCAAAATCAGCTCCAATCAAAATTAAGCGGAAAATTATTTGCCAATATATTCTCAGTGTTTTTCAAACGACTCCCACGCTTTATATATCGATGTTCGCAAAAAGATCCTAGTTAAACCTGAATCCTACCTAACCTAACCTATCTAACGTAACCTTAGTAAACATATTGGCAATAATTGACTGTAGTGAAATCTTTAATAATTACTCGTATGTCGGAAATTCTCGATATACTTTGTAACTAGTGGTCTGTTGCAATATTCATAGATGATTAACTCGCCTAGAATAGCTGGGTCCTCTGAATCTATATAATGTTTGCTTAAAAGCTTTCAAATAAGACTAAACTCTATGACACGACAGGCCTAAAAGGCTCCTGGTTATACCAACTGACTGCTGTTTCATTGAGAGAAGCGGACGATTATCCATCCAGTATTATGGTCAGCATGTTGAGTCTTCAAGCCGTTATAGCTGAATTTCTCAACCTAGTTTAATCATCATCATCACCATCATCCATATAAGTATTAGCCATGTGACCTGTTACGGTCTCAAATAGGAATTTTCCATCCAGCGTTTTTTTTTGTGGACATACAAGCGATCTTTAGCCTTGAGGGCAGTAACAAAGCATAGCTTTTTGAATTCTATGAGATGGCATTCGTTGAAGATGGGTTTTCCAGTTGTTCTGGTAGTTTTGTTTCCTATATGGTGTGGAATGAGTTCTACATCCAACTCTCCCATAATTTCCTCATTTCTTTTATGGTCCCACTTTGTACGGCGCATATCCACAATAATACCCCTCTGGGCCAGCAATCCATTGGGCGAAAAACCAAGCCTAGATTAATTAAGTTTCAAATGATATGTCGGATTATTGATTTTAATTTTTAAAATTATTTTTTTGGGTTCATGGGAAGATAAGAATAACTATTTTTGCTAACATTAATTTATAGTTAATTGATCCAATTAATTTGATTAAAAGACTAAATTACCTTAGGGATAACAGAGTCATTTTAATTGAGAGATAATTAATATAGTTACCAAATTCCTCACGATGAAGGGGTGAGAATCTTAACTCTTAATTAAAAAAAAAACATGGGGACTCAAACCAGCTCATTTATCTTTGCTCTGCGCCTTTATACCACTGGCATTTTAAATACTTTTTATATAATCGATAAATTCAGTTTTCGTTGAAAATAAAAACCTTTCTTTCACACTAAACGCTAAATTTTAAATGTAATAAGTATGACATAAACAGGAAAACTTATGGCGACCAGATAAACCGCTATGCAGTCCACGACTTCCATCCACAAAGTGTGTGTGAATGTACACCATCAAATTCGAAGACTTGACAGATGTAAACTGGGCGGACTAAAGCGTTACAAGGATATCATCTGGAATTGTGTTCGAAAGTGACATGTCATTAGCGCAATACGTCAATTAATTAATTTTGCCACGATTGTGCGCAATTATATTATTATTATTATTATTATTCTTAGTATTATATTATTATTATTATTATAATGACCTAGAAATTAAAAGATATATAAATTAGGTTAATGTTGATATTCATATTAAAAGTTGAAAAAATGTGAAATTTGTCCATGTGTTTCGGAGATGTTCAACTGATACATAAACAAATTTTACAATTAATCGTACATGTTTTCAGACGAGGGTAAAGAAATGTATGCTTATTGTTTTTGTGTGGTGTTGATGTAAATTTCGCGTTTCAATGTCATGTCACAGCCTGGGGACATGTATTGGAAGCATTAAATTATTATGAAGCCGAATTCCGCCCACATGGGTGCATCGATGGCAGACAGGAAAAACAAGCCAAACGGTTACGTCAACTCTTACACATATTAAACATATTTTGCAAATACCCCAAATCTATACATTTTGTGGGCTTTTCCAAACATGTGTACTGCTTACATAAAACATGCGTTTTTTTCTGGTGTTTTAGAAGTAGCGCATATTACATAAACTAAAACGCTTAGGAATAGTATTTTTTGAACGTTTTGAGTGTAGTGAAAAAACACATATGTAATAGAAAAAAAATAACATATTTGTAAAGGACAAGATTACTTGTAGAAGTTTATAAAATCGCTTAGCCGCTACAATCAGTTGGCTAGAATATGTTTATAGAATGAGATGATTAAAATTAAAATGTCCACAAATTTCTAAAATGGGTGTGATGCTGAACTGCAGGGATAAAAGGAGACGAAAGAGAAGTTGGCTATAACAAGATAGAGAGGTTGATTATGGCAAAATGAAAAATTAGGGAATGGGAAAAAAGTCATGACGAAAGACGAGGGGAGAAGGATTGCAGGAAAGGAAGCCAAAGCCCATCCTGGGCTGTTGGCGCGGAGAAAAGAGAAGAAGAAGGCGATACATGTAATTGTCCGTTGCGTGTAGTCTCATGGGTAAAGCAGCGTTGTCTTGAACACTACGGGTCCAGGTTCAGACAACAAGTTTCCTTGCTGAAGTTTTTTCCAGGAATAAAAATGGAAGAAATCAAGTAAATTTTCTTCAAGGCAAATTAAAAGTAGGAATGTATATTTTTCATAGTTTTAAATTTCTGGTGTTTGTATAACATTTTAGTGATTCCATTAGTTGATTTAATAGAGACCTATAACCCCAGAAGAGTATAATTATGTATCTAAGAAGTATACAACTAATTTCGATATCTGTTAAATGTATTTTCGATGACCAACGTCGCACTCACACTATTGAGTAACGCTGAGAAAATGGGGCTGGAAGTAAATATTAATAAAACTAAATATATGGTCACATAAAGAAATGCATTATATAATGTAAATGGACAGCTAATGACAAATGAGGGAAATTTTGAGGAAGTGGCTGAATTCAAATACCTAGGAACGATAATCACAAATAAGAATGAGATGCACAAAGAAATTAAACATAGGCTCGATTCTGGAAATGCATTCCAGAGACTCTTGATGTCCCAACTACTTTCAAAAAAGGTTAAACTGAAAATATATAAAACTATTATTCTACCAGTTATATTATATGGCTGCGAAACATGGACTCTTAGTTTAAGGGAAGAAAGGAGATTATAAGTATTTGAGAATAAAGTTGTTAGGAAAATTTTTGGACCAAAGAGAGATGAGCAGACAGGTGAATGGAGAAGAATACCTAACAGTGAACTACATGGTCTTTATAGAAATCCAGATATAATAAGAACAGTTAAGTCTCGTATAATGCGATGGGCAGGACATGTGGCACGAATGGGGAATGAAAGACTTGCATGGAAGCTTCTTGTAGGAAAACCAGAGGGAAAACGCCCGGTTGGTAGACCAAGAATAAGGTGGGAGAATAACATTAACTATGATTTGAGGGAAGTAGATTAACAGGGGATGATTGGAAAGCATTAACTCAGGATAATGATGTATGGAGAGATTATGTCCGCGCGGCCATGAACCTACGGGTTCGATAGTGCCAGTGAGTTAGTATATTTTCATGAATTTCGAAAATATAAGTTTTTTTCTAATTGACGCGATTAAACGAAACTACATACGGACTTTGTAACTGGAAACTGAAAATATAAACATTATCCTTGTAGCAAAATGGTTACATAAATTATAAGTAATGCCACGAGTGATTTCCAAATTATCGAAAAATTCACGACTCACGAAGTGAGGAGTGAATTTATCTAGAAGAATTTGGAACTCAAGAGTGGCATTTGTTAGGACTATTTAACGAAAAAAATGTAAGCTGTTTACTCACAAATCATTACATAAATATAGTTATTTTAAAATATTTATATATTTAATGTAAACGGCGATGTTTGAAAACACATGAGAAACGTTTGTTATGTTTCATTTATTCATCACTGCAACCAGATCATATTTATTGCCAAATAGAAGCGCAATATTGTAAGAATGCACCCTAGTAGAGAAATTTATAATCAACGTTACTTACTTACTTACTCACTGGCACTATCGAACCCGTAGGTTCATGGCCGCACGGACATAAGCTCTCCATATATCCCTATCCTGAGCTAATGCTTTCCAACCATTCCCTGTATAATCCACTTCCCTCAAATCATAGTTAATGTTATTCTCCCACCTCATTCTTGGTCTACCAACTGGGCGTTTTCCCTCTGGCTTTCCTGCAAGAAGCTTCCATGCAAGTCTTTCATTCCCCATACGTGCAACATGTCCTGCCCATCGCAGTCTACGAGACTTAACTGTTATTATATCTGGCTTCCTGTAAAGACCATGTAGTTCATTGTTATGTAGTCTTCTCCATTCACCTGTCTGTTCATCTCTCTTTGGACCAAAAATTGTCCTAAGTACTTTATTCTCAAATACTTGTAATCTCCTTTCCTCTCTTAAAGTAAGAGTCCATGTTTCGCACCCATATAATATAACTGGTAGAATAATTGTTTTATATATTTTCAGTTTAACGTTTTTTGAAAGGAGTTGGGACATCAAGAGCCTCTGCAATGCATAATAGCATGCATTTCCAGAATTGAGCCTATGTTTAATTTCTTTGTGCATCTCATTCCTATTTGTGATTATTGTTCCTAGGTATTTGAATTCAGCCACTTCCTCAAAATTTCCCTCATTTGACATTAGCTGTCCATTTCCATTACTTAATGGATTTCTATGTGTGACCATATATTTAGTTTTATTGATATTTACTTCCAGTCCTAATTTCTTAGTGTTACTCAATAGTGTGTGCGTGTTGTCCTTTAGTATCTCCTCGCTATCGGCCAACAATACTACATCATCAGCATAAACTAACAGCTTATTAATACCATTGAGTTGTAAGCCATCCTCATTCTCTAAAGATTTAATGGCATGCTCTAGTACAAAATTAAATAGTAGAGGAGATAGTGCATCTCCTTGCTTCAACCCATTCTGGATTTCAAAAGTGTCCGAAAACTGTTTGCCTACACGCACCCTACTCTTTGTGCCATTTAGACACATTCGTATAAGTCTAACTAACTTTTTAGGAATTCAACGTTATAGGTTATTAATTAATTTGTGATGTCCTATGATGTAAATGTGTCAATTATGTTTTTCTGGAACGTAAATTCCTGGGAAATAATACGTTTAAGAAAGTGCAAACAAGGTTTTTTTTGTGGTATAATCAATTGCTACAAATGTTTTTATATTATATCTCGCAAGCACTATCTGCTAATATTCGTGTTCTATATACACAATCTGGTAGCCACATGCAGTCACTGCAAAATAATGCTATGACCTATATAGAATGTTAAAAATGAGGAGTTTGATTTTAAAGTGATACAATTAAATTGACTATTTAACTCATGCCCCAAATAGGAGTCAATGACCAATCACGTTTCAATGATTTCTGTTTTACAACCAATCAGAGTCGTGTTTCACGAAATATTTATCAGTTTTATAATTACCATATTAAAGAAAGCTCCTCCTTTTTAATATTCTGAACAGGTCTGACCATTATTTTGCAGTGACTGAGCCTGTGAGAAATACGGCTACCATATTGTATATATAGTGCATGAATGTCAACACATATATAAAAACATTTGTAGCAATTTATTATACCACCAAAAAAAGAAACCACTGTTTGCACTTTCTTAAATGTATTTTTTTCCCCAGGTAATAATCCAGAAAAATATAATTGTCATATTTACATCATACGACATCAGAAATATATTAATATACAGTTTGATGTGTTTCATTTTTTCTCCAACTCAACTACATTAAGTATATGGCAAAAACCAATGGCTATAATGAAGAATTCATAGATAAGCTCGTAAAAAAACAAAAAAGGAAGAACAACATAACCAACATAACTAAACTAGAAAAAGAATCTGACAACAACAAGAAAACATGGATCACACTTACATACACAGGAAAAGAAACGACAAAATTAGCCAATGCACTAAAGAAAGCCGATAAAAACGTAAAAATAGCATACAGAACCAATAACAAATTAAACAACATAATAAACAATAACATTGAAGAAAATAACATTTTCAACAGCAAAGGAGTTTATAAACTGACATGTAAGGACTGCAACAAATTTTATATAGGAAGGACAAACAGGAGTTTTAACATCAGATTCAAAGAACTTTTTCGAGACTTCATTCACACAGAAGGTAAATCAAGCTATGCAAAACACGTTATCCATGAAGGACATCGCATGTTAAATATTGAAAACACCCTAACAGTAATGCACAGAGAAAATAATCCAGCGAAGATAAACGTACTCGAAGAGATGGAAATCATGAAAGCAGCTCACAACGACAGCCTGATAAACGAAAACAAACCCAATACATGCAACCCCCTCTACCAGATCTTCAGTGAAACACCAGTTTTGAATCCTGCCGATGATGGGACAAGTCCCGAAAGCGCTACAGTTAAATGATTAATTAAGTTGAGGAGACGGACCTTTCAGGTGAATATTCTATAATTTTATATTAAACAGATATTGGTAAAAGTAAAGTCTCTAAGAAGAAAACGTAAAAACTATAAATAGCACCCCACGCTTTTGATGGTAAAATTATTTTTTTGTAGATAACTCTAGTTTTATTCTAGATGTGTTGGAGATGATTTTTTTGTTGACCACTTTAATTTTATCCCAAGCGTGTTAGAAATTAAAATTATTTTCCATTTTTTAGTTCGGTTTTCTAATAAAGCGTGTTGTTTTAGTTTTTTAAACTATTATTTATTATATAAGCGATACATAGGTTTATTTTCATGTGCATTCATTTTAATTACATTATTTTGAAATTAATTTATATTTTTTATTTCAATACTGGGTACCTCATTTAAAAAATGGTGTAAAGCTGTTAAGGACTAAAGGACTGAATGGATATTAAAGGGAGAAACTATTTACAAAATTGGGGACAAAATTTCGTTCTGGATTTATAAATTAAAGTTTTCCTTTTACTATGGAAATTCCATGAGGATGGGAAATGGAAATTATTTTATGGAATGCAATGTCATCCTGTTGGATGGATCGCGATGAGCCAAGAAGTGGCCGGAGCTGGTGACATTCCAGGCAAAAATAGACAGTACAGCACTCATATAGAAAATTCCAACACACCCATAAGTAAAAGTTTAATTTGTTTGTCACGGTAAATTGACCAGGACATATGTTTCATTAAAGAATCCTCTTGTAACTACGGCACAAAATATATCCGTTTTCTTTGACTGGCCTAACAATGATCTAAACACTGCAATTAAATATTTTTCTTTGCTACTTATATCTTTCCTTAATCCTTCCTTTCTTATTTTAATTTTATGAGATAACACCGAGACTTGAAAATATATAAAACTGTTATTCTTCCAGTTATATTATATGCGAAACATGTACTCTTACTTTAAGGGAGGAAAGAAGATTACGAATATTTGAGTATAAAGTTTTTAAGACAATTTTGGGCCAAAAGAGATGAACAGATAGGTGAACGGAAAAAACTACACAATAACGAGCTACATGATATATATATATATATATATATATATATATATATATATATATATATATATATAGGAAGCCAGATATAATAAGAACAGTTAACTCTCGTAGACTGCGCTGGACAGGACATGTAGTACCTACGGGGGATGAAAGAGGTACGCATGGAAGCTTCATGTAGAAAAACCAGAGGGAAAACGAATGAGGTGGGAGAATGACATTATCCATGATTTGAGGGGAAATAGATTTTACAGGGAATGATTGGAAAATATTAGCTCAGGATAAGGATGTATGGAGAGCTTATGTCCGCGCGGCCATGAACCTACGGGTTCAATGGAGTCAGAGAGTTAGTTAATACCGAGACTATCGGTATCGGTAGTTTAGGGACTAAGTTCCCTGTCTCTGGTCCCGAGGGTCGCAAGTAAATAGCCGGCCGAGGTTGATTAATTTTTAGAATGAAAAAAATCCGAAGTAAAAGCCTCCGGAAGGAACTTCAAGCTGCGGATCTCAAATCTGAAGATTTTAAGGCTCGTAAAAAAAGCTAAATTAGAACATCTGAGAAAAATGTTAATCGAACTTTCCCATCCAAGTAACACTTTAGTTGCCTACTAGGTGTCTTTTTGAGGTGATGAGATAACACTAGACATTTGCTGACAGTTGTAGGGAAATAAGCGTCGTAACTAATTAGCTTGGTTTAGTACAGTACGTCACTCACGAGAAGATTAGTGGGATCTGAAGAAAGGGAACGAGGGATTTACTATGGTACGAACAAATGTATCTTTATGTACAACCACTGAAGAAAACATCCGCCTCTATGAATATAATATTTATTTGTTGACTCTGCACTATTTCTTAAATATAGTTAGAATGGATAATAATTCCACCCACTAGAAGAGTTATAAGTCTCGCAAGGTAGCACCCTAATCCCACATGGGGATATACGGGTAGAGGCACAGACAATACTGAGACTCATTATTGAGTATTAGCCGTCTGAATGTGGCAGAGATTTTCAACTTGCTCCTAATCAAGTTATAAGCTTATAGAATTATTCGTATATTTTGTATTAAAAATAAATAATTTATTAAGTAGCCCATATAATGAGTTGCTACTATTTTTACACGCTTTATATTAGCTTGACCTGTATTTGTCTATCTATGTAACGGGATCTTTCAACATGATTTTCACCCACTTAAAAACATTGGATTGACTTGAAACTTTGTATACTTGTAAAGGACCAATGACAATACAATAATTTCATAAATAATATATAATAGGTTGCGGACTTATGGACTTTTTAGTCCATCGTTGTAAGAAATTAATATTATATCCTCTGGCAGCTCAGTTGGTAGAGTGGTGGACTGTAGTGGCATATAATTTCAGTAATCCATAGGTCGCTGGTTCAAATACGGCCCGGAGGATTTTTTTAGAAGAGTATTACTTTTAGCTCATACTACATAATAGTTTAAAAAACTAAAACAACACGCTTTATTAGAAAACCAAACTAAAAAATAAAAAATAAATAATAGTTAAAAAAACTAAAACAACACGCTTTATTAGAAAACCGAACTAAAAAATGAAATTAATTTTAATTTTCAACTCACTTGGGATAAAATTAAAGTGGTTAACAAATAAAAATCATCTCCAACACATCTAGAATAAAACTAGAGTTATCTACAAAAAAAAAAATACCATCAAAAGCGTGGGGTGCTTTTTATGGTTTTTACGTTTTCTTTTTAGAGACTTTACTTTTACTAATATCTGTTTATTATCAAATATATTAATTGATATAGAGCAGCCCTCGCTTTTGATGGTAAATTTATTTTTTTGTAGATAACTGTAGTTTTATTTTAGATGTGTTGGAGATGATTTTTTTTGTTGACCACTTTAATTTTATCCCAAGAGTGTTGGAAATTAAAATTATTTTTCATTTTTTAGTTCGGTTTTCTAATAAAGCGTGTTGTTTTAGTTTTTTTTTAACTATTATTTATTAATAATATAGTTGTAGCTTATTTGTAATTGTATACATGTAGTTCTCCACCGGTAAAAAATATACGGTATTGATTTCACCATGTAAAATAATAATAATAATAATAATAATAATAATAATAATAATAATAATAATAATAATAATAATAATAATAATAATAATAAAAAGAATAATATGTATTTATATAAGGTTTTCAGGTACAGCTAGTGTTTAGCCGTTATCTATTATGATCTAAAACCATTAGGAGTTGACCTAAAACAAAAACTTAAAAATCGCTCAAGCGATCGAAATTATCGATGTTTCACAACGAAACTCAGCATTCTATTCCATAGTATTCTGCCCTAGGGCAGGTCTTCACTGCAATCATAGCAATTTCATGTCATGCTTTGCAGTTTTACTATGGAATTATAGACGTGGTAGCTTCCCGTTGCTTTCCACACCGGGGATGATAATGTTGATGATGTTCAGGGACCTTTTGGGCCTTAGAGCTACCTGACATTTGTCTTACAGATGAAAAACCCCGGAAGATAACCTCACCCAGGAAGCCCGTCCCGGCCGGGAATCGAACCTGGGTCCGCTGCGCGCTACCTCGAGACCACAGGGGTGGAAAAACTCAACATATGTTATTAAAATAAAGCGAGGTAGGAATTATCCCAAAAAAAAAATCAGCAAAATTCGACTATTAGAAGTGCGGGTTTACCTGAAATTCGAAAATAAAAATTTACTCTTAGCAATGGAAAAAAACTAAAAATATTTGTTTATCCACTCGCATTAAGTGAAAATATTAATAAAATTTACTTATAAATCTATTTCAGTTTCAGAAGCACGGGACATTTAAAAATTATTACGATATAATTTTTTTTAATTACTTTTGCTTTTAATAATTTAACTAAAAATAAAAACACATTTAATTTGTTTAGGCATAGCATCGCATGCCGGATATTAGAAACTTATTATCTTAAAAGTTTGAAACATTGCATATAATTTTAAATATTAATTTGTAACGAATCGAGGGCATGGGTGATCATACTCAATATTATAGTTTACATTGTAAATAACTGTTAACTTACGTCCTTTAACCACTTAACTTCAAAATTTAAAACTGAGTTTGTGAGGAGAGAAATTTTGTTCAGAGGATTCTTATTTCAGGCTTAACGTAAATATACGACAATGGAGCCATGTCTTTAATTCTCTTCCAGATGAAGCATACTCATCTGAAAAATACTCAGAATCAGTTTCGAGCACGATAATCATTAGTCCGGGATCGAAGTAAATATCCATTAATGGTAAATAATTCTGTAATATAGTGAGAAAAAGCATGTATGATTTTAAATAAAAATTATATAATTTATGTATTTTTAATGGTTAGGTAGTCATTTTTGTCATGTTTTTGTCCGTTATGTCCTACAATTCTTGCGCAAGACGAATTACGGATAAAATTTTGAGATACGGAACTAGAGTGAAATTAATAACAACAATAACAACAATAACAACAATAATAATAATAATAATAATAATAATAATAATAATAATAATAATAATAATAATAATAATAGGTAAATCCCACAACAGGCTTCGGGAGGCCCTTGGGGTAGTAGGAGGTTAACGCTCCCACTTTTCTGGACAATCGGTATTTGATGTCAGCCGAGTTGTCAGCCCTGCGTGACGGCCGTCTTCACCCCCAGAACAAGCGTCTGGTACTCATTTACGTTAGAGGCTGAGTCGACCCCAGGTCCATAGTGCCGCCGGGAAGATTTGGGTCAGTTTAAAAATCCTGACACAATCGGGAATCCAGTGAAAAAATATTAGAGAAAAATATTATAATCATCTCTACACAGATTTAAGCAAATTAAAATTAAGTTACAATTATTTAAATTGATAATAATATAATAGAACTATAAGAACAGAAAGAATAAACTATTCTTCTGCGAGACCTATTAAAAAAGATGTTGAAAATAATAATCTGAAGTCCGGTAGAGAGTTGCAAGGTCTAATAGCAGATAAAATAGAATGATGTCACTACGCCTTAAGAGGCCCTTGGAATTATAAGAGGTTAAGCCCCCCCCACTTTTCTAGACAATCGGCACTGCGTGATGACCGCCTTTACCACCAGAACATGCGTATGACATTCATTCCAGTTAGAGGCTGAGTCTATCCTAGAGCCTTGGTGGCGTCAAAATATTTGGGTCAGATAAAAATCCTGACCCTACCGGATTCGAACCCCCGATTTTCCGGCTTGAAGCGTCTAATAACTTCGTTCTCTATGGTCTAATAATGGATTCAGTATTGAAATTATAAAGTGATGTAGGGTATCAAGTAGCATTTTCTGGTGTGATCGTGTATTCAAGTTATGGTTAATACGATAGAGATTTAAGCTTAGCATAGATGAATTAATAATGATTATTTGCATTTCCTATTATAGTACTGTAATTTTAATCGTTTTACGAATTTTAAGTAGATTATAAACATGAAGGAGAAACATCTATAACCAGGAGATTGGATGGACCGACAAAATTTGCTATTAGGAATCGGATGATGTCAAAGATATTAAATAAACTTTAAATATAAACTAATTATAAAATAACTCTTATGGTGTCATTAAGTTAAACGCGATGTAATTTAGTGGGCCTAGTCTTAAAATTAGTGCTACCCTGATAAAATTTATTAGGAATTGACCGTAAGATGGCGTAGGCAAATAGAAAGTATCATTCTGGTTGGATATGAATAGGTGTTACTAAAGGGTTGGCTGGAGTAAAATTATCTGGGTCTCCTAATATATAAGGTTCTTTTAGGGTTAGGATTGTTAATATTATGATTAGAATCATAAAGCCAAAGGTGTCTTTAATGGAAAAGTAAGGGCACATTTTGGAACATTCCTACTCTTTATTACCAAAGTCGTAAAGAAACAATAATTCGTTATCAAGTGGGTCGAGTTTAGACCTCAAGACATATCATCGCAATGCCGCACACTCGAAACTATTTTCCCATTAATCCGAAAATTTCATAATCAAAACAGGTCCCGGTCCCAATTAATTCGGATAATATATATAGCATAAAAACAGACAATATACAAAATCATATTTGACTTAAGAGTAGATAGAGAACCAACTTAGTGCAATCACAACCCAAAATCGAAATTATCTTATACAGATTGTATATTATTATTGTTGTTGTTATTATTTTATTATTATTATTATTATTATTATTATTATTATTATTATTATTATTATTATTATTATTATTATTATTATTATTATTATTATTATTATTATTATTATCATTTTACAACTGTTCTTTTTTTTTTGTTCCGAACTTCCATTTCTAAATGTCTAAATAGTCCTATTCTTATAATCCCGTTCCTCATGGGTACCTCGATATCATTTTTCCAACTGTGTTTAGGTCGTCCCAAATACTTATTCCCTGGTTGTATCCTTTTTAAGATCATCTTTGACTATTTGTGTTGTCCATCTCAACTTGTGCCTATAGCCTACCACTTTAACTGTCGCATTTATGTTTCATCAATGATATCTTTTTTTTTTCCTACCATAGATTCTCTTGTTTGTATGTTTGGTATATTATACAATCTTTTTTTTTTAATGATCTTAAAAAAATCCATCTTAGCTGCCAGAAGTATTTTCCCCTTTAATCTCTGTTTTACACTCCATACTTCAGCTCCATATAGCGTCTTCGGACAATACCTTTGTATATAAGCATTTTCCGTAAGATAGAGTTTAAACATCTTGTAAAATATTTATTTTAAGTAATGCCAATTTATCTAGAGAATTTGGAAATCAAGAGTGGCATTTGTTAAGACTATTTAACGAATAAAATTAAGCTGTTTACTCACAAATCATTATTTAACCATAGTAATTTTAAAATATTTATATATTTAATGTAAACGGCGATGTGTGAAAACAAATTATAAACGATTGGTACGCTTCACTTGCTTCTTTTGTTCATCACTGCAACCAGATCATATTATTTATTGCCAAAGAATGGCAATATTGTAAGAATGCACTCTAGTGGAGAAATTTATAACCAACATTATAGGTATTAATTAATTTCTGATGTCCTATGATGTAAATATGTCAATTCTATTTTTCTGCAACGTTATTTCCTGGAAAATAATTCGTTTAAGAAAGTGCAAACAGTGATTTTTTTGTGTATAATCAATTGCTATAAATGTTTTTATATTATCTCTCGCATGCGCTATCTGTTGACATTCATGCACTATATATACAATATGGTAGCCGTATTTCTTACAGAGTCAGTCACTGCAAAATTATGCTTATGGCCTATTCAGAATGTTAAAAAGGAGGTGTTTTCTTTAATATGATATACTTCAGTTGATAAATTCGAGGTGAAACACGAGTGTGATTGGTTGTAAATAAAAAATCATTGAACTGTGATTGGTCATTGCCTCCCATTTGGGGCATGAGTTAAATAGTCTATTAATTCACCATGCAACTTGATTTTCTATGTCTTTGTAATTTTATGTGTTCCTGTTTTTTCTGCACTGATTTCAGATATGTAATTAGTTTTTTCTATCACGTACAGTTTTTTTTTACAAATTGTTTAAAACTAAATTCCACAAAAGGAACTTTTATTGCGAGGGAGGGAAATTTTATTATGAGGGAGGGAAATTTTATTTTAGTAAGAAGGATTAGTTGGACACTTGTTACACCCAGCTGACAGGCGGGAAACTTACTTCATTGTTGATATGCTATAGTGTTGTGAGAACTGAGGTTGTGATTTGTGAGGTTTTATTTGTTCTGTCATTTGTAGTTTATGTAATAGTTTCTTAAGAAATTAGTTCCCGCAAGTGTTTGAATAATTTATACGTGTGTTGTTATATTTGTGGTAGCTACGTAATTGCTATTTTTTTCGAGATTCAAATGTTATTCATGCGTTTACTTTATTTTGTGTAGAATGTAAATATAGAAATAAGAGGCATTGTTTTCTTCGCAACTTCTCTTTTACTCTAACAGATGGTGCTGGACGTGAGTCCATTGCCAATATTTTTCTTCAGCCTAACTTGTATATTTAGATGCTAGAGGGCAGGACAGTAGGGATCCACATTCATAATATTTAATAGTGATTCTCGACATTACTAATCCTTAAATTCGCAATGTATCCAATAAGATACATCAATTGGTTTAATTAATTTAATATTCTTAATGAAACAGAAGAGAACGTATGAGTAGAAATTATTTAAATGTGTGTCGAATTACACAATATAGACAATAATCGTTTTCAGTGCGGTCCGCTACATTCAAATAACTGACTTCTTCTTCTTCTTCTTCTTTCTTCCAGTGTAGTCAAGGTGTCTGTTCCTCTTCAATGTACTGCCTCAATTAGATCTTTCCATATTTTCTTCGAGCGTCCAATATTTCTTTTCCCAAATGGAAATTTATTCCTAGCTATTTTAACTGTTCTGTCGTTTGACATTCTATTTGTATGTTCATTCCATCCTTTCCTCCTATAATTCATCCAATTTGAAATTTGTTCTATTTGTAAATTTTTCTAAGGGTTAAAATAATAAATTTATTATAATATAGCGCGTTTTAAAAATTTTCGATTCATTTTATTTTAGGATGTTATCTGTGATTAATATTGTGTTTGTATTTATATTATTATTATTATTATTATTATTATTATTATTATTATTATTATTATTCTTATTATTATTATTATCATGATCAATATCAATGATCATATATTATTATGATTATTAGTATTATTATTGTTATTATTATTATTATTATTATTATTATTATTAATTATTATTATTATTAGGTTTATTCATAAAGCAATGCACGAGTCTTCAGTGACAAACAACCAGTGCTCTGTATTAGGCACTAGACTGGGAGATGTCAACCGGGTAGTCTGCCCTGAGAAACGGCCGTCTTTATCCCCAGAACATACGTTTGTTCCTTATTACCGTTAGGGATTGAGTCGACGCCAAGGCCATGGTGCCGCCGGATGCTTTAAACCAATTTAAAAACTGTAACTCACCACATCGATAATTTAAAACACAAACCCGGAACCCTCGATATTCCGTCTTGTAGTCATATTTCATTAACCTTTACTATAATTAGCGAAATAAAACAATTTTTAAAAATACCTTTCACCTAATTTCAATGAAAACCATGTAGTTTACGTATATTTTTCACTAGTATTTTGAGGTAGAGCATATGAATCATAAAAAATGTCTTATAGATGACAACATATTTGGCGGGTCGCTATTTGATCAATTTGATTAGAACATTAATGGAAATAAAAAAATGAGTCTGTAGGACGGACTAAGAAGAGGGAACAACTAATTAAAATAGATGAATTAAAAGAACAACAGCGATCAAAGACATTAACAATGGAATTGGCAAGAAGAAAACTGGGACTTCCGCAGTTCATTTAGCCTACATATAAAAGATTCAGACGGTAGACAAGAACACTTTAGACTGTCAAAGTCTTCTAAAGTTGTTTACCTCTTCATTGCGAGACTGTTCCAATTGGAAGTCTATTTCCTGAGTCATCAGACTATCGAATGCTAATCTCTCTATTTTTAGAGCCACTTCGTACAAATTAAGATTTAAGTGTTCGCTTATCTGTTATTTTAAGAAACCTACGTACATTGTTTTTATTCTAAACTGTTTGTGCCATGTCCCCCTTGGAGAGATGCCTATAAATTTCAAGTAGAGAAACAAAACTTCATTAATCAGAACACTTTTATCACTAAAAACAAAAATGCGTATAATGACGCATCCCCACACTCTAATTTACATATTTGAATTTTGAAGATTGCATATATATATATATATATATATATATATATATATATATATATATATATATATATATACGTTAACTAAGTTCTTGCAATACTATTATTTCACATAATAACTTTATCATTTATAAGTATGGAATTAAATTAAGGCAAAGGTTATACATTTCTTGGCTTATTTTCCTTTTTTTTTTTTTCACGTACAAACATGAACAGAATAACACACACACAAATCGAAGGTGGAAAATTAAAATCCTTTACCTCACAGGTAATGGAAGTTAGGGACTCAAATGATCATACCAAGGCAACGAATAACATAATTCATTAACATAATCATATTTATAAACTCTAAACTATTGAGGGATCTAGTGAGAGAGGGAGCTATGCCACTTTGAGAAGAAATAGAAATAAATTGGGTGTTATAAAGCATTAGATTACGAAATTATTTGTACAATAAAGGGGTAACTTTTTCTTCTTTAACTTACCGTTATGTGAATTAGGCAAAAGGAAAAATATAAATTTTAATATAAATAGCACTGATTATTTTCATTTCTTCTCAAAATGGCATAGCTCTCTATCTCTCTCTCTCTCTAGATCCCTCAATTGATAAAATATTGTATTTATTCTGAATACATGCTAATACTAAAGGCAGCGACAACTTGTGAAATACTCTATTTAGGGTATCACCAACCTAAAGTCTTAAAGAATAGCTATAGACCTAATTGCCACATTTAATATTATTTGCTAAATAATTATTTAACAGTACCGGTAGTTAAATCAATTTAACAACACTGGAAAGTCACCATATAAATAAAAGAAACTTAATTCAAATTAATAAAACTGAAAAATATTATACTTTTTTATAATAAATACCAACCACTCAAATAAAGTATTTATGAATAGCTTCAATCTTCATATCAAATAATAATGTTAAAGAAGCTAATGTTATTAGCAATTTATCAAATCTAATAGCTAAAAAATTACTAAATACTAGTAGAAAAAATATTTAATGGTAAACAATTTAAAACTGTTTTTTAACAAGCCTTGGTGTTATATTATATAATAGTTCATTTTGACACAGTACAGCTCCCATTCTGTTAAAAGTGGAAGGAACACAGACGCAACATAACTAACTTACTGGCAGTATCGGACAAACGTGATGAATTTAGAAGTATTACCAGTAGATATCAACATATATTCCATGTTTATTTAATCGATTATCTCAAATTGGAAACGGCTTGTTTAATTTAAGATTAAATTTGACGACATATTTAAATGGATGTGCCTTGCTGTTATTCTTCATAATGTTTCATCACTGTTTAAAATTGTTTCGTAATTATTTAATTATAATATAGCCTACACCTGTTTTATTTTCGCTAGATTTCTGATTATGTGCCAACTATGCAATTGTGTATTCATTGGTGTTTGTTCTCTTTTACATTTTACTCTAGAGTAAATTTATTTTTAAAGTATATCTTAGCAAAACGAAATGTAATAAAATTACATAACTTTATTGATGTTTTGGATTCGTACTTGTTTATAATCTACAATCAATCTCTTGCTAAAAGTTTCTTCCATTGTGATGGATTTTTCATAAATTAATACTATAATTATTTAACTGCTCAATTAATCGACTTTTGCTTTTCTTCTTCTGATTTTCTCATATTAACTAACTTACTCATCGGCACTATCGAACCCTTATGTTCATGGCCGCGCGGACATAAGCTCTCCATAGATCCCTTTCCTGAACCAATAATTCCCTGTATAATTCACCTCCCTTATTATAATGGTTAATGTTATTTTCCTACCTCGTCCGACTACTTGCTGATCGCTTTACCTCTAATTTTCCTATAAGAAGTATATACCCCCTAATCTTTCATTTCTCATTGGTGCCATTTATTCTGCCCATCGTAGTCTATGACACTTATCTCTTCCTATTAAATCTGGTTTCCCATAAAGACCATATACCTCACTGTTATGTAATTTTCTTCACTCATCTGATTATTCGTCTTTCTTTTGTCCAATATTCGTGAACGCTTTATTCTTAAATACTCGTAATCGTTTTTCCTCTCCAAAAGTAGATATTCTCTTCTTTTATTAAAATACCGATCCTAATTTAACGTTAAAATAGTTCCTTAATGTCTTAAAATGAACTGTGAAACATACTTTATATTTACCTATATATTAATGAATATATTACCTTTAATGATTTTTAAGTTTACATAATTTGCAAAAAATAAAGAAGAACATTATTCTTAATATTATTATGAAAGAACAGTCCTTGAAAAATGAACGTGATTTTTTAACATCTAAATTCTACTCTGCTACTAGCAATAATAATAATAATAATAATAATAATAATAATAATAATAATAATAATAATAATAATAATAATAATAATAATAATAATAATAAATAATAATAATAATAATAAATAATAATAATAATAAACAATTCATGGGTTACACCTTTGAGGGTTGTTCTTGTCTCATCGTATGAATCAATTTAAAAGTTTGATCCATCACTTTTTCGACCTACTGACATTTATTCCACCTTCTGGCCTATAATCTATTTTTTTTTGTCTTTAATCTGATTTTATTCTCTGAACATGCTCCCTCTATTTTTTTCTTATTTGCTTTATTTTATACATCTATTTAAATTATTTAATTAATTCCTGATATGTTTACATTTCCTTTTATTCGAAAGTGTGCAACCAATACACTTCTTAAAAAATTCATTCCTCCTGTTTATTTGGGTTTCTCTTCTCTTTTGGTTAGAGTTCAAAACTCACAAACATGCAGCAATAGGTTCTATATGGGCAGGTATTACCTTATAGAATATATTAATAATATAGTATAATATAGTATAATGTAATGTAATGTAATAATATAATATCCATCCATCCATAGTAATTCTGCCCGAAGGCAGGTCCTTCACTGCAATAATAGCATTTTCATGCTATGCTTGCAGCTTTACTAGGGAATTGTGTAGGTGTGGTAGCTTCCCGTTGCTTTCCACACCGGTGAAGGATGATGGTAATGATGATAATGATAAGGATGATGATGATGAAGGTGATGGCCATATGATTTCGGGGACCGTTTGGGCCTTAAAGTTTTCCTGACATTTGTCTTACAGGTGAGGAAAAACCCCGATAAAAACCTCATCCAGAAAAACTGCCCCGACCGGGGATCGAACCCGGGCCCTACTGCGTGACAAGGCAGCACGCTACCCTCGAAACCACAGCGGTGGACTAATATAATATAGCCTAATATAATATAATATAATATAATATAATATAATATATATAATATAATATAATATAATATATATAATATAATATAATATAATATAATATAATATAATATAATATAATATAATATAATATAATATAATATATATATAATAATATAAATATATATAATAATAATATAATATAATATAATCTAATATAATATAATATAATCTCTTCTCTTCTCATATCATATCTTCGTCTCCTCTCCTCTCCTCTCCTTCCTCTCCTTCCTCATCCTCTCCTCTCCTCTACTCTCCTCTCCTCTACTCTCCTCTCCTCTCCTCTCCTCTCCTCTCCTCTCCTCTCCTCTCCTCCTCTCCTCTCTCTCTCCTCTCCTCTCTCCCTCCTCCTCTCCTCTCCTCTCCTCTCCCTCTCCTCTCCTCTCCCTCTCCTCTCCTCTCCTCTCCTCCCTATCCTCTCCTCTCCTCTCCTCTCCTCTCCTCTCCATCCTCTCCTCTCCTCTCCTCTCTCTCCTTCCTCTCCTCTCCCCCCTCTCCCCGCTCCTATCCGCTCCTCCTAACCCTCCCCTCCTCTCCCTCCTCTCCCCTCCTCTCCCTCTCCTCTCCTATCCCCTCCTCCTACTCTCCCCCCTCTGTGGTCTCGTGTAGCGTACTGCCTTTTCACGCAGCGGGCCCGGGTTCGATCCCCGGTCGGGTAACTTTTTCTGGGTGAGGTTTTTATCGGGGTTTTTCCTCACCTGTAAGACAAATGTCAGGAAAACTTTAAGGCCCAAACGGTCCCCGAAATCATATGGCCATTGTCATCATCATCACCCTTATCATTGTCCTTCACCGGTGTGGAGAGCACACCTACAATTTCCTAGTAAAGCTGCAAGCATAGCATGAAAATGCTATGATTGCAGTGAAGGACCTGCATTACTATGGATGGATAATATAATAGAGAGTTGTTTATAGTTTTAGGAAAATAAAAACATAAGCAATTTTAAAGATATGTTGGTCAAAATTGTGTTACAGATATGAAAGAGCTCCTACATAATAAGCAACAGTGGGAAAATATAAATACATGTCTTCATTATGTTACTCTTTCATGCTACATACAGCATTTTTGTTTTTACTAAAGTGTAGGGAAGCAAAAATATGAAAAACTGCGCTGTCCATAAAAAAAATTATATTTGACCTGTTGTCTCTTATTGCTAATCTTGTCTACTTTAATATAAATTTGAATGAATTTTATCAGATCAAAGTATTTAAGGAAATCATAAAATTTCTGTATACTTGGATATGATTGTTAAAATGTCTTCAGTCTGAATATATTTATATTACGTATTTCATGCTAATTGTATTGGTAGGTTTAACATATTTCTGCGATGGGCAGGACATGTTGCACGTATGGGGAATGAAAGACTTGCTTGGAAGCTTCTTGTAGGAAAGCCAGAGGGAAAACGACCAGTTGGTAGACCAAGAATGAGGTGGGAGAATAACATTAACTATGATTTGAGGGAAGTAGATTATATAGGGAATGATTGGAAAGCATTAGCCCAGGATAGGGACGTATGGAGAGCTTATGTCCGCGCGGCCATGAACCTACGGGTTCGATAGTGCCAGTGAGTAAGTAAGTAAGTAAGATTTAACATATTTTAAAATCTCGGAAAAGATAAAATCTTCTCTTCTCCTCGGATATTTTTGTCACTTTAAGTGACGCAGTTGGCAACACATGCGCAATTTGGTTTGTCAAGTCGAGGATATAAATTCCACTTGTTGCACTTACAAAAATAAAACACAACAATTGAGATTCTTCACAGACCCCAAACACGAAATCAACAAAAGTTGCAGAGAATAACTGCAATGAATGCTATGTGGTCTGCAAGGGTATAAGATCAAATACAAGCAATGTTTACATTAGCCAGTGAAATACATTTCTCGTTAACTTTTAGTACAAGAGTAGGCCGAATTTTAACATAGGCTAATATTATTTCTGCTTAAAAATCCAAAATATATAAAGCCCAATAAAAAAGTAAAGACATAAATATTACTGTACCCTAATATAATACCAAATATTAAAATGTTCTATTGAATTTTTTCTACATCCCATTTTTAAATTATTGTAATATGTAATATAACCAAATATTTACCCGAAATTAGAGTTTTTTCTCCCATTGTCCGGTTGTCGTCGCGTGCAAGAACTTAAAACTGATGTTTCCGCCATCATATCGTGATCTTAAAAGCTCGCGCGGCAACATCCGGACAATACAGAAAAAATAAATAATAGTTTTAAAAAACTAAAACAACACGCTTTATTAGAAAACCGAACTAAAAAAATGAAAAATAATTTTAATTTCCAACACGCTTGGGATAAAATTAAAGTAGTCAACAAAAAAAATCATTTCCAACACATCTAGAATAAATCTAGAGTTATCTACAAACAAAAAAAAAATTACCATCAAAAGCGTGGGGTGCTCTATATAAATTAATATATTTGATATTAAACAGATATTGGTAAAAGTAAAGTCTCTAAGAAGAAAACGTAAAAACCATAAAAAGCACCCCACGCTTTTGATGGTAATTTTCTTTTTGTAGATAACTCTAGTTTTATTCTAGATGTGTTGGAGATGAATTTTTTGTTGATCACTTTAATTTTATCCCAAGCGTGTTGGAAATTAAAAGTATTTTTCATATTTTAGTTCGGTTTTTTTAATAAAGCGTGTTGTTTTAGTTTTTTTAACTATTATTATTATTTAGTTTGATTTTCTAATAAAGCGTGTTGTTTTAGTTTTTAAAATATTATTTATTTTTTTAAATCTTTAGTTTGATTGTCATAAACCGGAATCCCATGAACATTTATGGACTAAAATGTTCCGGTCTCATAGATTCTCATTCAAAAAGTTGAATCCATCTCTTTTTCGGTCTACCAACTTTCCTGTCACCTTTTGGTTTGTAATTAAGTAGGCCTATATATAATTTTTGGTATGCGTTGATCTTTCATTCTTTGAACACGTCCTTTCCAGTTTTTTTTCTAGATTCTTGTATTTTACCTAAGAGTTTAAAAATATTTAGCTCATTCCTAATATCTTCACTTCTTCTTTCATCTAGAAGTTTGCAGCCAGTTACACTTCTCAGAAATCTCATTTCAGCTACTTCTACGTTCTTCTCTTCTTTTAGTTAAAACTCAAAATTCACTACCATACACAAGTAAGGGGACTGCCACTTCTTTATAAAATTTTAGTTTTGTTTTCTTGTATTTTTAAATATTCTCTTAATTGTGCCACATATGCAATTAAATGTATTAAGTTTGTTAAAAAGATTATTTTTAAAAGAGGAGATTTCATAACCCAGTATTTAAAATGGTTCACTTGTTCAACGGGTTTCCCTTACAGAATTATTTTAGCTCTTACGGTATCTGACCCTTTAAAAGCTAAGACTTTCGTATTGATATTTTGAAATTATAATTCTGTATAATGTTATATAATTGATTTCTGTAGACCATCTTCTGAGCTAGATATTAGAACTTGGTCTCCTGGAAAAAGTAATGTGTCTAAGATCTTATTTCTTACTTTGAAATGTGAGCCCAAATTTATCTGCCAATTATATATGATATCGTCAATATAAACATTAAAAAGGGAGGATGAAAGCGGATATCGCTGTCTGACACCTCTATTTATTGTTGCTGTTATATTCTTTTTATTTTTTACTCCAGTTTTTATTGTTATTTTATTTTCTACATATAGACTTTTTATTGCAGTTATTAAATGCTGAGGCACGCCTTTCTGTTACATTACATTCCACAATTTATTTTTGTTAACTTTGTCAAATGCCTTCTACGAATTTTTATTAACCAAAATGGTTATCAAATATAAACTATAACCAGTAAATAAATTAAAACAAAATATTCTTCTAATTGAAAATATTATAACCCAAAACGAATTATTGTTCATATTGGATAATAATAATAATAATAATAATAATAATAATAATAATAGTGAGATGAACAAACACGTGAATGGAGAAGACTACATAACAATTAACTACATGGTCTTTATAGGAAGCCAGATATAATAAGAACAGTAAAGTCTCATAGACTGCGATGGGCAGGACATGTTGCACATATGGGGAATGAAAGACTTGCATGGAAGCTTCTTGTAGGAAAGCCAGAGGGAAAACGCCCAGTTGGTAGACCAAGAATAAGGTGGGAGAATAACATTAACTGTGATTTGAGGGAAGTAGATTATACAGGGAATGATTGGAAAGCATTAGCTCAGGATAGGGATGTATGGAGAGCTTATGTCCGCGCGGCCATGATCCTACGGGTTCGATAGTGCCAGTGAGTAAGTAAGTAAGTAAGTAATAATAATAATAATAATAATAACATAATACTAGAAAGTTTTAAACATATCTATAAATAAAAATAACTTTTAGAAAATGTAACATTATAAATTATAACTAAAACAGTGGAATTAAAATACATAAACTCTCCCATGGCACTATATTAACTTACAATTGTCATTTATTGAAATAAAATCATTGATCATGAACGTTCCAAGAGAGATAAAATGATGTGGATGAATGTTATGGTTAGGTATTCCTTGAGATAAATACAATATATAGTATAAGTTTACTCTTACTTTACAATTCAGTATAAATTGTAGAAACTTTTAATTAAGAACATTTATCTGATTGGGAACTGAATTCGATGCTCATAAGGGAAAGACAATGATGTTATGATAGTAAATAATTCACGCTTTATGTTACTTGCCTGTAGTTTTGAGGATCGCGGATTCAAACCCGGCCGGGGTCGATTGATTTTTTTAGGATGGAAAAATCCAAGGAATGAGTCCTCCGGGAGGGACTATAAGCTGTGGGTCCCGATTCGGGATATTTTCAGGCTCGTAAAAGAATATTAAAGCCTGAAAAAGAGGAATTTAAGCAAACTTTGCCGACCTTCATCATCCAGTTAATACCTGTTTCCTACTAGACGTCTTATTGGCTCGATATGCAAACTACATATCATTTATGACATCTGTAGGGAATTAAGCATAACTAAGGGGATCGATCAATAAATCAATCATTAATTCACAACTTTTCAATGGAATTAAAAAAAACATTTAAAGAAAATCAAAAGAAATATCTTTCAATACTTTTACAAAAATTATGTTTGTTTAGATAGCAAAGTCGACCTAAATGTTACGGTCATTCTTATCCTATACACAATATTTTTCCCTCTGAATAAATAAATTATACTTTTAATAACAAATATATATTGTCTTTAAGAATATAAATAAGCAAAATATTGTAGCATGAATCTTTCCATAAAATTAATATTTTATGCACGCACTGTATATTTGTAAAAGTTCTAAAAAGGATCTTGATATGTACTTTAGTATTGTGCAAATGTTTGTCAAATAGAATTGTCAATTTAAATATAATGATTTTATTTGCATTTGCAAACGAGATGTGAAAGAAACTCAACCAATGTTCTAGTCGGTCGTCCAGACATTCCTTCTTTCAGGTATAAAGGATCCGTCCATCTGCATACATGACTCCATAAATATCTAGATGCAACCATTCTCCACAAGGAACGAAATGGCGAAGAAAGGCAGCGGCTCTGCAGTGTCCTCCTCCTCTTGCGTGTCCCATGGTTCTGATATCTTCAGATTCTGTATTTGTGACTTGTTTATTAAAATATTCCCAAAGAGGGAAACGCCAAACTCTGTCTCCAGTATGAACACCAGCCATACGAATCTGTTCCCACAATGAATCTGAATTTGTGAACACTCCTGTACAAGTATCGGCCATGCTTCTTTTCAAGTCCTTGCTGATGGTTCCAATATCGACGATAAAGCGTGGATAGAAATAATGAGCATAATATAAAGCATCTGCTAATACTAGACGTCCGTCATGTTGAGTACTTTCAACCAATATGTTCTTTCCATTCATTGCTGTAACAACTTCGCCAGGTTTGAGAGCTAGACACCCAGGCATGCTCTCACATAGTGGAATCAAACCTCTGATGTTAATAGGCAGCTGTAAATGGGCAATAGCTCTAGTAGTGGCTATCACAATGGCGGCTCCTGCCATATCTCCCCTCATGTATTGCATATTTTCTGGTTTCTTTAAACACAAACCACCACTATCAAAAGTTACTCCACTTCCAACAAGCACAATTGGTCTCTCATCAAAATTAGTTCCATAGTAACTTATCTCCAAGAATATAGCCGATTCGCAAGATCCTTTGGCAACACTTAAGAAAGCTCCCATCTTCTGAGTTTCTGCCCAACCTTGTACCTTAACTTCTACGTTTATTCCTGAATTGCACAAAATTTGCACAGCATTCTGGGCGAATGTATGAGGTGTCATAATGTTGGCTGGAGTGTCCATTAATTGTCGGGCGAGGTTTTGTGCAGCAGCTTTCTGAAGACCAATCTGCCACCCAGTACAATCTTTAGAGTCATGGAGCTCAAGATGTGGAATTAATAATTGCTTTGATTTGTTTTTGAGCTCTTGATATACCCATACTCCCAGCGCTGCACCTTCAGCTGCGGATTCTGCATGTCCAAAGTCTTCTACGTGTATTGCATTAATACGGTGTTTTTGTAAAGCCAAGCATGCCACACCAACTCCAGTTCTTATTGCTTCTTTACTTTCATCTATTTCTTCTATTTCATTATATCCATCACATATGTCACCCAAACCAACGAGAGCAATCATGTTAAAAACGTCGTCAAGGCCATAAAATAATCTTGCTTCGCCCTTTTTTGGTAGAGGTCCACCCAATCGAACTTGACGGTCTAATTCCCCATTTACACTTTGGTTGTATTTCTTTGCACTAGGAGTAAATTTTAACTCTTGTAGTCTTATATCACCTGTACTCATGTATAACCCAATAACTAACGCCCTTGTTTTCGTAGCGTCTAATGCGCATTCCATGTCATCGAAATTATCAATTTTAGATTGTAGCCTAACTGGTATATGAGCTACTTGCCTTATGGTTCTGAGACCTACAAAGGTCAGTCTTCTCAAACTAGAAATAACACTCATAACTATAAAATTAATTATTTGTAAAATTATAATAAATAAACAAGATTTTCATGTTATCACCATGGTTACAAAAAACAATAGCGTCAATAAACAATTGCATAGACCTAGTATATTTTAGATGTGATTTGTTTTTACTGTCTCTAATGTCAATGATCATGATTTTAGAAGAATAACCTTCAATTTGTTTTGAATGTCCATTAAATTTTCCAATCTTTACATAACATGAACCAAGGACCTTCGAGTCGCGACAATAATGGCTTATCCAAACTGGAAATATTAATATTATTATTAATAAATAAACTATGTCCATCACTAGTGGTTTAGGGGTAGCGTAGCTGCCTCGTACCGAGCTGTCCCAGGTTCGATCCCCGGTCGCGACAATTTCCTTGGGCGATGGGTTTTTTGGAGGTTTTACTCACTTGTACGGCAAATGTCAGGAAAATTTAAGATACAAACGGTCCCCAAACATCATCTGGCCATCATAATCATTATTACCTTATTCGCTATATTTGGAATGAACGTGTGCGTATGTGAGATAAGAGATAGAGAGATATATAGATAGAGTGAGAGAAAATGTTGCGTTTCGTCTTAATGTTGTCATGTCTCGGAGGAGACCCTGACATTGAGCTGATCACTCATTCGGGGAGGCTTTCCATGTTGTTGTGTGGTTAAAAAAAACATGTGTGTGATAAACGGTTTAAAATTCCTCTCCCGACAGGTCGCACCACGGTAAGCGTGTGGCAAGTAAAACGTAAGAGCTTAAACTGAGATAAAGAAATAATTAAACAAAATATAACCACGTAACAATTTTTATCTTAAAATCATTTTAACAAATTTTACCATTACCTTGCTTTACATTACTACATGTACATCGAACGAGTTGTAACGGACGATTGCGTATGAGTCACATATTCGGCAGGAAATTCTGGGGGAGACCGACATGATTAGATTATCAATGGTGTTCCTGAAAAATTACGAAACGACTGCTGGAATTTCATCGAAACAGTTAATTTAACAATTATTGATAATCTAATAATTCATTAGAAATGAATATCAATGTATTTACACTAGGAACGCGAAAACACACAATAGAAAAACACCGGTACAGTATATAAATGATGGCGATTGACAAATTGAAACGGAAATTTATAATAACTGTTAAAAATACATTTTCATAACATGAAATAGTATAGTTTATTTAGTATTATAATGAAATTATATCCAAATATCCTACTCGCGACATGACTTTGAGTTCTTCAAACAACTATAAATAACTACTTAATTAATTCCCTGTATATTTTAAAAAAATGAACAATTTATATTCACCATTAAATGGTAATTATGTGACCGATAGTACAAATAATTGTGGAAGTAGTGATTAAACCAAGTTGCCTATACTCTTTTAAATAAGCAATACAACTAATTTGAATAGATACGTTTTCTTTTTTCGTTTCTTTAAATTCCGTTCTAGAACGCAAGTCCTGCGCGTTTCCAAGGTATCACTTGTTTTGATTACATTTGATTGTGACTAGTTTGACGTTGAGCTACATAATAATAATAATAATAATAATAATAATAATAATAATAATAATAATAATAATAATAATAATAATAATAATAATAATAATAATAGTAATAATAATATAATAGCTTTATTTTGCCTGGCAGAGTTAAGGCCTTAAAGGCTTGTGAACCAGGTTACAAAATACAAAATCATTACTTCTAAATTACTATAAACAAAAATATTACAAGGTATATCTACAATATATTTTGAATTACTCTAGATTTAACGAATGAAATATAAAATGTACAAGATAGAAAAAATACTATTAATGACATAGAATAAATTTACTTCTGGAGAATATAAATTTAACAAGTAATTGTAAAAACGTGACTTATAAGTGTCGAATGTGTGGCAACACCTATTATCTTGAGGGAGGGGATAGAGTATTCGTGAAATGTAACAATAAAACGGTTGTGGTCCAAGAAAACGTGAAACTAAAACCTTCCCATCAAGTTGTATCGTATAAAATTAAGGAAAGAGATCATATTTTGCAGAAGTTTGAATAGTGAACAATTATTTAATTTTATTTAAATTGACCCTTTTTTTTCAGACCGGAATGTCGCTCGGACGACGCGCTGCACCTACGCTAGTGAATAAACAGTTTAATTCTCCAATTAAATTGTATTCACCCGAAAATGTGCAGGAAGCCTTAAATAAGCAGACCCAAGTCCTTGCCAATGGAGCTATTGGGTGAGTATATTTACAAGATATTAATCTAAAGTTTATCTTGGAAGTTAGATTTATGCCTCTATACTTCTTCCGAGCTAGTTCCAGTAGTAATGTAAACAAGCCAGAAGTATGGAATGATTTTTCATTGGTTGAATAACTGTCTTACTTTTAAGGGTGTAAAAAAATATAGATCGCTCTCTAAAATTAGAAATGAATAAAATAAAAATATTCTTCTTCTACGTCATGAAATTAGCCATAGATCTGTTTCGGCACCAAGAGATCGTAAAAAAAATAAAACATAATATATATTATCTATATGTTTATGTAAGTTGCGTGGTAGAATCTTAAAATATATAACTACAATTTTAGTAGATTAAATAAATAAGCATTTCATTGTTTAATTCTTACGCACGCGCAATACAGAATAATTTGAGATTTCTATTGTTTTAAAATGGTCGCTTTATGTCCACCGCTGTGGTCTCGAGGTAGCGTGCTGCCTTGTCACGCAGCGGACCAGGGTCCAATCCCCGGTCGGGACAGTTTCCTGTGTGAGGTTTTTATCGGGGTTTTTCCTCACCTGTAAGACAAAATGTCAGGAAACATTAAGGCCCAAACGGTCCCCGAACATCATATGGTCATCGCAATCATCATCATTCATATTCATCTTAGATTAAGCTTAGGATTAAGGACTCTCCTGGCGCACCACTAATCATCATCATTACCCATCATATCAACGGAACAACGTAAACCCGCCTTCCAGGCGCCCTAACCTCAGAAGTGGGTTACAATCACGCCAATGCCAGGAGAGAACACCAGAAATGTCAAAAAAAACCAACCTGGGGCATTAAAAAAATGGTCGCTTTCTGTAGAACTTCTTAAAAGACTGGAAAAGAAACCATTTGAAAAGCGGAGAGAAACAAATTATTTTGAATATTTTCAAAGAGTTTAGTGAAAAATATTCTACATTAGCCTACGTTGAGGATGTGGTAAAAATAGCGGCAAAATTTACAGGTGAGTCAGAATGGAGCACAAATTCTGCTCATAATGAAATTGAAAATAAAGGATAGGCCTATCAATCGACATAATGGAAAAAGCGAAAACGTCGGATTAGGTAGGCCCACATATATTCTTTTTGTCAAAAATACATAATTAAGAAATTGTTCTTAATTATTGGTACCATATTACCTTATATTCAGTTTTCTTTCCCGTTAAATTCTATGTTTCTTTCGATGATACTTCCGTACATAATTCACTCACATGGCGGGTAAAAGTAAGACCAGGGTTCTCCCCAATATAGTAGACGGAATCGGCGGAGTAATACCTTGTGCAAGTTTGTTTACAGTACAACTTGAACTTAGCTCGGATATTTGAATTTTAAGTCATATTGTTTAATTCGTATTTATCATGTTGGAGAAAATTTTCAATTGAGATTCAGTACATTATGCTTTTTTAATTATATGTAATAAGGTTAGTTTTTAATTAGATTAAATATATAATAATCCATAAAAATAAGTAGTGTATATAATTCAAATGAATTTTATTAGATACTATTATTTATTTTGTTAAGAATATGATATAACATCAGTTTTACTGTTTTTTTATTTAACCCCCCCCCCCCAACTTTGTTTCTGAATTGTTGAGAAATTTTTATTCTCTCCTGAAAAAAAGTTTTTTTTGTTACTTTGAACATAGAAAATATTAAATTTGAAAAATCTTCAAACTAAAAGTTTACACAATAATGTGCGGAATATAACATTAATAATAGACCAACCCTTACTATAAAATACAGATCAGATTGAAAAAAAAAATACTGACTTTATTTTAAAACTTATATTATCTGTGTTGATAATAATAATTTAACAATGTATAAGCTAAAGACACATCATTTCGTCTATACAGTCAAATTAAAATTTATTCACATCAGGACAACCTATTTAATAATGGCGAAGCGTCATATGAAGCTTCCCCTTCAATTTTGAGAAGATAATTTAGTTAAAGTGTTATTTTATGGAACATCTGAGCAATACGAGATCTTATCGGCAACTAGTATATAAATTATGAAAGTTTATTAATTATTCTCTTCATATTATGTATTGTTATTTATGAATATTAATTTCTAAAAAATGTAATTAAAGAATATCTTAATACAAAATATAATTTTCGTATATTGTATTACATCTTATGCAGTTAGTCAGTGCTTTAAAATATTCCGATTGAGGGTCTTTCCACTTTTTCAGCGGTTGCCCTTTTACCAGCCGGCTGCTGACCCTTCACATCCACATGTGTCAATCACAGAGCTTTAAAATATACAGGCCTATATATATATATATATATATATATATATAATATGAAAAGAAAAAAAGAATGCTTGAGTCGGGATTCGAACTCGAGTCTCTAAAGTCTGTACCTTTAGCGCTCTAACCAACTGGTAGCTCAGTTGGTTAGAGCGCTAAAGGTACAGACTTTAGAGACTCGAGTTCGAATCCCGACTCAAGCATTCTTTTTTCTTTTCATATCATATTTGCCTTCTTTGCCAAATGTCAAAAATATATTTATAATATATATATATATATATATATATATAAATTCATTTTCAATAGGGTTACTCCCATTCGATTTTGTAGGGTTCTATAATTATCTGACATCCTTATAAGAGTACGATAGATCATATAGTGTCATTTTTTGTTTTATTACGCGTTGGTATCGCTCACATCTTAACTGGTAGCGAAAAGAGTGAGGTATAGGAAACAGTCATCTTTCAGTAGGCGACTCGAAAAATGGTCCTAACCAAAGTTTTACGAGGTTTTACTTTGAGAGAAAATAATTATTTAATTATATGTGGTTAAACTTTTTTTTTTGTTACATATTTACGACTTGTATATGTAATTATACTTTTCGTTTGTACTGTTTTTTTTGTACCAAAAATTTATTATTTAACATATAAGAAGTAGCCTAAGGCTTTTTTTTAGTGTTAATGGAGCGAAAGGGAAGCTCCTTCAATTTTTCGACCCTGTGACGTGACAACCTACTTTCCTATTGTTTAGTAGCTCGAACAGTCCTCAAGTGGAAGAAGGCATATGTGTAATTGTTCTATTAAAATTATTAAATAATGCATTTAATTCGATCATTTACGAAGAAAAAAATAACTATAATTATTATTATTGAAAACGAAAGATTGAAAAAAAAATTGATCAATAATTACCTCGGTACAAGAAGTAAGTATGTTATATATTAATTATTACAAGTATCCAAGCTAAATTAGATAGTTTATATGTGCGCCCTGAAAAAAAATGTAATGATCGTAGGTATCTTTAGACTATGAAGGTTATTAAGTTACCTGGCGATTTCCTTATTCAAAATGTCACGTTTCGCCACTATTTAATGGTGAGACGAATGAAGTTTAGGGCTCTCAATAGGTGGTCTAGGAGATATGTTCCTATCTCTAGTCCCGAAAGTCACGGGTTCAAACCCGGTCGAGTTCGATGAATTTTTAGGATGGAAAAATCCAAGGGACAAGTCCTCCGAGGGACTTTAAGCCGTGGGTCCTGAGTCTGAATATTTTAGGGCTCGTAAAAGAACTTCAAGCCTCTGAGCAAAATATAATCGGGTTTCACAATCTAAGCAATATTTTAGTTGCTTACTAGATGTCTCTTTGAGGCGATATGCTAACCGTATGTCATTCGTTGACATCTGTACGGAAATAAGCTTTAACTAAATTATTTTGATCAAGAAACTCACGCTAGGAAGTGCCTATGTCCCCATACGAGATTTAGAGTAGACTATATATATATAATGAAAAGAAGAAATGAACGCCTGAACCGGGATTTGAACCCAGGACCTCTAACTTGATATGTTAGTGCGCTACCATATTATACATATATATAAAGGAAAATAAATGTTTGTGCTAGGATGCCTGGAGAGCGTAACTGGTAGCGCATTAAAAGTTAGAGGGCTGGGTTCAAATATCGGTTCAGGCATTTATTTTTCTTTTCATGTCGTATTAGGCCTTCATTGCTAAATGTCAAAATTTAATTATAACATCGAAATATATATATATATATATATAACGTGGCTGGTAACGCACTAACGTATAGATTTAGAGATCCCGGGTTCAAATCCCAGTTCAGGCAACAATTTTTATTTTCATGACACACACACGCGTATATATATATTATATAAACAACATGTAATATATTAGATTACTGTTTTAATTGTCGCAGAATGAATTTACGCAGTTTAATAAATGAAGAAGATATTATTAATTATTGTCTTCATATTATATATTATTGTTTATGAGTCACTCCCATTCGATTTTTCAGGGTTCGTCCCTACTTTATTATAATTGTCTCATATCCTAATAACAATAAGATTACGATGTCATTTTTTTGTTTGTATTCTGCGTTTACTAGAGATAGATAAAATAAACCGAGTAAAGGCCGCTGTAGTCTAGTGATTATGACCCTTGCCTCTAGTATCCAGGATCGTGGGTTCAAACCCGGCCGGAGTCGATGGATTTTTAGGATGGAAACATCCAAGGGACAAGTTCTCCAGGAAGGACTATATGTCATAGGTCCTGAGTCAGATTTTCAGGCTAGTAAAAGAACCTCAAGTCTGAATAAAAGGCTTCTGAGCAAAATTTAACCAATCTTCCTCCATTCAAGTAATACCTTTGATTCCTATTAAACATCTTCTCGAGACGATGCACTAACCACATGTCACTCGCTGACATTTATAGGGACATAGGTGTAACTGAATTGGTCTGGTTAATAAACTTTCCTCTAGGAGAGCACCCATGTCTCTAGCGAGACAAATGAGTAGGCCTATCAATCAATAACGCTGAGCAACAAAAATGAAACTTTTTTTTTGTCTCAGAAAGAAAAATATGTGATTCTCATAGTATTTTTTCTCCTGAATTCAAATATGATATCGGTTTTTCTCCATCGCGCAAGGTTTCCGAGAAACAGGAATTTATAATTTCAAACACTTTAATATTTTTACATTGGTAACTACAAAATATTCGAACATTTTGACTCACCTAGGAAATAAGAAATGACGATTTTTTTGCTATATTTGGCCTGTGGAGAATCCCTCTTGATGGTCCAAGAATAATCGGCTAGCATATTAGGATTCCATTTGCCTTGATATCTCTTTTCCATAGCTGAAACCATTTGCGTTAGCTCATTTGGTTTTATTTTACAATGAACAAATGGACGAAAAAACGTTTATTAAAAAAATAATTATTTAAATCCATTAATTTAAACTGAAATAAAAAAAACTGTGGGTGATGGAGAAATTCCGAATATATATTTCAAAACATGATAAAAAACTGCATTAAGTACAACTATTGGTACTCATGAGACAAAAGTCATGTTGACCAGTGTAATTGAAATAAACGATGATGTATTCGTTTGGTTTTTAAAATGTTAAATACCTAAATTTTACAAAAAATAAAAATGGCAAATTGCTTTATCAATATGGAGCATCTGAATTTGTTGATAGTACTCTAATTAAATTCGCATTGTGGGTAATGCATAATATGTAGAATGAGTGTTTTCCCTAATGAAATACGTGTCTGGTGAAAGTTAGATGAAATCCCCGGGAACTAAACTTCTTGTTAATGTATATACCGTATAATTGAGTATGCTCCACATGGGAAGCAATTCTAAAGCCCACTAGGTTAAACAAAAACATTTCTTCCGTAAGTCCCGGTTCAAGACGAAGGTAAAATTAACTTCAGTATCTTTGGACGACCCCTCTCTGCGACAGACATTATATTTACTCGAAATAAGCTCAGAGCAAATTTACGCACCGGAAAAATTATTTCGAAATCTACACTCCTTTATGACAGTGAAATCAGAATCAAAAACAAAAACAATATATAGAAAATAGAAGGGTTGAAAATGAGGTTCCTAAGACCATTAGTAGGCTATGCAAGCATAGATCATCAAAGAAATGCAGATACCAGAGAAGGAACTGAAAGTAGAAGATACAACTGATGACATAGGCCTAAAATATTATACGAGGAAAATGGCTCCAACACAAAGAAAAATATATCAAACCTACAGGCAAGGCAGGCCAAGTAGACCATTAAAAAGTTGGCAAGAGAGAGATAAGAAAACCAACAAGAGTCATAACGTAACAGGTGTTAGAAAATCTATATCGATATATAGTTAATAATGATGACCTTCAGAAATTTAGAATATTATATTGTGTTATGTTTAGTTTTGTTTAGTTTAATGCTTCTCCTGGCGCATCATTACCACCATCATCAACTCTCATATCATCGGGGCAGCGTAACCCCGCCTTCCAGGCGTCCCAACCTCAGAAGTGGATTACAAGTACGCCATGCCAGGAGAGAACACCAGAAATGCCGAAACGAAAACCTGGATCACTGGGGGAAACATTTTTATGGCGTTTACTTGATGAAAATCCATATTCTTTATTTACTAAATAAAACCGTTAAATTTTTATTGATTTTCATAAATATTTACTTTATTCAATATTCTTGACAGCTGTTTCGATACACTGTATCTTCTTGAGATGTATGCCACATTTTATATTATTATATTTGTAATTGTGGCATACATCTGAAGAATATACAGTATATTGGAACAGGTATCATGAATATAGATTAAAATAAATATTTGTGAAAATCAATAAAACTTTAATAGTATTATTTAGTAAATAAATTATATAGGCCTATTGTTGTTTATTTTTAATTTATATAATTTAATTCAATAACTCGAGCTTACTACATGTAATTAATCATGCTTTATTTATGTTTTATAATTTATGTTGCTGGACTCTTATTTAAGGGAGGAGAAAATGTTATGAGTATTTGAGAATAAAGTTCTTGGAGAAATATTTGGACTAAAGAGAATTGAACAGACAGGGGAATGTAGAAGACTACAGAACAGTGAGCTACACGATTTTTATGGGAAGCCAGATTTAATAAGAACACTCAAGTCTCAAAGACCGCGAAGGAAGGACATGTGGCACGAATGGGGAATGAAGCTCCTTGTAGTAAAACCAAAGGATAGGACCCAGTAGGTAGGCCAAGAATGAGAAGGGAGAATAACATTAATCATGATTTGAGGGAGTTGAATAATACAGGGAGTGAATGGAAAATGTTGGAACACGATAGGGATGCATGGAGACATCGTAAAATAATTATTCTGTAATGTTATTTTGTAAGAAATGTTAAAATTAAATGGGTGTAACTTTATTAACATTAGTGACCTGAATCACACCTGTGCAAAGCATTTCTGGCAGCGGCACACAGTCTAGTCTTGTTATTTATTAGCGTTCCTGGCATACATACGTCACACTCAAATCCCAACCACTTATCAATCACAACGTGATCCTAAATTAAAAGCTTCAACCACATCGTAAATGGCGTCCATAAATAAAACATTTTTTGTTCTCTATTTTATAAATACTTTTTAAAATTCTGTCTCAGCTTGGTTAAAACTTTTTAAAATTCAAATTCATAATTAAAATACAAAATTTTATAATTTTATATTGTGGCTAATACCTCAACCGAATTTTATCATACTTTTATTCGTATTACACGTACCAAACACGACTTTCAGAATATAACGTATTTGGATTAAAATTTACATCTATCATCAATAGCAGCAGCATCAAGGATTAGAACTTAAGGTCTGTTCCGATCTCATGCTAGAATTGGTTTGTCCATCTTTACTGGGTCTTCCAACGTTGCCTCTTCCGCGTAGTTGTACTATCGGTTGAGGTCTTCACCCGTATCCCTGGGCAGGGGCTCTTGTTATACCCCGAGAGACTGGGTCCTTGACAGAACTTGACGAGAACGCGCCTGTCAAGAGTTGCCCAACTGCATATAGTTATGCATTTGCCCCCTATAAGCGTTGGGCCGGGTTAATAGCCTTGTATATTTCCAAGACTAAAGGCAATTTACATATATAATGTCATAATTCTTAAAATAATATAAGATACATATCGTTCATTTGCGAGCAGAGTGGCATAACTGAAAACATAGTTTTTCAGAAGATGCATTTAAAGGTTTGAAATCAACAGAACTTTGCCACTATTTGTCATAATTATCAAATTATTATACCAACTCATAGTATACAATAGCTTATGTCGTTCTTTCAGAATATAGAACTGAGTTTTGTATTTCATGTAGTACCAATAACTCAAAATCGGCAATTTTTAGTTTATGTCACCCATCTCGCAAATTATTGATATACGCACATAGGGTCAAGAACAACTCGAGAAGAATTATGTTGCCACGAGATCCCCTACAGAAAATTATATTATTATTTTATCCACTAAAATTCTCTATTGCGGTTAATTTTTAAATGGAAACAAAGATTAATAAAATATGACAACACTGCTCAATTGCATATGATGATACATATTACTAGAAGTTGAACAGAAGTTTGGTTGAGAAGATAAACACTAAATTAAAAATCGCGAATTCTATAGGTTTACCATTAAAAAGTACTTGTGGAGTACTATGTATGTCCTAATCAATTATCATGTAAGATTTCATTAAATAAAACAATAATTGCAGAGAGTATCGTTGTGATGAGATTTTCCGCCAATTTTCCTTATTTCTGTAGGCCTATATTATAATTTCGAATTTCGTTAATACTTCTTTCAATTTTTTGAGTTTTAATATTAAGCAAACAACGAACAGATGCCACAATTTGGGGATGCCTCCCATGTACTTAAGTGGTTAGAAAAATATGTGTGATTAAAAATTAAAAAATCTTCTTCTATCAGGTTGTGTTCCTGTAAGGCCCGCGAAGCATGGAGTACGTGAAAACACTACAAAGAAGAAAAATAAGTTATTTAGCAGTTCTAATTATTTCTTCAATTATTATATTTTATTACTCTTTGTTATTTTGACATTTTATAAATTATGGATGTTTCAAATTAAATAAAATAATATCATATTAAAATTAAACATGTCAATCAACAAATATTAAAGAAAATATTTTTTAATTATCTTTTTAAGGTTCGGGCATAAAATATTTAAATTGACTTTACTCCATAGGATTTTCATAGCTTTAATATGCACCTAAACAAAAACTTTAATAACTCTTACGCAGGATTAAACTGCCTCCAGGATTCAGTATTTCTCTGGAGATATTATTTGAAGTCATATGAATTGTGTGATTCATCTGAAAATATGACTGTTGGCAAAGAACCATACTGTAATAATGATGTTGGACATTAATATATATGAGGCTTTCGGTTTCATCTGCAACAGCTAGTTCAACATTACAGTACACAAGAAGTTTTGTAACTTACGATTTCATTAAATAATCAATTATCAAGTTACTCAAAGAAATGTTTCCGAGAAACTTGTTTTTCATTTTTATCCTCTTAGTCTGTCTTCAAATATACTGTATTCATATGTTACAACATGTCCAAATTTCATCCAGTAATTTATTTTACTATCCTCTTCCACACAGAAGGTTCTTTATATAAAACTATGAAGTCCGATATACATTATGTTTGATATATTTATTATTATTTATAGTCGATTTATCATGGTGATATCCTGACTTTTCTGTACTTTATTGCGTGTCAGATCTGTAAATTCGGAATTTCTCTCGTCCTAGATACATTTGTATCTCTAATGGATGAACAGACAGGCTAATGGGGAAGACTGAATAACAGTGAGCTACATGATGTTTATGGGATACCAGTTCATAAACTGTAATGGACAGAACTTATGGCGCGAATGGGGAATGAAAGTGTAGTATGGAAACTTCTCGTAGGAAAACTAGAAGGAAAGCGCCCAATAAACAGACCAAGAATGAGGTGAGAGAATACATTAACCATGATTTGAGGGAGGTAGATTATACAGGGCACGATTGAAAAACCTTAGCTCAAGGTAGGGATGTATGGAGAGCTTATTTCCGCGCGGCAATGAACCTAAGGGTTCGACAGTGCCAACGAGTTAGCTATTGAATATAAAGTCCTCATTTGACAAATCATAGCCTTTTTTACGACTCTGACACCCACAAAACTACTTATCAATCCATTATCATTCAATTGACTTCCAGAATAAAATTAGCCTAGTGCTGGATTCTTAACCAGCAAAGGAATAATACGAGTACTACAAGCTCATTATATAGGCTATTTAACTCATGCCCCAAATGGGAATCAATGACCAATCACATTTCAATGGTTTTTGATTTACAACCAATCACAGTCGTTTCTCACCTCGATTTTATCAGTTTAATTTTATCGCTGTAAAATCAAGCTCCTCCTTCATAACATTCTGAATAGGTCAAAGCATTATTTTTCAGTGACCACATGTGGCTACCACATTGTATATATAGTGCACGAATGTAACATTATCGTGGTTACGGGAGATAATATAAAAATATTTGTAGCAATTAATTATACCACAAAAAAAAAACACTGTTTGCACTTTCTTAAACGTATTTTTTAATCAGGTAACAACTTTCCAGAAAAATATAATTGACATATTTATATAATAGGAAATAGGAAATCAGAAATTAATTAATATACAGTTGGATGTGTTTCATTTTTTCTCCACTAGGGTGCATTCTTACAATATTGCAATCCTTTGGCAATAAATAATATGATCTGGTTGCAGTGATAAACAAGTGAAACATAACGTTTCTCATTTGTTTTCAAAAATCGCCGTTTACATTAAATATATATAAATCTTTAAAAGTAACTATATTTAAATAATGATTTGTGAGTAAACAGTTTAATTTTATTCGTTAAATAGTCCTAACAAATGTCACTCTTGATTTCCAAATTCTCTAGATAAATTCACTACTCACTTCGTGAGTCGTGAATTTATCGATAATTTGGAAATCACTCGTGCATTACTTATGATAATTTTATAACTTCACGAATTTTAAATTAACTGCTGATTTCAAGAATATTTACCGGTACTATGGAATTCAATTCACCTTTATGTTAATTAGTAGACCTATAGGCCTAAGTTAGGTAACAAAATAAAACCAACATTTAGTGATACATTTTGTAACATTCGTACTTCATAATATCAAGGCTTTAAAGAAAATTGGATTCGTTATCAAGTGGACCGTGGAAAATATATGTATTTTGATATAAGCTAAGACGGCTCTCTCTTCTAAAGTTAATTATTTATTAAGAATATAATTGATAATAAATATGCGAGTAGCGATTTTTTAGGAAAATGATAACCAAGATTTCCTGAAATGTGCTTTACAGTTGCGGAAACCTCAGAAAAACCTTAATCAGGAAAATTACCCAATCCAACCGGGAATCAAACCCGAGTCCGCCGAAGAGAAATGCATGGATATTATCCCTGTTTCAGAGGGCGTTTTATTATTATTATTATTATTATTATTATTATTATTATTATTATTATTATTATTATTATTATTATTATTATTATTATTATTATTATCGGTCGCAGTGGACTAGTGGTTATGCTCCTTGCTTCTGGTCCCGAGGGATGCGGGTTCAAACCCAGCCAGGGTCGATGGATTTTTTAGGATGGAAAAATCCAAGGAGTATGCCCTCCACCGTGGGTCCCGAGTCTGAAGATTTTCAGGCTTGTAAAAAATCCTTAAGCCTGAATAAAAAGGCCTCTAAGCAAAATTTACCGAATTTTCCCGTCCTAGTACTACCTTGGTTTTCTAGATGTCAGTATGAGGCGGAACGCTGACCACAGGCCACTCCAATGACCATCTATACCAAAACAAGTGTAACTAAATTAGTATGGTTCAATTTCTTCCTTATAGGGGGAGAGCACCTAAATCTCGTTGAGGGAAACAAGGGCTTACAAAAATATTATTATTATTATTATTATTATTATTATTATTATTATTATTATTATTATTATTATTATTATTATTATTATTAACTCATCCATACTATCGTTCCTGAAGGTTCATGGTTGCGCGGACATAAGATCTCATACATTCCCATTCTGAGCTAATGTATTCCAATCATTCCCTGTATAATTTAACTCCCTCAAATCATAAATAATAGTATCCTCCCACCTCTTCTTGGCTTACCTACTTGGCGCTTTCCCTCTGGTTTTTCTGTAAGAAGTTACCAAGTATTTATTTCATTTCCCATTCATGCAACATGTTCTACCCATTACAGTCTACGAGAGTAAACTATTATTTTATGTCGGATTTCCCATAAATATAATAGTAATAATAATAATAATAATAATAATAATAATAATAATAATAATAATAATAATAATAATAATAATCATAACTTACTTTGTGTTTGATATAAATAATTGTAACCAAGGTTAAATTTATAATATTATTACTAAGTATAGAAGTGGCAAAAACGATGTTGCACTGATTGTACTAATTTTTAATCCTAGTAAATAAAATAAGTGTGCAGAAATTAGGCGACGGATCTGCAATAATTAAATGATACTTGACTAGCAATTTATCCTGAAATGGTACAAGTTCTTATAATTATTCATTTTCGTAATTTGAACTTTGAATCAGATTCTAGACTATGTAAGGAAAACCGGAAAATAAAAGTGCGTTTTTAACTTTTGTAGTAATTCCCAAAACTAATACTTGAACCAGCGCTTTTTTAAGCTTGGACACTTACTGTTAGATTAAGATATGTTTAGCAAACAAGTCATGGCGGATTTAAAGAAAAGCCAATGAGTAAACAGACTAAATCTAGGATCGCATAGGCGTAGCAAACGTACACAATCCTCAACTACGTCACCCTTCAAATACAATTATATAATAATCGAGCTACGCGGTTGCAAGAATTTTAGATATTTTTAATAATATTAAATGCCGTTTTAGTGGATGTGTGGCTAGCACGTACGGCTGCATGACCCAGTACGCGCGGATATAAGCTCTCCATACATCCCTATCCTGAGCTAATGTTTTCCAGTCATTCCCTGTATAATCTACTTTCCTCAAATCATAGTTAATGTTATTCTTCCACCTCACTCTTGGTTTACCAACTGGGTATTTTCCCTCTGGTTTTCCTACAAGAAGCTTCCATGCACGTCTTTCATTCCCCATTCGTGCCACATGTCCTGCCCATCGCAGTCTACGAGACTTAACTGTTCTTATTATATCTGGCTTCCTATAAAGACCATGTAGTTCGTTGTTCACCTCTCTTTGGTCCAAATTTTTCCTAAGAACTTTATTCTCAAATACTCGCAATCTCATTTCCTCCCTTAAAGTAAGAATCCATGTTTCGCACCCATAACTGGTAGAATAACATCATATATTTTCAGTTTAACGTTTTTTTGAAAGGAGTTGGGACGTCAAGAGTCTCTATAATGCATAATAGCACGCATTTTCAGAATTGAGCCTATGTTTAATTTCTTTGTGCATCTCATTCCTATTTCTGATTATTGTTCCTAGGTATATATATATATATATTTTTTTTTTTGACATTTGGCAATGAAGGCAAATATGATATGAAAAGAAAAAAGAATGCTTTTAAAGCGTTACTGCTATAAAGTAAAATATTCTCTTTAAAAATTTGCTTAACTGTTATGTTAGCCGCGAGATGGCAGTTGGAATAAATTTCCGCTACCTCTTGTGTGAATTGAGAATACTACATGTATAAGAAAATTGTATGCTTGCATTGGAATTCTTGGGTAGCTCAGTTGGTTAGAGCGCTAAAGGTACAGACTTTAGAGACTCGAGTTCAAATCCCGACTCAAGCATTCTTTTTTCTTTTCATAGGCCTATCATATATATATATATATATATATATGACCATATATTTAGTTTTATTCATATTTATTTTCAGTCCTAATTTTTTAGTGTTACTCAATAGTGTGTGCATATTAGCCTTTAGTATCTCATCACTACATCATCAGCATAAACAACAGCTTATTAATACCATTGAGTTGTAGGCTCCAATAACTGATTTAATTTACTTTCACTTGAGGTTGAAGGTATCGCTAAACTTGTATACCGTATAAGCACGAAGCTAACAGAAAATACCATTTAAACTATAGAACTAGTATACTGAATCAGAGCCACAGTGTATTCTGTTTAACTTGAATATAACTGCTGTGATGACGTCTAGGAAATTAGATGCATTGCACGTAATTTATTTCTTCTTTAGCGGATATGCGCCCTCGCTATGATTATTAATAAAAGCTTCCTAATATAATTGCTCTTCGTCACAATACACCGTGTTCTTAAAGTCCGGTAACACATTTCTTATTTGATTACTCAAAAATGGAACATCATACAGGTTTCGTTTATATGTCATATGAAAGTGTATCTCAAATGGTTTGGTCGAATATGAGCGTGATTCACCCAAAGTAAACGTTTTCTGCGCAGTGTCATCGCGGAAACTTTACGTCTCATTCTTTTTCATGGAGAACACTGTGACTGGCCATACGTACCTTGATATGATACAGCGGTGGCTGTTCCCACAAATTCAAGAGGATTCTGACAATTTCCTGTTCCAGCAGGACGGGGCCCCACCCCATTATCATAACGACGTTCGTGAGTTCCTGAACAGTGAGTTACCTCAACGCTGGATAGGACGTGCAGGGCATAATGATGACTGCTTTCACAAACGGCCTCCCATATCCCCGAATCTAACTCCTTGTGACTTCTTCCTATGGGGATACATAAAAGATAATGTGTATATGCCACCTTTACCACAGAATGTACGAGACCTCAAGCGCAGGTTTGAAGAAGTTAGCTACCACTGTATCTGATATGTTCTAAAGAGTATGGCAAGAACTTGATTACCGTGCAGACATATGCCGAGTTACACGTGGTTCCCACATTGAGGGATTGTGAACCCAGACATTGTACAAAAAACCATTTGAGATACTCTTTCATATGACATATAATCGAAACTTGTATGATGTTTCGTTTTTGAGTAATTAAATAAGAAAAGTGTTACCGGACTTTAAGGACATGGTGTATAGGTTGAATTTGAAGTGTAGGCTATTCTATAAATGAAATGAACTGCGATGGGCAGAAAATGTAGCACGAAGAGGCGCATGGAAAATTCTAGTAGGAAAACTAGAGTGAAAGCGCCGAATAGGTAGACCAAGAATGAGATTGCAGAATAATATTAACCATGATTTGAGAAATGTGAATTAGGCCTATATAGAGAGTGACTGAAAAGTATTATCTCACAAGAGAACTGTCGAATTATGTGCCGCTTTTAACTGGAAGGTACTAAAATACAGTACTAAATCTATCATTTAAACTACAGGGAAGAAATAAAACTCATGGCTTGCAAGATTGAATAATCCTCACAACCTGTCATCCGCGCCGCGCCCCGCCTCAATCCACTCCGCTCTATTCAAGCAACTGCTTCACGCAATGAATTGCCATTGCTGAATTCTGGCTTCGATTTTTATAGGCCTACCTTGAAGTTAAAAGCGGCAGATATTTTTTTGACACGGCCATGGTACATCACAAGCGCTTATCTGATAGAAATTTTAAGGTAGGTTTCAGCATGCAATGATTGTCAGTTCCCTTGTCAGAAGAGGGATATATGGAGAGCATATATCAGCGCGGTTCGATAGTGCATTTGAGTTTGTTATTCTGTAAAGAAAATATGAATAATTTTATTGTTTATCTCATGCCGACTGTCTAGAAAGATAACTTTAAATTCATGCTATCCCAAGGACCTTCTGAGACCTGTAATGGGATCACATTACATTTTTCATTAATAACTAGCTAATACCCGGCGTGCGCTGCTATTCATAAATAAATGCTAATATGTCTTTACCACCAGCCGTGCACCGTTCGGGAATCTGTTTATCCCGATATTCTTGGCATCAATGAAAGACAAAAATGGTTATTGTGAGTTATCCGTAGGAGATAAACATATGCTGTCGCGAACTTTTTTGTAGAGTTTTTTGTAATGTTCAATTCTGTGTACATTAATTTGGTGTATTTGTAATGGTTTAGGCAGCGTAAGCCATTTAAGCGTCAAAATAGGGACTTTATTTCACGTTTTTCACTACAAAGAGTGATTTTTAGGGGTGGAGGGGTTGAGTATTACACTCCCTTATAGCCCCGGAATCTCCTGAACATTTTTCAAAAAGCTCCATCTTAATCGGATGAACGGTATGGCAGAGCACGCTTGTCCGGGAATCGACTTATCCCGATCTTCTTGGCATCAATAAAAAACAAAAATAGTTATTGTGAGTTATCCGTAAATGATAAACGTATGCTGTCGCGGACTTTTTTTGTAGAGTTTTTTGAGATATTCAATTCTGTGTGCATTAATTTGGTGTATTTGTTATGGTTTGGGCAGCGTAAGCCATTTAAGCGTCAAAATAGGGACTTTATTACACGTTTTTCACTACAAAGGGTGATTTTTAGGGGTGAAGAGGTTGAATATGACAACTTTCCTATAGCCTATGTTCATCCCGGGAATCTTCTGAACATTTTACAAAAACCCCATCAAAATTGGATCAACGGTATGGCCGCGCAAATAATACGAACGAACGAAGAAACAAACAAACAAACAAACGTTGATTTTTATATATAAGATGACATCATTGCGTGTTACTGTAACTTATTTTGTGTTATGATAACTTATAATTACTATCCGATACAGCGGAACATTGACCCGCTTCGCTTGTGGATGATTTGCGAACTAATGCCATGTCATTCCGCTTCACATCGGTTTTAGGCGTCGAGAAGTGCATCTAATTAACCTAAAGGCTACCCGCTCTTAAAGTGGCCCTCATCAAAACAAAACCATGTGACCTGCTAGCTTTTCATTGGTTATGGACACCAACAAATGATGTAGAAGCAAGAATTACGCGAAAAAGAAGTTCCCTTTTTTAAACTTAAAATATGTCCTCTGAATATACTTTTTATTCTTCGTGAATGAAAATATGAATAATCAAAATATAGGAAATATTCTGAAATATACCCTATCAGTAATTACAACTTAAAATAATTCATTACACATGGATGATGCTTAGAGTAATGCTTCAGTCGATTCTGATACAACAAAATGGCTGAAGGGGTCAAGTCTTCTGTTGCTAAATTTTAAAACACAAGTCTGGCAAACTTTTGACTAGTGGTAAAAAAAACAGTTATTTTAAATGCAAGTTCAGTGAAGAATCTCACCAGCTTTCTTGTAATCTGCCCCATTCAACGATCACATGTCTTATTAACTTCGCATGTGCGCCCTGTCAATGTGACAGTATATTGTGGCACGAATAGCGGAAGGATACAATTGGCTTTTGTTTATGTTGGGATCACTCTAAGAGCGGATAAGGTATAAATAAGCTGATTAAGTGCTTCATTTGCTATTTATTCCTGACTATACACGTTTAGTATCTACGTACGTGCGACACAGTAACAGTGTTGCTGTGACTGGAGGTAAACGACCCGCTGTGTCGTGTAATATGAGAGTTGGCTATAGACTGTGTTATTATCGCCTCACTATGATGCTTAACAAGCGGCTCGCTTTGTTTCCCCGCAGCTGTTATATGTTATTAAAATACAAAGATCTCGACTGCCGCGACTACCACGATGTTGCACATTGCTATTCTTCCCTCAGTTTCAATTAAAACTCGGAACGCGGAGCAGTCGATCCAGTTATAAAATTGTATACCGTAATTAATGGTATAATTATCAGTGATTTATTGCGATATGTAGCTTGAATAATAATACAATATCTACATATTATATTAGTTTAATATATAAGTGATTTAAACATGTGGCGGCGATGGAAAATATTTCAGACCGAACAGTTAATAATAATAATAATAATAATAATAATAATAATAATAATAATAATAATAATAATAATAATAATAATAATAATAATAATAATATTTTCAGCACGATGTTGTATGAATATTAAATTATGTAGACCTATAAGTTATATTTTTTGTATTGTAAGCCTATGTTTTCCCTTTACAGAGATTTAGGCGCTCTCCCCCTACAGGGAAGAATTTGAACCATACTAATTTAGTTACACTTGTTTTCGTTTAGATGTCATTTTGAGTGGTACGTGGTCAGCGTTCCGCCTCATACTGACATCTAGGAAACCAAGGTAGTACTAGGACGGGAAAATTCGGTAAATTTTGCTTAGAGGCCTTTTCATTCAGGCTTAAGGATTTTTTACGAGCCTGAAAATCTTCAGACTCGGGACCCACGGCTTAAAGTCCCTCCCGGAGGACTTGCTCCTTGGATTTTTCCGTCCTAAAAAATCCATCGACCACGGCCGGGTTTGAACCCGCGACCCTTGGAACCAGAGGCAAGGAGCATAACCACTAGTCCACCGCGGCCGATTATAAGTTATATAATGTTGGAATTAAATTATTTAATAAATACATACATAATTTTAATTTTAAAAGTTAAACAATACCAAATAACATAAAAATTAAATAATAACATAAAAATAATCAATGTCATCTGTCCTTGTGTAATAAACGCCCATAGCGCTATGATAAACGTGACAACACCGCATGTCAAGCATTGCCGCGCGGCATCCGCTTTTATATAAACTGTTAACCATCAGAGTGAGGCAATACTACCAATGGTTCATGATTCCATACAATTATTGTTTTACCATGGATTAGTCAATGACACGAGGTCCTATAACTAATTAATTCACCGGCATTATCGAATCCGTAGGTTCATGGCCGCACGGACATAAGCTGTCCATACATCCCAATCCTGAACTAATGTTTTCGAATCATCCCTTGTATAATCTACTTCCCTCAAATCATATTTAATATTATTCTCCTACCTCATTCTTGGTACATGGTGTCCTATATAGAAAGAAATGTTATATCTGACCGGGACGTGCTATGAATACATTCTTTAAGCATGTGATTATTTGGCTGAAGAATGTCGCGTGAGTCCAGCCCTGCACTGGCTACATAATCTTGCATTCTTATTGCACCTGTTCGCTCCTTGGCAAAACAACATTTACTTTATTATGATCTTAAGTAGCACAATAGAATTCCGATGTTTGCTATGTCGTAATGAAATTTTCCTCCCACACGACAAAGTGCCTCGAAATTTCTATTGTAGACGCTGTTCTACGGAAATAAATAAATAATGTTTGAAACAGTTTTATACAAAAAAAATGAAGTTTACATGCTAAAAAAAATCAAATTACATATTTAAATCTTCCTCTTGCATCTGATCTTTGTGAACAAATTTACCGAAACATCGTAAGCTAGTTCAATTCTGAAAATTAATTTAATAATAATAATAATAATGATAATAATAATAATGATAATAAATAACAATAATAATCTGCCTCTGTGGTCTCGGGGCAACGTCGTTGCTTCGCACGCAGCAGGTCCGGATTCGATTCCCAGTCGGAACGAGGTGAGGTTTTATTTTATGACTTTTACCTCATCTGTAAGAGAAATGTCGAGAAGCTCAATTCCGTTAATAATCCCCGAACATCATTTGGTCATCATAATTACCCTGTCTCATCCACCTTGTTTATGGGACTGGTGCTCACCTATCACCATGATGGATTCGGTTAGCTGTAATAAGTATTGGTTTCAGATTGAGATAATCAGCTATAACTTAATGGCTGGGGCCTCGAGATACTGACCACATGTCACCCATATAATGAATGTACGATCGTTCAACTCGTTAAACGGCACATGTGGATGTGACGCCAATAGGCAGCTAGTACCCCAAAAGCCTTCTATAGAGATTTTCACGTCTATAAAATAACGTTGCTCTTATGGAACAATTCTTGCTAGTAAACGTGTCCTTTTATATGAGATTGATTTATTATTTAATTCATTTGAAATAAGTAATTTAGTTAAATGGTTTTTTATCTATACATCTTTCCAAGAAGTTGGGTGCCCAATTTATGGAGAAAACACCATTATGGAACGTATGATTATAACCCACATATTTAATAAAGTTAGGGGGTGAACTCAATTACCGCAAGTGGCAACAGATTTTTAATGAGAGCAATACTAATTTTTAGACATGAAAAACCCTATAGTTCTGCTGCGCCATTGAATTAATAGAACAGTTAACATTACCGTAAGTCAGTCTACCGCTGTGGTCTCGAGGGAGCGTGCTGTCTTGTCACACAGCGGGCCCTGGTTCGATCCCTGGTCGGGACAAGATTCCTGGGTGAAGTTTTTTTGGGGGGGTTTTCCTCACTTGTAAGACAAATGTCAGGAGACTTTAAGGCCCAAACGGTCCCCAAACATAATTGGGTCATCATAATCGTCATCATTCGTATTCGCCTTAGATTAAATATAGGATTAAGGACTCTCCTGACGCACCACTATCATAATCATCTACCATCATATCATCGCGGTAGCGAAACCCCGCCCTATATGCGCCCCACCCTCAGAAGTGAGTTACAAATTGACAATGCCATGAGAGAACACCAGAAAATGGCAAAATGACAAAACCTGGGGCATTGAATTAAAAAACATTGCCGTAAATGGCAATCCGTTAATTGTATTGTAGTTACACATGTACGTTATAATAACCTGATGTGAGGTTGTAGAAGTGCAGAGAAATGGTTAGGCACTCGCCGGGTATCACGTTAGCAGTGGGCCACTAGCCATTTTCTCGGATTTCGTTATAATATGTCCCATTATGTTTTAGCTTAGCGGTTCCCCAACTTTTATGTCGTGGGACACTTTTCATTATAAAAAGTTCATCTTGGAGCACTAATTTTCAGCTAGCACTTATTATTTATACACCGCTTCACTAGACTCTCTGATACACATAAATTAGATACCCGATCCCTTGAGCACAATGTCCTTTATATCCCTCCTCATCATACTACCTATTATTCGATATCTTTTACAATTTCTCTTGCTAGAACATGGAATTCCCTTCCACCCTATGTCAGAGACTGCCAAACTTTATAATCTTTCAGAAACAAATTGAAAATAAAATTATTAACAGAAACAACTCACTAATATTACTTTTTAAAAATTAGTAATTTGTTTTTCATTACTTAATAAAAATATTTTTAAGATTTGTTAATTTATTTACCTAATGCCTTGTATAATAAGCGATAGATTAATTCATCATAGTTTATACTTTATTTGTATTTTTTCTTTTCTTTTTATATATAGTAGATTCGAGCTGTTATTCCTTTCTGTTTACATTCTATCATTAATTTAATTTTAATTGTATTTAATTTTATTGTATCATTAGATATTATTTTCATTATTATTCAATTTGACAGATAATTAATTGTTTAGTATAACTCCACCAGGCTAAATAAATCTATTATTCTATTATATGGCCATACTATCTGAGATAGAAGGTAAATATGCATAATTTAGAACTTTATACACGTTAAATATGCTTTTGCAATGGAGGAATAAACGATGTTTCGCGGAGAACCAGTGTTCCACGGATCACATCGCTGTTTTAAATATAATTCTGAGTGTGGTTTCCGTGAAAAGGGAAGTAAAGCTGTGGACCTGTGTCATAGATTTATGACACGTAATCTCAAACCTGAAGTAAGAGATCCGTAAGCAAAATTTATCTGGTTTTTCATGCCTAGATTTGAATTGCCATGGTAATGATCTGAGTTGTCAATGAGCGTCATTAAATAAAATACTAACTGATCTAGATCTCTAAGTCTGGCTGAGTAACTTGTGGAAGAATGTGAACTATCAGACATACAACGATATTTTCGAAGTAAACATTTTAAACGGAATGTATTACTATATACAAATTTCATGAAAATGTTTATGCCTTACCATTTTCAAAGGATGGAGACTAAACAAAACCTACGTGAAGTGCAATTTATAATAAATTCTCATTTTATTATTTTACAAGCCGATATTTTGTATTCGTGCATGCATACAGAGTGTATCTAATCTTTAGCTTCAAAATGATGCTGATTGTGAAGCTAACTGTAAATTGATCATTTTTATAGAAGAGCTATGGTCGAAAATCCATGTTTCAGACGCAACAAAGCGTTGAAGTTACGAGAGACTCGATCTTTGAAGCCACAGAGAGCTGACCGGGATGCTAAACAAATACATGTGACTTTGAGGAGATGGTGTTCAATCGTGTATAACGCGTTAACTTTACAAAAATTACAGAATAGTATGTAGAGATTATTGATGTAAAGTAATTATATGTATATCATCTATTAAGGATACAAACTGTGGGACCAAATTAGTTTGAACCTAACTTGATATAACTTTTTACACATGTGCTGCATTCTTTACGAACGAATTTTATCTCTCGTTATGTCCAAGATCTTGTGAAATATATATTTCGAAAATGTATACTTTAATTGTTTAAATAATAAGCTTTAGCTTTGGGAGTTTACAACTAAACTTCTTTCTTTCCTGCTGCTGGTTGTATTAATGGGCTCTCTAGGAATAACAAAAGCATGGGATAAAAAGTATTTTGATTACTCCATACATATACAAGTTCTTAATCCCCATATTTTCATCTAATCAAAATTCTATCAAGCTTAATCAATTATGAGAAAAAGCAGGTGGTGGAAAAAAGTCTACCCGGTAAGGGATGAAGGAAACCTTTATTCAAGATGGCTGTCACTGGGATTTGAATTCGAATTTTTCCAAATGTGAGACCAAAACACTACCGAGATAATACTTTATTTAACAGCGATCTTTAACAACTCGAGTCATTAGAGACGGAGTTGAAATCTTGGCATGAAAAAACCGATACATTTGCTTAGAGGCTTTTTGTTTCAAGTTTGACCTTCTTTACTATCCTTAAATCTACGACACAAGACCCACGCATTTTCTTCCCTTTCCAAGGAAACCTTACATAGGATTTTCTGCCCTTAAAAATCCATCGACTCCGGAACCTTCGAAGCAGGAGAGAGAATGGAAACTACTAGTCCAACAGAACCAATGACACGATTGATTGGTTCACCATCTCGAAACGCTCAGTTTGCAGTCCTCTACCATTTGCATGATTTTGGCATTAAATATTAGAGACATTCTGTATAGATATTTGCCTACGCCTACACAAACTTTGCATTTCACAATGAAGATTAAGAAATTTAAATTCTTAAATAAAAGAAAAAAAAATTTAATCGCACACTTGTCAAAACTGTTCAGTTTCTCCTTGGATACGAGATAGGGCTATGTAATACAACCTATTAGACCTTTCGGAAAAATAAATTTGTCGGTCCTAGGATCAAAAACATGTTGTTGGGTTTTACTTATACTTACACTACTTTTACATGCTAAGTTAAACAATCTTCTGCAGGGGTAATGTTGTTGCAGTGACGTCAGTGGTCGGGCGATCGTGTTCAGACAGAAGTAATATACATTTTCAAAATATACCTAATATTAAGAACAAAACAGTAAGGCTGCCGATGGCAGCTTGAATGTTAACGTTTCTGGATTAATACATACGATTTATTCTCCGCAGTTGTACTAGCTCCTCACATGGTATGCTTTCGTTCTTTCCCTTCCCTACAGCGGGTTGTTCAACTCACCATATAACTGTATATTTCTTAATAATTACAACAGCTGACAAATGCGCATTCGCCTCTGTTTTGTTTACTCATACATCGCATATCATGGCCTGCGTATATAGTTTATTAAATTCATGGATTTTTAATGTAATAACAAATAATAAGAGGAAAAGCGCGCACAAAAGTGCATTAGTTTATGTCTCTGCTGTATACCAGCAATGATTGTGTTCTCTTTAAACAGACACTGAAATGATATTTTTCACACGGTTTATCACAGAGCTTGCACACGCAGTCACTTGATGGATCATGATAGTTTGAATTTTTGCAGAGTTTGTGGTGATATCCATGCACTGTCAGTCTTATTATTGCACTGCGTATCTTGTTGTTTGGTCCAGTCCAGTCTCGATTGATCATTGCATCTGTTGCGTAAAAATCGTCTGGTATTTCTTTTGTCTTGTGTTGTGTTATTTTCTTCAATGCAGTTTCCTGTTCGTTAGATGGGGAACAGGAATTGTGTTTGCATAGATCTTCCACGAGGAAAGTTTCCCGTGCTAATTCATATGCATAGGTCTAGATGGAACAAATTTCGAGATCCCCATTGCTGCTTTAGGAATCTTGCTGTCACTTTTTCTAAGGTGTTTAAGGGTCGTATGCAAATACATTAGTCTCTACTCAAATTACTTCCAATCACTGGTGAGCAGAGATCGAATTAACGGCCGCCTTAACCAGTCATGCATGAATGTTGACGTTTTCGTAATATTGGCAACGAATTACCCAGAATTCTCAGCGATAAAACCACTTCCGTTATTTTCGTCTGCTATAGAGGAATGCATTTATGCTTGCATCCTGCAAATAATACCGTATACAAACACGTCTGCGACACGCAATATTACGACGGCCGATTCTCCTGTTCTTCCAGTTGAATTCTTTGGTAGACTCTATCAAATTCCTCTTCTCCGCGTATACCGAAAACATGATCGAAGTCTTCAAGGTCCGACATCTTGGATAAGTTTCAAACTACATCGGTTACCATCGGTTCCCTTCGGGATTTTCACATAAGTTTATATCTTGAGCTACGATCTTAAGGTACCTTGTCAGGTAGCTTACAATTATTACCGCGTGAATAGATTTCTGAGTAAGAAAAATTGTGTTTGGATAAAACTTTATCAGCAGAGAACGCCTTTTACTGTCTAATGCGTTCAAACATTCGACCCTAAGTCTCCGTAACTGAGGTCAGTCCAAATGATTTCTATTCCATATGTTAAGATGGGAAGTATTTTGGCCTCAAAAAGTTTCATTGCTGTTGCAAGTGACAGTTGTGTGATGTTTTCTATATAGTATATGGCAACTATAGCAGCTGCCGCTCTAATAAACAATAGCATCATGCATGACCTCCCTCTACAAATTATTTTTCCAGTATACACAGTCCCTAGATACGAACACAAAACACCTCAAACAACACATACAAACACAAAAAGAATTTCTAACTGTAATATATAATAAAAATTGTAATTTATTCAACTACTCCATATTGTAATCCGTATTTGTGCCCCAGAAAATATTGTACGAACCTCGTGAAAAAATGTTATCTTTAAACTTCGGGGAATTTGGACCACATCCCAGGTGGCCCAAGGGAGCAACTTCTTAGTTCTCAGTAAAAGTTCTATGGTGCGACAGGACTATGAGGCCCTTGGCCTACGTGCCGGATGCTGGTCTCATATCCATATGTGTTAATCAAAGAGGTAGACGATCATACAGCCAGAGGGGTGACATGTGATCCGCATGTCGGTTCCCCAGCCGTTACAGCTGATTTTCTGAACCTGATGCCGCTGCTTATTGTAGCTACCCAAATTCCTCATGATGCTGAGTGGACACCGGTCCCACACTGGCCGAAATTCCATGAGAAAAAATTTCCCCCATGGGATTCGAACAGCGCAAGGCCCGTAGCTCTGCAGTAAGACATTATGCCATAAACCACTCGGCTACCGCCCTTTGATACATAATATACTAGAGGCCCTATAAAATTGTATTTCTTATTATTACTGATATATTTGTAACGGGAGAGAGGAGTTCCACTTTACTTCGAGTTGAATAAATAATTGTATTTTTACACGCTTTATATTAGCAAGAACTGTATCTATCTTTCAACACGATTTTCACACACTTAAAAAATTGGATCGACTTGAAACTTTGTATACTTGTAAAGGACCAATAACAATACAATAATTTCATAAATAATATGTAATATACAATATATATTATATATAATAGGTTGCGGACTTATCGAATTTTTAGTCCATCGTTGTAAGAAATTAATATTATATCCTCTGGTAGCTCAGTTGGTAGAGTGGTGGACTGTAGTGGTATATAATTTTAGTAATCCATAGGTCGCTGGTTCAAATCTGGCTCGGAGGATTTTTCAGAAGAGTATTACTTTTAGCTCATACTACAATAGTATCGAATTTAAAGATATTTACATTTTTAGAAAACCAAACTAAAAAAAATAAATAATTAATAGTTTAAAACACTAAAACAACACGCTTTATTAAAAAACCGAACTAAAAAATGAAAAATAATTTTGATTTCCAACACGCTTGGGATAAAATTAAAGTGGTCAACAAAAAAATCATCTCCAACACATATAGAATAAAACTATAGTTATCTATAAAAAAATAATTGTAGCATCAAACGCGTGGGGTGCTCTATATCAATTAATATATTTGATAATAAACAGATATTGGTAAAAGTAACGTCTCTAAGAAGAAAACGTAAAAACCATAAAAACACCCCATGCTTTTGATGGTAAAATTATTTTTTTTGTAGATAACTCTAGTTTTATTCTAGATGTGTTGGAGATTATTTTTTTGTTGACCACTTTAATTTTATCCCAAGCGTGTTGGAAATTAAATTTATTTTCCATTTTTTAGTTCGGTTATCTATAAAAGCGTGTTGTTTTAGTTTTTTAAAACTATTATTTATTGCTCTTTATTAAATTGAAATTGCATCATTAATTAAATCCTACATATTGTACAATAATGCACACAAATATTCTAACCGACCTTGATTTAAATTATCTTGAAACATTATTTCTTTGAACGCTAGTGCTTTTATTTTTTCCAATTTTAAGTTGAAGCGTAGAAAAAAAATTCTATTATATTATTGTGACAAACAACAACTGCAATGTTTTTGAAATATGTTAATCAGATTTTTATAATTAGAATGTGATTGGGGTTAGTTACGTAAGATAGCGGTGACCACGTACGGCTAATTTTAGTTCAAGTTGGGTGAGCGGAGTAACATACAAACAAAGTGTTATATGCGTAGAAATGCCAAACAAATGAGTGGTGTGTGGCGACACACCTGACCTTTTGGCAGTGCACGCACGCACACTCCGTGAATACTCAACTTGAGGTCCTCAATACATTTTTGTATAAACTTTAAGTTATCTGATTATATAAATTTACTTTACATTCTGAAGATTATTCTCAATGTAGCCTACAAATATATATATATATATATATATATATATATATATATATATATATATATATATCGTCATAATACTATTATTATTTTATTGACAATATCACAAGTGTTTTCATCTTGCCGATAATAATTCACGGCCGGAGCATAGTGCTGGGTGTGAATTGTCGAAAGAGATGAAAATCTGCCTGGTATTTTAAAAAACTAATTAATTAATGGAATTTACAACTATTTAATGGTTGGTATTTTCGATATAGCATATTAATAAAACGTAAATAAGTTTTCTATTTTATAAATTACTAGCTAATACCCGGTGTGCGCTACTATGCCTAAATAAATGAAAATTAATGTGATTTTATGTCTAGTTGAATAATTGAAAGGAAAAATAATTATAAATTTATATTTTTTAGATACCCCGTGCTAATTACGTTGCCCGGGAATCTACTTATCCCGATCTTCTTGACATAAATGAGCTGAAATACGAAAATTAATGTGTTTTATGTTTAGTTAAATAAGTTTGAGGGAAAAATTATATCGTAATTATTTTTAGATACCCCGTGCTGTTTACCCGGCATTGTCAGGGAATCTACTATTCCCGATATTCTTGGCATAAATGAGCTGAAAGACAAAAATTAATGTACTTCTTATGATTAGTCGAATAAGTAAAATGAAAAATAATTATAAATGTGTATCGTAATTATTTTAAGATTCCCCGTGCTGATTAGCCAGTGTTGCTCGGGAATCTTCGATCTTCTTCGCATAAATCAGCTTAAAGACAAAATTCGTTATTGTAAGTAATCCGTAAAAGAATATCCGCCATGCTGCTATGCTTGCACAGGAATCTATGTACTTATCTCGTTCTTCTTGGCATAAATGAAAGACAAAAATTGTTATTGTGAGTTAGTGAGTAAGTAAGTAAGTATCCCTACGAGATAGACATATGCTGTTGCGGACTTTTTTGTAGAACTTTATGAGATATTCAATTCTGTGTACATTAATTTTGTGTATCTGTTATGGTTTAGGCAGTGAAAGCCATTTAAGCGTCCAAAGAGCTACTTTTTTTATGTTTTCCATTACAAAGGGCGATTTTTAAGGATGTAGGAGTTGAGTATCACAACTCTCTTATAGCCTATGTTCATCCCGGGAATCTCCTGAAGAATTTGCAAAAAGCCCCATCACAATCGGATCAACGGTATGGACGCGCATAAAGTACAAACAAACATTCATTTATATATATAAGATCATTTAACCCTTAAATTGCCAATACACTCAAAACAGTAATTTCTCGTATCAGTTAGGCTATTTAAATATGGCAGACCACACAAGAAAACGAAATCGTGCGTAACCGTTATTATTAGGTATAATGTGTAATGCCACACACATTTCAGTAATTTTTTATCGTTAGTTTTCATTGGTTTTATTAAAACTATTAGATAAATTAAAACAATTGCTGTATCCTATAGGATATATTGCGAATTTAAGGGTTAATTGAATTTGTGTAAAAATGTGTAGGTAGAATGGCTTTCTTAGCTTACAAAACAGAAACATCTGAGAATCAGATTCGAACATTTCCGAACGATTGCCTATCACGTCTGACAATTTTATTTCGACAATACAACAATGACAGTCGGCTATGATTTTATTTGAACTGACACGGGCTGTATGGACAAAATAGTCAACGTAATTAATATCATCGCTTTAGTAGTGACAATAAGGAAGTCCAGATAATATATTACATTTCATAATTTCCAATAATTATAATTTTTATAATAAAAAATGGTCAAATTATCTCCACTATGATTTGCTTATTTTCGAAAACATTATTTCTATTGAAATTCAATTACTGGTATAATCCTCATATATATATTCAATTTAAATATATAGGCTATATTTTTTAATGTTAGATTTTAATTTTCAATTCATAGATTGTAGAGGCAGAATACAGAAAATTGTTAATATTATCAGAAGCATATACTCTACTTAAATCTAACTCCTTAACAAAATTAACCACAAAATAAGCCTAAATATATATATATATATATATATATATATATATATATATTAAAATATCTAATGGAATTTAAATTATTAAAAAATCAATAAAATCGATATTTTTAAAGTACACTTCAAAATTGAACTATTAAAGATAAGATGTCAATTCTGAAATGTTTATAATTTTTATTCTGTTTTATGGCCCACGTCCTACCAGCCGGTTGCTGGCCTCATATCCATATGTTTGCTTAGAATTAAGTTGATCTAACTCCACTTATTTTTTTGTTCATGGTGATATAACTCCTCTTCTGTATCAGTTTCACATATAAAATTGTACATTTTATGGCCATAAAGTCTCAAACATCTTTTCTCAAAACGGTGCTATTATTGTGAATTGTATTAGTATCCAAAACTTATTTGAGCTCTCTTGAAAAAAAAAATGGAATTAGAACAAACTGGTTCTAAACAGGCAATGTGCATTTACGAAGGTGCACGATCTTTGACCAGTATAGGGATGGCATGTAGTTAGCATGTCAAGTCCCACAGTAGTTATAGCTTAGTTTTCTCAACCTGGAGCCACTATTTATTGTAGCTACCCAAATTTGTCACGATGCTGGGTTGCTACCGGTCCCATACTGACCGAAATTTTATGTGAACATTTCTTTCCCTCTGGGGACTCAAACCAGCGCATCTCCCATAGCTCTGCACCCAAGATGTGGTCTCTCAGAACAGTAATCTATGACGCGGGACTGTAAGTAACTATTAAATAACTAACTAACTGATTCACTGGTACTATCGAACTCAGAGGTTCATGGCCGCACGGACATCCCTATTCTGAGCTAATATTTTACAACCATTTCCTGTATAATTCACCTCTCTTAAATGATGATTAATATAATTCTCCCATCTCATGGGCCGCTTTCCCTCCGATTTTCTTACAAGAGGTTTCCATGCCTCTCTTTCATTTCCCATGAGTCTATGAGACTTAAATATTATTACATCTGGTTTCTATAAAGATAATGTAGGTTACTGTTAAGTACATTCTCCATTCACTTGTCTGTTTGTTTCTTTTTGGTCCAATTTTCCCTCTAAGAACTTATTCTTCTTCCTCTTAAACTTAATTTGTAGGATTTTCATCCTGTTTATTTCCAAAATCACTCCTCGGAGGAAGACGTACTGGATGTGCATTCACTGTCTATCCATCTCTTGGCTGGTCTTCCTCTTGTTCTTCTCCCGTCCATTGGTCTATCTTATTTAGCTCTTTTTGCAAACCGGTTTTCTTCCATTCTTTCTATATGACCCTTCCAATATTTTCGTCTATCTATAATAAATTTGGTTATGTCTTGAATATGGCATTTGTCCCTAATTTCTGTGTTGTGTATTTTATCAAATAATGTTTTCCCCTGAATAGTTCTTAAGATTTTCATTTCGCATCTGCTTATTATTTGTTTAGTTTTTGTTGTATCAGCCCTAGTTTCTGCTCCATATACGATAACTGGTCGAACTATCGTTTTGTATATGCGGGTTTTGCTTTCTATTGACATATGTTTGTTGCGCCAAATTAAATCTTTCATAGATCCTGATATTTGTGCTGCTTTATCAGCTTGTTTCTTTACTTCTTTTATTAAATTTTTAGTGTTTGTTATTAATGCACCTAAATAATTAAATTCTGACACTTGTTCTATAATTTTTCTTTCCACTTCTAATTTGCATCTTACTGGTTCTTTTGATATTGTTAAGCATTTGGTCTTATTCGTGTTAATTTCCATATTGTATTTTTTGGCATTTATATTAAATTGATGTAAAACTCTTTGTAAATTATCTTCAGATTCTGAAAGGAGAACGACATCATCTGCGTAACATATAAGTGAAATCCCTAAGAACATTATTCTCAAATACTGGTAAAATTGTCTTCTCCCTTAGAATAAGAGCCCATCTTTTGTATTCATATAGATCCCTAATATAACTGGAATAATAACCGTTTTATATATTTTTAATCTAACTTTTTTAAAAGAACAATAGGGAAGAAAAAGTCCCTGTAATGCAAGCGTTTCCAGAATTGAAAATCCTTAATTTATTTCTATACCTCATTTATGTTTGTAATTATTGTAGCCGTAGCCGAGTAGTTAAGGTAGGAAGCCTTGGCGCAGAGCTACGGGACTTGCTGGTACGAGTCTCCATGGGGGAAGAAATTTTCTCATGGTATTTCGGCCAGTATGGGACCGGTGCCCACCCAGCATCGTGAGGCAATTGGGTAGCTACAATAAGTAGCGACTCCAGGTTGAGGAACCAGCTATAACGGCTGGGGGACTCGACATGCTAACCACATGTCACCCCTACACTGGCTGTTGATCATCTACCTCTGTGATTGACACATGTGGATGTGAAGGGCCAGCAGCCGGCTGGTAAAAGGGCAACCGCTGAAAAGTGGAAAGACCCTCAATCGGAATTATTGTTTTTAGGATTTGAATTCAGCCTCTTCTTCAAGATTTCCTCATTTTTATTAAATGTCCATTTCAATATATGATACATAACCACTGTTACTTTTAATTTAATTTGAAAAGTCAATAAACCATACATTAAACCAAGAATACTGAAGAGAGTCATTAATTCTTTCATGATTTACTTTTTTTTAATTTTTTTCTCTTCGCGATACACGTCATACGAGTTACTAATGCCGTACTCTAGTGGTATGTTCTATCATCTCAATAGGAAATATAATCAATGATAAAGAATCAGAGGGTAATTTAAGACTTACTACAAATGAAAATTCATATTCTTGATGGATCACCGAGAATAATCTGAATAATCTAGCTCTAAATCTAATATAGAATACAAGCCCAGAAAACCGACAAAATAAATAAAACTTAAAAAATCTTATAATTTTATTTTACATAATATTTGCATTGTTTTATGACACTTTGTGGATGAAACATTTTGCAGGACAAATTTCCTATAGTTTATAAATTTGTCTTTATACGCCTTTAAATTGGGGCAGGGCGTTAGAATAACTGACTCAATTAAAGTTGGAGTGAGCTAGTTGGGATTTCCTGTAACACAAATTTATTCACGTCGAAAGACAGAAGACAAATTGTCGGGTGTTTCGAGAACTGAAAGATCACAGGTGAAGTAATCGAACGCATCATTAAGAGTGCTGATATATCATTGTCTGAAACGGCGCGTGGTCACAATGTTTACTGACCCAATTTGCACGTGTGAAAGAAATTTGAAAACGTGCCGATTAACAGCTCAATTGCCTTATTCAAGAAATGAATAGTACAATAACCCAGAATCTTGTTCCTCATTTCAAATACAGAAGCATCTTTTCCTTTCTGTTGTATTATATTGCAGCTGGGATACTTCGTTCAGAAAAAAAATGTAGAAAAAGAAAACATCCCAAACTTTTCTTTATAATTTCTAATATAGAGGTATCTAATAATTTCTGTCGCTTTATTTTAAAAACTAGTTATATATATATATATATATATATATATATCTTTTTCTTCTTCCGTTCCAGGATTAGGCCAATGCGACCTGTTCCGGTCCCTTTAGGGGCCAGTTATATATATATATATATATATAAACAGTGCAGGGTATATATAAAATGGGTACACCATTTTTGACCAAAACGAATCTTACTATCCATCATATAATTTTAAATAAAAAATAAAAATGCAGCAATCATTGGATAAAAAAAGAGGAGATACATTTCTTGTTTACATTTAATCCATATATTACTTTGTTATTATTTATCTTAACTCGTGTGCTAGAAGTCAACGTTAATTTAAATTTAACAAAATTTATCTTATGTTACATTGTAACCTTCAGTGCACCCTTCATTCTCAGAAGAAACATATCATTCGAGTAATATTTTTAACAATAAATATAAATGTACAACTTATGTCCAACAAGTTCAGATGTGATTATTTTTTTATTTAAAGAACTCGGAATTTCTTGTGTAACTGAAATATACGACTATACGAATAAGTATAAAAAAAACAATTCTGATAGAAAATGAACCTGAAAGTAGATGTAGATTCATGACTTCATTTCAAAAGTGGTGAAAACTGAAACTAAAGTCACGCCATATCACAAAATATCTGTTGAAATTAAGAGAAAAAAATACAATATACTAAACAAAAGACTGAATGTTTGGCGTAGATAATTAACAATCTTAAACTTTATATCTAAAGTAAGATTTCTTATTACAATATGATTCCATTTAGTGGCAATATACCAGCATATTCACTATCCAAATGTATTTTGATACCGCACAGTCAATGACAGAGATATGCTGGATGACTATAACTAAAAACTGGTATGTTATAAATTTGTCAGAAAGCATACTTTTGTAAAACAATTTTATCATGTCCAGTTGACTTACCTTTGCCATAGATACTCTGAACTAGAAAAAAAGCTGTCGGCGATATGGAATATTTCACAAAACACAATATACTTGACTTTTCCCCCCACAAATGAGAATAAAGTATCAGAGCAAGATCGTCGATTCTGGGAGGCCACGTGATTGGACCCCACTCTCCATGCAGGCGTTGGATAACACCTAAGTCTCGACTTTGCATGCCACATCTATTCTTGTTATCCATCATCAATGTATATACCCTAACATATGAAATCTTATTTCATCACAGTTTAAAAATATTAATCAATTCAAGAAAGTCTATATTTGATTATTTTGAACATTGTATTGTTTTATAATTTAAGTTATGTTTTTTCTGATAATTATTAAACCATATATTCAACATTTTTATTTTATCAAAATACTTTGAGAATTTCCTGGAGTTGCTAATACTGGTACCACTTCCGTTTCCTCTAGCCATGCATTCATTTCTCAATTTAAATTAATGAATGTATTATTCGGGACGTATTGCCAAGTTAGTCACATAAGATCATATGCACGGACAAATGGGGTCATTCACCATTTTGGCAAAGTCTGTAATGAGCAGGTATGTAGATGCAATGCTTGATGACGACGTCGACAGATGTCATCTCTCATAGCATTATCAAGCTCTGCGTCAGTCAAGATGAATCATTGCGACTTCGAAATGTAGGTTTATTTTCAGTAAATATTCATAGGCTATAATTTGTCCGCAAAGAAATCTCATTTTCACTCTTCATATGACTTCCTAGTGATTCGGCTATTTACATTTATTAAATACATATCGGCCGCGGTGGACTAGTGGTTATGCTCCTTGCCTCTGGTTCCAAGGGTCGCGGGTTCAAACCCGGCCGGGGTCGATGGATTTTTTAGGACGGAAAAATCCAAGGAGCAAGTCCTCCGGGAGGGACTTTAAGCCGTGGGTCCCGAGTCTGAAGATTTTCAGGCTCGTAAAAAATCCTTAAGCCTGAATGAAAAGGCCTCTAAGCAAAATTTACCGAATTTTCCCGTCCTAGTACCCTGGTTTCTTAGTATGAGGCGGAACGCTGACCACGTACCACTCAAAATGACATCTATACGAAAACAAGTGTAACTAAATTAGTATGATTCAAATTCTTCCCTGTAGGGGGAGAGCGCCTAAATCTATGTAAAGGGAAAACATAGGTTTACAATACAAAAAATGCACGTCTATAATAAAACATTTTCAAATAAATACCCATAACTATGAACCATATAATGTTTCAAGGATAAGTCCTGAGTTCAAAACCTGTTACCAAACAATTTATCCATTATTTTTCCGTAGCTTCTAAGGCTACAACCGAGTAGGTATTTGCATTACAAGTATCCCGAACTTCCTGTTTCTTGTACTAAGTTCTTGTATTTTAGGACGTGCGTGCATGTAGTCCTAAAAACGCAAGAAAGGAATTCCTAACATGTCCTCGTTTTAAATACTTGCGATCTAGAAGAGAATGCTTCCGCATGGACGTTGGCTTTCAAATCAAACATAGGGAGCTAACACTTGGAGAAAGAAAATGGGAATAAATAAATAAATTAATGATATATTTTATTAAATTATGATCACTTATTAAAACTTCAATTTTGTTAATGGAGATCTTCGTCCTGAAGTACAATTGAAATTTACGCTAATATATTTTTTTTCTTTCGCCATATATCATAGTTTATAATTTGATTTCAATATTTAAAAAGGATTTCACTTTCATGGCGTTAGAAAAGCCTGGCACCTGTATATTCTGTTCAGATCGACTTCTAATAATTATTTTTCATGGTCTTCGTAATTAACAAAATTAACGAAATAGTTATTAGATTGTATGTAGTTAAAAACCTTAAATCATAATCTTTCAATGCCCATGGAAATTGCAATACAGACAGTTTATTTAGGTTTGGTTATGTTATCAAAGAACGATTGAAATGAGCCGTAATAAAATGCAATCAATAACGGCTTTCTTTCGAATTCAAAACAGAACCTGGCACATAACCAGATGAATTCAGTTTCTGAAATAAGAGGACAGCTTTATACGATTTCAAAGTATCTAATAAATCTCTTCTGTCATTAAATAACCTTAAGTTTATGAATTTTGAAAACCTTAGAGCATACATATTTCTTATTTTATTATCTATAATGAATAACTACTATCGAGTAATATAAAAAACAATAATAAATTAAAAATAATAATAAACTATTCCAATTAAAAAAATAATGGTCATTCTTCGTTTAATCCACATTCTTGTCAATAGGGTGCCTAAGTTCGTAATTTTGCAATCGAGTCAATCATTTTCACAATACTTCAATTTTTATATTCTCCTTATCGCAGGTTCTATTTTAAATTTGTATTTAGTCAAATTATTTAATTGCAATTTATTTTCACAGAATATCTGGTCATAAAATCATCTTAAATTAAGCATATCTTATTAAATAGTATCAATAATTTAGTTTTTCTTTATATAGATGTTGAGAGCAATAACAGGATACCAAAGGACCGATAAAAATAAAAACGAAGATATAAGAATAGATCTTAATTTATTTAATCTCTGTGAAAGAATAAAATACTATCAAAATGCTTACCTTCAGCACGTATTACGAATGAATGAACAGCGCATACCAAGAAGAATGTATAATTATAAACCAAAAGGGAGAAGATTGTTGGGAAGACCATTGAAGAGATGGAAAGACCAATTCGATCTATAATGAGATCGGAACAGGCCATTGGGCTTAATCCTTGTTGCTGTTGTTGATGATGATGATGATGATGATGATGACTAAACACTATTTGTCACGAGTAAACTGAAACACATCCAGATAATATCGATCATTAGGTCTGATACTATCCATATATCTTTAAAAAATTTACCGTTATTAAAATGAACCTATTGAGAAAACATTAAGAACTGCGAGGGGAAAGATATGGTAATAATATGTCTACATCATTTTGTTGATCTGATTTTTTGTAATTATATACAGTCGCATTAACTACCAATTCTTAAAGTTTTTGTTATTCAACGCTTTACAAATTTGTACAGATGTTGCTTGTCATTTATTGTGATGTATTTCATGTTGCATCAACATTAAGGTAGGCTATCTTGTCCAAATATTAATTACTATTTTATACAAATAATAGTTTGATTTCATGACATGACTGTAGAGGGGTTACATATAAGCAATATAAGATAAGGGAAAAGGATCTCAGACAAAACATATCTAGCTATTATGCCTAGTTATTAAAGTTGTCTACATTCGATATACATAAATCCAATATTAAAGTGAAGTAGGGATATGGAATGGCACGAGACGGTTTCGACCGTAATTAGCGATATTATAGCTTAACTATTAAGAATTAATCCGTTTTCAAAATTTAGTTTTAAAGAATCTGTAAAAGTTGGAAAATTGAGAGCAATTTTAGAGATTCTGTAAAAGTTTAATTTGAGAAATAAGGGGAATGGGTTCTTAAGAGTTGGGTTCATTGCATCTCTAATTAGGATCCGCCATACCTTCCATAACCCTATTCATTTAACAGAACTGTCAATTAAAAATACAAACAACTTTAACAATTGATATTCATCTTCTTAGACGTGAGGTTCCCTAAGTCAAATTGCTTGCTAAAACTCCTCACAACCAGATAAGTTTATTCGATGTAATTCATCTATATCCCATATATCCATCCATCCATAGTATCTGCCCGAAGGCAGGTCCTTCACTGCAATCATAGCATTTTAATGCTTTGCTTGCAGCTTTACTAGGGAATTGTAGGTGTGGTAGCTTCCCGTTGCTTTCTACACCGGTGAAGGATGATGATGATGATGGTGATAATGATAAGGATGATGATCATGATGATGGTCATATGATTTCGGGGACCGTTTGGGCCTTAAAGTTTTCCTGACATTTGTCTTACAGATGAGGAAAAACCCCGATTAAAACCTCACCCAGAAAAACTGCCCCGACCGGGGATCGAACCCGCACCCGCTGACAAGGTAGCACTCTACCTCGATATCACAGCTGTGGACATCCCACTGTAAACATGTGATGTGCTCATACAACAAATCCTAGAAGACCAATAGCTAGTATAGCAAAAATTATACCTAAATTACCGAATGCTATACAATATGTCGAAAATAAAAATATTAAAAACATATTTGACGTATTTTACGAATCTAAAAGTAGAATTATTTAATCTCAAAATATCGAAAATGCATTGATAGTGTTTTAATAGATTCAAGATAGGTAACTCCAATAATATAATTTCCTATTTATTTTAGCTGCAGAATGAATTATCATTAGGCATCAAAATAAAACTAAGGAAATAAGAGCATTGTTTCATAAATCTCAGACTGTTATTTTAGGAATTGTGTACAGATATTCAGTTAATTCTTTAAAACGATATTATTAGCCTTTATATCTTTGGTCGGAATGTGTTACTTTGATTATTTTTTTATTTTAACGATAAAAACGATCACACATAATTATAAATAAAAACGTCAGGATTTCGGAATTTAAGAAGTGGGTCATATCATTGCACAATGGCATGTTGTGAGTAATTTACTGCAACGAACCAACACAAAAATAGTGCGCTGGAAACTATACTCATTTTATGTGTGTCATGTATTTTTGTCTCCATAACGAAATTAACTTTATAGATCTAATGACTCAGTTGTTTAGAATTTACTGCTCGTGTTATGGTACTAGGAAATGTTAATTCTTATAAATGTTCATTTATTTATTACAACAGGTATTACACACAGATAGCAATAAAACATACAGCTCTTTAAATTTCACAGTTAAAATACGGGGCACACCGTAGCGTAGTTGGTTAAGGCACAAGTTGGTAGGTCGTGCCTTCGAATTCAGGATTTTTAGGATTCAGGATTTTTAAACTGACCTAAACCTTCTGGCGGCACCATGATCCTGGTGTCGACTCAGCCTCTAAAGGAAATGGGTATCAGACGCTTATTCTGGGGATAAAGATGGCCATCGCTCAGGGCTGACAACTCGGATGACATCTAGTGCCCGTATAAAAGGTGGGAACATTAACCTCATACTATCGTAATGGGCTTCTAAGGCCTATAGTGGGATCCATTTACCTAGTTAAATCACATTTATAAATAATCTACTAACTTTGATGTTTTCCACAAGTGGTTTATCTACACAGAAAAACTTTAATACAGAAAATCGAAAGTTTTATTTTTATTAGTTTCGTTTCCAAAATGTCAAGCACTATATTGGCTCTTGTACCTTATTGATTATGTAAATGCAACGTTTCACCGTTTAACTCCAAATCCAAGAACAATAATTTTACATTTTTATAAGTTGCATATTTACAAAATTAAGCATATTACATCAATAACTAACTACATTTAATGTGATTTAAAAATAATATTTTTTAAAGTCCTTCCGAAATTCAATAAATCGACGGATTCGAACAAAATGTAGAAAATTGTTTTAGAAAATAGTTAAAAAATACTATATGTAAGTTATACTAAAAACAAAGACCAAAAGAAAAACCTAAATAATGAGAAAACAATGAAATATGACTCCCCATGGAGCGACACCTACCAGCCAGATGCTGGCATCACATCCGCATATATTATCACAGAGGTGGCGATCACCTAGCCAGTATAGAAATGACATGAGGTCAGCATGTCGGATCCCCAGCAGTTATAGCATATTTTCTTCAACCTTGAGCCTCTACTAATTGTGGTTTCATAATTCCTCAGGATGCTGGCTGGACATCGGAATCATACTGGTCAAAATAACATGAGAATATTTCTTCCCCAAGGGGACTCGAACCAGTGCAAACCCCTTAGCTCTACACGAACCGATCAGGCCTTAAACCGCTCGCGGACGGGGCGATACAATGAAATATGACTGACTCAATAATTTGTCGAACGATATATTTTACAAATTATTAAATTTAGCTCCGGTTTTCATTGCCAATATATATATATATATATATATATATATATATATATATATATATATATAAGCCAGATATAATGAGAACAGTTAAGTCTCGTAGGCTGCGATGGGCAGGACGTCTGGCACGTATGGGGGATGAAAGAGGTACATGAAAGCTTCTGGTAGGAAAACTAGATGGAAAACGCCCAGTTGGTAGACCAAAATTGAGGTGGGAGAATAACATTATACATGATTTGAGGAAGTAGATTATTTAGGGGATGATTGTAAAACGTTAGCTCAGGATAGGGATGTATGGATAGTTTATGTCCGCGCGGCCATGAAGCTACGGGTTCGATAGAGTAGTGAGGTATATATTCATTCATTCATAGTAATTCTGCCCGAAGGCAGGTCCTTCACTGCAATCATAGCATTTTCATGATATGCTTGCAGCTTTACTAGGGAATTGTATAGGTGTGGTGGCTTCCCGTTGCTTTCCACACCGGTGAAGGATGATGGTGATGATGATAATGATGCTGATGATGATGATGATGATGGCCATATGATTTCGCGGACCGTTTGGGCCTTATAGTTTACCTGACATTTGTCTTACAGGTGAGGAAAAACCCCGATAAAAACCTCACCCAGAAAAACTGCCCCGACCGGGGATCGAACCCGGGTCCGCTGCGTGACAAGGCAGCACGCTACCTCGAGACCACAGCGGTTGACTATATATATATATATATATATAAAGTAATTTTTTTATGTTGTATTTACAAACGGATTTATTTTTATATTTTGACGGATTAAATTTCCAAAATTCATGAATTATAGTTAACTTGAAGTAACAAAAATGAAATCGATTATACATAGCCTACATAATTATAGAATTTATAGAATTACTTGCTACAGTACATTTGTAGCTTATAATTTATTTCAATTGCATTTTCGTATAGTCTCCTACCTTAAAAATCCGCGTGAAACCATGTTGAACACAAAAAACAGATATGTTTGAGTTGTTGGCCCTACTAGTTAGATTTATATATACTCGTCGAGCGTAAATGCTTGATAAGTTGCCTATACCCGATGGCGAAACATGGTTGTTTCTAGTTTAAACTTATTAATACAGAAGAGGAATGCATTATTTTTTTAAATACCTTACATTATAAATCTCAGTGTGCACGGGTGTATATATATATATATATATATATATATATAAAGATTCATGTTCTCTCCATTTAGTAGGCAACTTAAGTTATTACTAGGATGAGAAAGACCGATTAAATTTTACTCGGAACCTTTAATTTATTCTTGAGCCTCTTTTACGAACCCGAAAATCTTCAACCTCGGGACCACGGCTTGAAGTCCTTCTCAGAGGATTTCTCCCTTGCCTTTTTGCATACAAAAATAGTAGACCCAGCAGGGTTTGAACCCGCGATCCTTGAGACCAGAGGGAAGGAACTTAACTCCTAGACCACCGAGGCTGATTATATATATATATGTTTGTGTGTGTGTGTTATATTGTAGATTTTCGCGGATGTAAGTATGATTAAGAAATTGTTCTTGAGTTTTCCGCGTCATGGATTCAAGGTTGGCATCTGGCCACGGATTCCGACGTTTCGACATGATCCCACATGATTCTTTGATAATGGCATGTGGGATCATGCCGAAACGTCGGAACCAGTGGCCAGATGCCAACCTTGAATCCATGACGCGAAAAAATCAAGAAGAAAACTTCTTTATATATATATATATATATATATATGTGTGTGTGTGATTAAGAAAGTTTTCTTGGATATATATACGCACAATTGATGTATAAAATTCCTTCATTGAGCCCTAATTTTACCTCTCTTAACTTTCTAACTTTATTCAAGTTCTTATAAATTCGCTCTTAGCACTCGAGTCCAAGACTCACTCGGTTCCATTTAAGAAATTTCTCCGGTAGAAAATGAAACTTGAGTTGTTCTATCTCTTTAAAATATGTCGTAACAAATTATGCTCATAATCCCCCAAATACGAGCATGTTCATATTTTCCTTGCAATAGACACGCTATTTGTTCCTCATACAGTAGTCATAGCATGTACAAAATATATTCTTTGTTCCACGTAACAGTTTGTTCTGACTGTGCCCAACTAATATTAACTAACTAACTCACTGGCACTATCGGACCCGTGGGTTCATGGCCTCGCGGACATAACTAATTACAGTAACTCACTGGCAATATCGGACCCGTAGCTTCATGGCCGCGTGGACATAAGCTCTCCATACATCCCTATCCTGAGCTAATATTTTCCAATCATCCCGTGTATAATCTACTTCTCTCAAATCATAGTTGTTATTCTCCCACTTCATTCTTGGTCTACCAACTGGGCGTTTTCCCTCTGGTTTTCCTACAAGAAACTTCCATGCACGTATTTCATTTCCCATTCATCCCACATGTCCTGCCCACCGCAGTCTATGAGACTTAACTGTTCTCATTATATCTGGCTTCCTATACAGACCATGTAATTCACTGTTATGTAAGTCTTCTCCATTCACCTGTCTATTCATCTCTCTTTGGTCCAAAAATTTTCCTAAGTACTTTATTCTGAAATACTCGCAATCTCCTTTCCTCCCTTAAAGTAAGAGTCCATGTTTCGCATCCGTATAATATAACTGGTAAAATAACAGTTTTATATATTTTCAGTTTAACGTTTTTAGAAAGGAGTTGGGACGTCAAGAGTCTCTGTAATGCATAATAGCACGCATTTCCAGAATTGAGTCTATGTTTAATTTCTTTGTGCATCTCATTCCTATTTGTATTATTGTTCCTAGATATTTGAATTCAGGGTCCAACTAATATTAACAATAATAATTTTTCCTACTATTGTATCCAAAAGTATTGCATTTCTTATCACAATTTGAAGTCTTTAATGTCAGCCTTAACATTCTCTTAAGGGACACACTCTGAATTCTGTCAAATTACCCTCCTCGTTCCTTACCTTATAATTCTGAGTCATATAGCACAGCCTCTCTTACATTTACATACTTACTTACTCACTGGTACTATCGAACCCGTAGGTTCATGGCCGCGCGGACATAAGCTCTCCATACATCCCTATCCTGAGCTAATGCTTTCCAATCATTCCCTGTATAATCTACTTCCCTCAAATCATAGTTAATGTTATTCTCCCACCTCATTCTTGGTCTACCAACTGGGCGTTATCCCTCTTTCCTACAAGAAGCTTCCAAGCAGTCTTTCATTCCCCATACGTGCAACATGTCCTGCCCATCGCAGTCTACGAGACTTAACTGTTCTTAGTATATCTGGTTTCCTATAAAGACCATGTAGTTCATTGTTATGTAGTCTTCTCCATTCAACTGTCTGTTCATCTCTCTTTGGTCCAAAAATTTTCCTGAGTACTTTATTCTCAAATACTTGTAATCTCCTTTCCTCCCTTAAAGTAAGAGTCCATGTTTCGCACCCATATAATATAACTGGTAGAATAATAGTTTTATATATTTTCAGTTTAACATTTTTTGAAAGGAGTTGGGACATCAAGAGTCTCTGCAATGCATAATAGCATGCATTTCCAGAATTGAGCCTGTGTTTAATTTCCTTGTGCATCTCATTCCTGTTTGTGATTGGTGTTCCTAGGTATTTGAATTCAGCCACTCCCTCAAAATTTCCCTCATTTGTCATTAGCTGTCCATTTCCATTATATAATGAATTTCTACGTGTGACCATATATTTAGTTTTATTGATATTTACTTCCAGTCCTAATTTGTTAGTGTTACTCAATAGTGTGTGCGTGTTGGCCTTTAGTATCTCCTCGCTATCGGCCAATAATACTACATCATCAGCATAAACTAGCAGCTTATTAATACTATTTAGTTGTAAGCCTTCCTCATTCTCTAAAGATTTAATGGCATGCTCTAGTACAAAATTAAATAGTAGAGGAGATAGTGCATCTCCTTGCTTCAACCCATTCTGGATTTCAAAAGTGTCCGAAAACTGTTTGCCTACACGCACCTTTACTCTTCTTTCTAAATAGACACATTCATATAAGTCTAACTAACTTTTTAGGAATTCCGAACTCCAGCAGGATACTACATAACTTCTCCCTCTTAATTGAATCATATGCTTTTTTGAAGTCTACATATAGTTGATGTACAATATCATTATATTCCCATTTCTTTTCTAAAATCTGTCTTATACTAAAAATCTGATCTGTTGTAGACCTGTTTCTTCTAAATGCACATTGATGATCTCCTAGAATGTCATCAATATAGGGAGTAAGTCTGCTTACTAATATATTTGTTAGAATTTTGTACGAAGTTGAAAGTAATGAGATGCCCCTGTAGTTGTTGCAATCAGTTTTATCTCCTTTCTTATAAATTGGTACGATAATTGATTCCTTCCATTCATCTGGAAGAGCTTCTTTTTCCCAAATCATACTAAGCAACCAGCGTATCGTGTCCATAAATTTTTCTCCCCCTGATTTTATCAGTTCTGCTGGGATCTCATCTGAACCTGATGCTTTATACATCTTCAATTTTTCAATCACCATTTCAACCTCTAATGCATTTGGTTCTGCGACTAGCATTTCTGCTGTCTGTAAATAATCCTCCTCAATGTCCAGTTCTGTATGTACATTTAATAGCTGATTAAAAATAACTTTTCCATCTATTTAATATACTCCTGGAATCTGCACTCATATCCCCATTTTCATTCCGAATTATCTTTGTTCTAGCCTGAAACCCTTTCTTCTCTATACTAATTACCTGATATAATTCTCTAATGTTCCTATTTTTTGCATTCATTTCAAGATCATTAATCTTGTCTCTCAAATATTCCCTCTTTTTACTCTTTAGTAACTTGGTGGTTTCCCGTCTAATACTACCCTATTGCTCTAAATTTACCTCATTTGGCTCGTGTAACCATTTCATTTTTGCTAGCTTTCTTTTCTTTACAATGTCGGCACATTCCTCATCAAACCATTTCTTGTTTTGACTCTTTTTTAAACAACCAATGCTTTCTGATGCTGACAATTTAATAGTATCTCTCACATTTTAAGAATAAATTTGTTTTCATGTATGTGCATTGTACAAGTATGTTTTATGGATTCGTCATATGAAGGGGTATTATTTAAGAAGCTACTATAATGTATTTGAAATAATGTCAGTTCACACTCTACACGAAAATAACGACTAATGGAAACGTTAGAAGCTGTAAAAATTAAAATTCAATTTACAGCATATCATCCAATTCAATTAGTTATAGGCCTACTTCATTTGGAACATAAATGCGGTTCTCTTGCTTCAAGTAAATTTAGTGATTAATTTTTGCGAGGAAAAGCCAAAACATGAAACGTGCCTAAGTTTGACCGCCCTCCTAGACATGTAGTCAGGCATTGATTCCCATGTTCTAATATTATTTCCTATAAATTAAATTATTAATATTCAGAGTCTGTGTGTGAATGTATATGATGATCTGGATAATTCACTTTCCACAAATAATGGAATGTTTTTCTCCTAAATCAATCATTCTTGTCCTATATATTGGGCGCTTTCCTTTTTTTCGTATCAGCCTGGTTTTCCTACAAAAGGTTTTCATGTCACTATTTCATTCCACTGGGCGCTTTCCCTTTATTTTTCCTTCAAGAAATTTCCAAGCCCTTCTTTCATTCATCATTCGTACCACATGGCTTGCCTATCGCAGTCTATTACACATTACTATTCTTATTACTTCTGGTTTCCCTAAATGTCATGTAGCTCACTGTTATATAGTTTTCTTTTTATTCGCCTGTCGGTTCGTCACTCTTTGATCCAAAATATTGTCCTGAGAATTTTATTCTCAATTACTCTAATATTTAATAGATATTTCGAATATTTAGCCATATCTGGAAGAATAACTGTTTTATAAATTTTTAGTTTAACATTTTTAGAGGATTTTGAATGACAAGAGTCCCTGTAATGATTAATAGTATACGTTTACAGAGTTACGCCTACATATAATTTCTTTCCGAAACTCATTCTTATTTGTAATTATTGTTCCTTGGTATTTGAATACAGCCACTTCTTCAAAATTTCCCTGCTTTTTTATTAACTATCCATTTCCATTGTATAATGTATTTTTACTTGTGACCATATATTTAATTTTATTGATATTTACTTCCAGCCCCAGTTTCTAAGTGTTATTTAATAGTATGTGGGTATGTTAATTTGTATTATTTTCTCATTAGCATATAAATCCTAATTATGCTAAAATTATACAATAATGGTAGGAAATGAAAATGACCAGAATGATGGTAGCTCGTGTGGATCTTAATAATGCCTAACTTAAATATTACTTTAATGCAATTCATACTAACATATTTGATTATTCTATAATATGGGATATTCCCACATTCACATCTGGATCTCGTCACTCCTACGGGTTATTCAGATATTGACAATATATCTGCCTTGTTTCAGAATAAACTATAATCTCAACTAAAACTCTGCCAGTATTACATTCTCTGTGCATGTTTAATTTCATTCAACCTTCAAGATTATAAATTGGTTTTCAATTGAAATAGCAAATCACAGAAACTTTATACTTTTTCTTACAATAAGCCAAGCAGGGAACAAAAATAAACGTGCAATAATATAACACTTATATCAGTCACAGAAATAATACATAGTAGGCTATACAATATATACATTAGTTAAAGTTTTATTTTTAGTTAAATCGAGAAGGAAATAAAATATATAAATTTACGTTTTAAGACATAAAATAAATTCAGGCACATAAAAAAGTAAAAAAAATACAAAGGGAAATAGAACAAACAAAACAATATAGAATAAATCAATACCAGACTGAATAACGAAATTAGCTTAAATACATTAGGAAATAATATTAAAAAAAAAAACAAATTTAGGAGAAACTTTCAAAATATAAAACGCACTCTGACACACAAAGAATTAATGCGCAGGAGAATTATATAAGTGTTACATCAGGATAGGGGTGTGTGGAGAGCTTATGTTCGCGCGGCCATGAGTGTATGGTTTCGATAGTGCCAGTGAGTTAGTTTATATGAGTACCGAGTTTGTTTGAAAATTTTCTAGACGTTCCAGAGTTATATTTGAAAGTATTATGTATACACAAACACACAACACACACACACACACACACAACACACACCACACACACACACCACACACACACACACACACACACACACCACACATATATATATATATATATATATATATATATACATTGTCCACCGCTGTGGTTTTGAGGTAGCGTGCTGCCTTGTCACGCAACGGGCCCGGGTTCGATTCCCGGTCGGGACAGGCTCCTGGGTGAGGTTTTTTCGGGGTTTTTCCTCACCTGTAAGACAAATGTCAGGAAGCTTAGTGTCCAACGGTCCCCGAAAATCATCCGACCATCATCAACATCACCATCATTACCATCAACATCCTTCACCGGTGTGGAAAGCAACGGGAAGCTATCATATCTATAATTCCTTAGTAAAGCTGCAAAGCATAGCATGAAGATGCTATGATTGCAGTGAAAGACCTGTCCTCGGGCAGAATTACTATGGATGGATGAATATATGCATTACAACGAAATATAACATTAACATTCAGTTTAATAACGTTATCTTCGTTTTTTTTATTGTTTTGTGAAATTTGTGAATGTTTGTTTCAAACTGATAGTCTATAAGTTCGTAGTCATATATATATTATTTATGTTAATTACTAATATTGGTTGGAGAAACCCCTCAATGATGAGGAAAATTCTCAAAAAGAATGAATTATTTATATTTTATCATCATCATCATCATCATCCGGTATCATGGCAACTGCCGCCGCCTTCCGGAAACCAAACGCCATTCCTCTCTGTCCATCCATTGATCTTCCTCCAATCATATGATATTCATAACTGCTTGTACCCCTTCTATCCAAGTTTTCTTCGGTCTTCCTTTCTTCCTCCTTTCTATTGGGATCCATTCCATAACAATTTTAGGCAATCTTTGTTCTGGCATTCTTTTGACATGGCCATACTAATGCAATCTTTTTCTTTTCTATGATGTCTATGATGTCCGGATCCTCTTGTACACCCATAATTTCCCTTATTTCTTTATTTCGTATTCTATCCATCCTAGATTTTCCAGCTGATCTTCTTAACACATCAATTTTTGTACTTGAAATTCTTTTCATTTCCCTGGTAGGAATTTGCTAGACTTCAGCACCATATGTTAAAATGTTCTGAATTATGGTTTGATATATTTGTAATTTTCTATTTTTTGTAATAATTTTGCTCCACCAAACAGAGTTTAAAGCATTTATTGCTTGTTTTGTTTGTGAGATTCTATTTTTAATTTCCACTGTTGTTATCGCCTGAATGGTCTAATTTTGTTCCTAAATAAGTGTATTCAATACTAGGTTTCAGTTCTTCTCCATTGTTGAAATTTATATTTTCCATTTCTTCTCCTATACACAGGTATTTAGTTTTCTCAATGTTTATATAAAGTCCCTATTTTTCATATTCTTCTTTTAGTTTTTTAGCTATATATTCTATGTCATCGTGGTCTTGTGCTATTAATACCTGGTCATCTGCAAAATTTAGCGAATATACGAGTACATGTGTATTTTGGATTGGTATGCCCATTTTTTACATTTTTTCCTCCAGTCTCTTAGTACTCTTTCGAGATAAATTTTGAATAGAGTTGGAGATAAACTGCAACCTTGCCTTAAACCTTCTGTAATAGTAAATCCCTCTTTTATTTGATTTCCAATTTTCATTTTCGAAATAGATTCTTTGTATAATGCTTTTATAGCTTCTATTAATTATATTTTTATAGTAGTGATAAACGGTCCCCGAACATCATGTGGCCATCATTATCATCATATTCGCCATGTTAGTATGAATGTGTGTGAATTGTGTGTTTCGTCTAAATGTTGTTATTTTCTCGGAGGAAGCCCCTGACGTTGAGCTGATCCCTCACTTGGATAGACTCTCCATGCCCTGTGTGGTCAAAAAGTATGAGTGTGATCCATAGTTAAAATTCCTTTCCTGACAGATTCACTTTAATACCCGAGTGGCATGTGGAACAATACCTATAAGGAGATAAGTAAAACTAAGTAAATGTCATGGCATTGTAGGACTAACTGTAAAGTTCGTTATTTGTAAAATCATTACAACGAAATTCTATATAATATACGATTTTGAAAAAAAAAAAAAAAACTTGTGGATATCTCGGAGTAGGAGAACATGAAAATTGCATTTAAAAACAGTTTACATCATATAAAATGATAGGGCCTACGATATTGGCGAAATAAATTGTATCCAATTGTCAGTTTTCACCTCAAGTTAGAAGAGTAGACTATGCAATTACACTAATGTCTTTTGTACGAGAGAGCTGGGCATGAGCCAACTGAAGGTAAATCTTTACTAAATTCACAAGTACTCCACAAAGAAACAACTCCGTACGTATTTAAAAATATACGTCCTCGAGAACTTAACTATGGAATGTATTTTCACTACCCACAAGCATTCCAGAGATTATTTTTAGGTAGAAATTTTTGTTTTATCCTGTTTCTAAGCGAGACAGATATTGATAATACATAAAAAATTACAGGAGCTGTAGTCCTATGTAGCTACATTGTTCAGGTGATTAAGGCACCTTTCTACATACCGGATAGCTCGGAGTTCGATCTCTACCAGAGCAGCGATAAATATTTTTCTTTGCTTATTAGTGTCCAGATTGTTGTGGTCCACTCAGCCTCCTGAAAAATGAATAACAGAATTTGCTGGGGGTAAAAGTAGTCTAAGCGGAAAGCTATCTATTTTACTTCCGTACATTGACTAAGAAATGTCGATCGTTGCGTTCATGGCTTGTCATTGCGTTTTTCTTTATCCGTAGCTTATTTATTTATTTATTTATTTATGTGCAACTCCTAGAACTTATTGAGTATGTCTGACCTTTGAATAAAAATATCACAAATTGTTTAGAAGTTATAAGAATTAAATTATACCAACATCATATATTCTTTTGAAATAGATTATGTGACAAAAATAGTTGTAAACATTTTGCTTATAACGTTTACAAATATTGGTAATAGAAATGTTTCCCAATCGGAAAAGAACTAATTTGAAAATAAATCACAGATGTTTTTATAATACTGAGTTATGAAAACTAACGATGAGTTCAAAAACCTCACTGACGTCCAAATTTGACCTATATATCGCATATTTCGTATCTCTAAATATTAGCATTCCTTCAGAAGCTTTTTTTTTTGTTGCATTCTAAAACACCTTTAGAGAAAAATATATCCCAAACGTTAAATCTGTTTGCAAAATGTGAAGGTATTTTTATTAGAAATAATTACTCAATATTTAAGCTTTGTATATACATATTATTATGCTTAAATGAAATTATAATCAAAGACATTATGATATAGGGACCTGAAAATTAATCTTTAACGAGATTAAAATGAAATAATCTTACAACAATAACACTGGTCAACATGATTTTTGTCTCATGAGTACCAATAGTTGTACTTTATGCAGTTTTTATCGTGTTTTCAAATATGTATTCGGAATTTCTTCATCACCCACAGTTTTTTAATTTCAATTTCAATTAATGGATTTAAATAATTATTTTTTAATAAACGTTTTTTTCGTCCATTTGTCCATTGTAAAATAAAACTAAATGAGCTAACTCAAATGGTTTCATCTATGGAAAAGAGATATCGAGGGAAATGGAATCCTAATATGCTGGCCGATTATTGTTGGACCATCAAGATGGATGCTCCACAGGCGAAATATAGCAGAAAATCGTCATTTCTTACTTTCTAGGTGAATCCGAATGTTCGAATATTATGTAGTTACGAATGTATAAAATATTAAAGTGTTTGAAATTATGAATTCCTGTCTCTCGGAAACCTTGCGTGATGGAGAAAAATCGATATCATATTTGAATCCAGGAGAAAAAATACTATCAGAATCACATATTTTTCTTTCTGAGACAAAGAAAAAATTTTTTTGTTGCTCAGTGTAATTTGGCATATTGATCTAGAAATTGGTATATAAGACTCGATGAAAACAAGCGAGTTTGTTGAAACGGTTGTAATTGAGATTGGCGTTCGCTACCGATCAACCCGATTGAGTTTTTTCTTGAGTTCCTTAGCCATCAAGGCAAATGCCGAAGTTTGGAATTATCATTATTAGGGGCTATTTCATCGTAATCAATATTTCATAGTATAATTAAAAATAAATAAATAAGCCTGGATATATTCTTAGATATTAAACTTCTATAAAATGAGAATGAAAAAATAACTGAATAAAATAATTCTAGCACGATAATAAATTAAGGTACAGAAAAGAAAACAGTGATTTACGAGATATCATGTATGATATGAATTTGAACCTAATTTATATCGGTTTTTGAGAAAGGAAGATGGGAATATAGCAAAAACGGCTGTGGAATGAAATCCTCAAGGAATGCGCAGAAGAGGAGGAGGAAGACCCATAATTACCTGGCAAAATACTATTAGAAAGGAAGCTGAGCAATTTGGAAGAGTTGGAGTGAAGTTAAAATACTGTCAAGAAATCTGTTGGAAGTCTTTTGTTGAAGCCCTATGCTCCTTGGAGGGGCGATGGGAATTACTGCTACTAATACTACTATAGATCGGATCCAATTATTACAGTAGGTAAGTTTTGACTATTCAAATAAAATAAAGACTTTTATTTCTTGAGATAATGTATATCCTTCCACCTTTTTATTAAATACTTTAATATATGGTCGTTTTTAATGTTCTATATATGTTTCTCCTAATTTATCATAAAAGTAACAAATTAAATTCAGTCAAAAAAGTAGAGGAACTTCGTATAATCTGGAACCCTGTTCTGAATTTGTTGTTCTTCTCTTTTAATTAAGGGATCTTAATTTTGTTTAATTACAGTGATTATCATTAGTATTGTAACTATGAGAGTATTGTTATTTTATTCAAATATGGAAACATCTTCATAATTTATAAACTTTTTTACATTACAAGAAAGGTCCACTTTAACCTCCATATTCAGATAAAGTGGACCCCCAAAGTCCACCCTAGCTTTTAGTCTATTTTTAAGTTTATTTACTCTATTAATTTATACAGACAGGCACAGATTAACCTGAAAATATTTATGACTATCGTAATTAAAAAGCGTTGATATTTATTTAATGTTTTGAAAAATTATTGTTGATTATAACATTCACACGTCATTCAACTACAGAAAGCGACGGTCTTTGGGTTTAGTAAAATTACACAAGGATATTAAATAAAATTAATTAAGTGAATGGTTTCTACAGATAGCATCTCCTCATTGATAAAATATACAACATATTCGTGTAAAGTGAACACAGGCCCTCATGGAGGGTCCACATAAACATAATTCCTTTGTTATGTTTGATTAATTTATACAGCCACCATGTCACATAATATCAAACCAAATCCGTCAGTACATTAAAACAACATCTACATAATATAATATATTTAGGAGTTTTTTCAACATTTGTAACATTCAATAGCAGAAATTAGGAATGAATTCTTAGCTTGAAAAATTTTTAAAGTGGTCATTTTCATAAATATCACAAAGAAATCCTTCTTCGCACAAAGAATAAAAGAAATTGGCCTTGAACCCGTCAAAATTGATGAGGGGAAGAAGTTTGATATTTTCTGTTCGAGAGCAGCACCAATTAAAGAAGATATTAACAGGGTCCACTCAAACAGAAGGGTCGACATTACCCGAACTTCCTATACTAACATTATGGACATTTTTAATGACATGCAGGTTTCTTTGATCGGATTGTAGAATTTCGTGAAAAGCCAAATTTTATTTTCGATCGACTTCTTCACTCCAGGAAATGAATGTAAAGAGCAGCATAATAAAAGTCATATTCTGATTCATGAGCATTGTTATGCTTTTTATTAGCCTGGAAACAGTTATGGGTAGCTAATGTAAAGTTTTGAATATAAAAAAAGTCTATAAAATGCTGAGGCATTTTATAAATATTGCATATTCACTTGCCAACTTAAATAGTTTTAGAAATTAAATAAATGTTTAACAAGAGGGAAAATCGACGTCTATTCTTTATACCTATAATGTTATAAAATAATAACCAACTAACTCACTGGCTCTATCGAACCCGTAGGTTCATAGCCGCACGAACATAAGCTCTCCATACATCCCTATCCTGAGTAAATGTTTTCCAATCATCCCCTGTATAATCTACTTCCTCAAAGCATGGTTACTATTATTCTCCCACCTATAATTTGTCTGACTGGACGTTTTCCCTCTGGTTTTCCTACAAGAGGTATTCATGCACCTCTTTCGTTCTCCATTCGTGCCACATGTCCTGCCCATCGCAGTCTACATGACTTAATTGTTATTATTATATTTGGCCTCCTATAAGGACCATGTAGCTCACTGTTATGTAGTCTTTTCCATTCACCTGTCTGTTCATCTCTCTTTAGTCCAAACTTTTTCCTAAGAACTATATTGTCAAATGCTCGTAATTAGTAAGTAAAGTGATCCCACAACAGGCCCGGAGGCCCTTGGGGTAGTAGGAGGTTAAGGCTCCCACTGTTTCTAGACAATCGGCACTTTATGTCAGCCGGGTTGTCAGCCCTGCGTGACGGCCGCCTTTACCCCCAGAACAAGCGTCTGGTACTCATTTCCGTTAGAGGCTGAGTCGACCCCAGGGCCATAGCGCCGCCAGAGCGTTTGGGTCAGTTTAAAAATCCTGACCCCAACGGGACTTGAACCCTCGACCCTCCGGCTTGTAGTTCAGTGCCTTAACCACTACGCTACGGCGTGCCCCTTGTAAGTAATAGTAGGCCTATAGTGTTACTAAAGACATTATTACTTTTACTGAAGTCCTAGTTTTCGGGCTCGCTAAGCTCATTGGTGACAGTGCAGATGTCATATATGTCCAAATTTGACCCCCAGCACACCGAAGGGATGAGAAGAGGTGAAAAATAATGTCAAAAATGACCGTGGTTAGTGCCTATTTCATAGTTTCGGAGTTGCTAACCTCATCGGTCCCTAATGACATTTAAACAAATTTGATCCTTAGCATCCCTAGCGGGGTGAGAGAAAAATGATAAAGGACAGATATTAGTGTCAAATCCCTAGTTTTCAGGTTTACTGAGATGAAGGATGACAATTCCGATGCTAACTTTAGCACCCTTCTGCATGGAAAAGAGGGTGAGGAGGGATAAAAATAAAATGTCCAAATTGACCGAGTTTAGTGTCAAATCCATAGTTTTTGGGGTAATTATGCTGATTCGTAACAAGGATATTGGGATAAATAAATGCCCGGGCAACGCAGGGTAATAAATAAATAAGCCTAAATAAATAGTTTATAAGACATTGTATCAACATATTTACGAGGAAATTATTCTGATTGGACAAAATAATGCGAAAATTTAATTTGTAATCCCATTAATATTTTGTTCTTACAAAATTAATTAATATTTTTTATGTCTTATAAATAAGTAAAATATGAATACACATTCTTTTTTTGGACAAGGGAATCTTTGCTCTCTTTAGCAACGAAGTAATTTTTTTTTTCTCACAGGTACGCCATAGCATAGTTGGTTATGGCAACACGCTATAAGCTTAATTGTTGTGAACTCGATTCACGATGGGGTTGACATTTTTAAAACAGCTCTAAATCTTTGGCGGCACTTCTAACTTAAATGAGTACCAGACGCATAATCTGGTGGTAAAGACCGTTACGAAAGTCTGACATCCCGACTGACATCTCGGATTATTTCATAGACTGAATCCAAGTAATTTATTATTACCGTGAAATACTGTATTAGATACGCATTTTGGTATCAATAACACATAAAGCTATTTTCTCTTCGTCTTCATTTCGCGTATTATAAATCTGCTTTCATAGGAGTCAAGATATGAAGGGTTTTTGGATGATACCGACTGGTGATAGGAGACTGCAATGTGAGCCAAGTGCATGTTAATGAAAGAAACAATTTTTTGGTGTAACATACTGCACAGAATTCACGTAGCAATTTATTTTGTGATTTACTAACATGCATATGATACATTAATATTATTACACGGTTTGGCATCTAAGTACTGCCGGTCTAATTATTTCACATCTTCAAACTCTCTCTCACTCTTTCAACGTAATACATTTGTAAACAAGAATAATGTGTGATTTAATACGTCATACTTTAGGAATTTAATTAAGATTTATATGAGTTTAAAATGTTTATCTTAGTTATTTATAGGGTGTAGTCAACTTATGTACGGTGTGCATTATCTCATTTTGTTTAATTTACTTACATATCATGTAATTCACTTCATTAACAATTTTTTCTCCTTGTTTTCCTTCATTTTCTGTTTTTTCTTTTATTTCTTTTTTAATTATTTTCTTTTGTACACACTTTAACACATGTTCAGAAAACACGTCTAGGTTTAAAGTGGACATATAAAATTCCAACTTGCCGGGAAACTTTGCAGATCTCTGTACGGAGTGGAAGATAGAAATTCTATCCACCACGCCATGGAGACGGATCAAATATTCGATGATTCATTGAAAGAAAAGCATGATTTTGCTATTATTTATTTATGAAATACCAATAAAATCTGCTGATTCTTCTTCTTATTTTTCTTCTTCATCTCATCATCATTATAATTACTGGTGAAAACACTATAAAAGGTTATAGGCCTAGGTCTATTATATATGCTGTAGGTAAGGAAGCCTGTTTAAATAGATTTTCCTAATAATCTTAAATCATTCATTTACAATATGTTGCCACATTAGTACAATTCTTCATTCCAATTGGCTAAAGTATCCTTCCTAATTAAGTTTTTAATTTATTTAGTCCTTTTACACGTTGAAGAACAGAAGGAAAATGTTGGCAATTTTTAATTTTTCTATGTAAGTTAGATTATCGAGTGTAGTTTTATACCATACATAACAAAAAGTTCAAGATATTTGACAGTCTTTATCGTTTTTAAAATACTTTATGAAACTCCGTTGAGGTTACTGTGTTAAAGTTTTAATAATTGTATAACAGTACCTGATATCCCAGTCGTCCTCAATAATTTGTGCAGTGTACCAAAATGAAAGCAGAAGATGATATATAAGTTATCGAAAGGCCTCCTATAAAACAACACTGCAAATTACTGAGGACGATCGAGATATCAGGTACTGTTATACAATTATTAAAACTTTAACTCTTTATCGTGTAATGAAATACAATTAAATCTGATGCCTACATAACGGCAATGATATTTTAAAAATACAAAATTGAATTTTGGCATATTCTTTAACTGAACTCTTCATAGGAGTTGTAAGATTTTAAATGTCCTGAATTGACAAATCCAAATATTTTCTCTTCAAAGTATTACATATATCACATTTATATTTCTATTAAAAAGTGAATAGCATGATCATACATTCAATTTAATAAATAGAAAATTCCATAATTCAATTTCATCTTTTTACAGTCACAACGCAGTTTTTTAATGAAAATATACTGAAAATCCATATAATCAGCACTAAATCTCACTTGGTTCTCACTATATACATATATATATACAATATTCAACTAAAATTATTAACAAGATTATAATATAGTCCTATTTTATGAATGCTGTGGAGCGATGAACTTAAAATTGCAGCAAGGGAAAGGAAGATATTACAAAGGATTTATGGATCTAAATATGAAAATGGAGAGTGGAAAATTAGAACAAATGAATATCTCTATTAAATGTATGAAAGTCCCCAAATTATGAGAACAATAAAAAGTAGGCCTACAAGACTTAGATGGGGCGAATATATGTTGGGTATTATTAATGCACCCGAATACTATAAATGTTAACCATAGGGGACATGTGGAAAAAAGTGAGGAGGAATCCATACTACAAAAAATAGCAAAGGGAAACCAGGTGGACGAAAATGAGTGTGAAGACCGAGAAAGAAATGTTTGGAGAACACAGATGAGGATATGAGGGAGTTGGGAATAAGAGGATGAAGGAGAAAGATGCAAGATAGAAGAGAATGGGCTTGATAGTACAGGGCTCTGGCCCTACACGGACCGTAACGCCATGGAGATAGAAAGATAGATTGAATCTTGAAGTAAAATGAGAATTAAATCGCAGACAATATGTCACAAAATAGCTTACTTTCATATTATCATTGTTCTGGGTTCTATATACCTAAAGTAGGCTTACATTTCTCATAATTTCTCCAAGATTAAAGTGAATTCTAATTTACAACGTTCTTACTATAGAAGAATAATTACTGATGTCGTAAAGATAGAAAACTCGTAATTAAAACTAAAATTATAAAATAAGTAATGTGTGGTATGCCATTAAAACAATAAGTAATATGCTTCTAGAATATAAACAATAGGCTCTACTAGTGGGAGCAACTCCATGTGAGAATTTAAAGCACTCTTCCGTCATTAACACAATGTAAAGACATATAATATGTAAAGCATGGCAATTTGCATGTCGAAATAACATTTTAGCAAAACCAAGTTCACCTCAAAACAAGTTATGCATATAAGAGAAATTGCACAAAATAAATGCAATAATGACGCTCTTTCGCTATTTTATTTAAATTAGCAACTTAGTATGTCAATTAGGCAGTATTTTTAGTTTAATTAACACAAATTATCTTAAAACTCTTTAAATGATTAACTTCCAGAATTCTTGGAGCAGATTTCCACATTTATACAATTAGCCCTATATATTCCAAATTATTTTAAACGTGTGGCTAATATATCCTTCTTAAATTGTGCTTTAATTTATTTGGGGGTTTTCACGTTAATGTCCAAAAAACCTTTAATTTGAAATTTCTTTAATATGATTGTTTATCCAACATAATTTTATATCAAACACAATGAAAAGTCTCCAAAGATTTATACTCACTATCTTTCTATTACCAGCATGTAGTGATAAAAAATTAATTACATCTTTCTTCACAAGGAAAAATATTATAAAAGTAAAATGTAATTGTGACATTTTTTTTTATAGATTTAGGTTTTTTCTTTTCTTCAAAATACTCTTCACAAGAAAGTGATTTTCCAGTCTTAAACGCTCCTTCGTTTGGCGACTTTGCATCCATGATCATTTAAACTTTTGGGAGATTAAAATTTTTCAGAAAATAGAAAATTTTCAGTTCATTCTACTAAATTCTTCATCCACAGTACATCTCTATAATACATTTAATTGTGCAAGAAAAATAATGTTCCCAAACAAAATGTATAAAGTTTAGTAGAGAAGCTAAAAATATATTAATTATATTATTTTTCTACATCTCATCCTTTAATTAACCTAATTGTCGACAACATAATTGTTTAATCCACGTTTTAAGTGACATGAATTTAGAATACGGTAATTAAGATTATTTGGGTGTTCAGTTCAGCAATTATACTTCATTAGTCTTTTTTTATCGTACTTAGTTTGAGAAACATAAAGAACAAGCAGCGTAGCGAATATACTTACTTACTCACTGGCACTATCGAACCCGTAGGTTCATGGCTGCGCTGACATAAGCTCTCCATACATCCCTATCCTGAGCTAATGCTTTTCAATCATTCCCTGTATAATCTACTTCCTTCAAATCATAGTTAATGTTATTCTCCTATCTCATTTTTGATCTACCAACAAATCAAATAACAGCATTTAAAGACCTAAATAGTAATTAATAAAACTTTTATACTTTATTTTTATTTTTATACTCCGTCTTCCTAAACTTCAATATTTTACGTATTATCTTGGTAAAGCTTTTCGAAGATAATACATGAAATATTAAAGTTGAGGAAAACGGAGTTACAAATAAAAAAAAAGGTAAACAAGTTTTCTAATAAAATATATAACCTCAACCGTGTGATATAAAATACAAATAATAATATTAAAAGTATGGATATAATTAATAAAATACAAGAATAACTTAGATTTTAAATAATATCGTAATAACAATAAAATAAGTGAAGATTGATTAATATAATATGAATGACTTTTATGCAAATGAATGATTACGGCTTTGGAACACAATAATTGTAATGAGTAATGGCAATACTTTCTACAGTAGCTTTAACTGCTAATAGTTATATCGCGACTTCTAACAAATAGTTTCGCCTGAACATCATGCATTTTTATAAATAATATATTTATATGGTGAAAAATTTATATTTTATCAAAAATAAAAGTAATGAAGTGGATTACTGATACCGTATATATAAGTAAAATCTAAACATCCAATAATTAAAAGAAAATGTATTAAATTTCTCGTCTTTAGATGTTGATTTGTTTCTAGAATAAACCTTAAATTCAAAGTTCTAGATCATTTTTTTATAATAATGGTTGTAGGTGCATATGTACTAGCATTTTCAACATTTATCCCTTTCGCTAAAAATCACGTATAATTTTTCACAGTCAAAATTTTCAACACTTCAACAACGAGTGGGATACCGAGGCCTACAACCCATAATGACTATGTGGGAAGCTAAAATTACTCTTCTTCAAGAAATAAACCCCTGTCGCTGGAGTACGTTGGCCATAACACGAAGTCGACGAACTCATATACACTAGTCAATAGTTAATAATAGAGTTCTGACATTCAGACATCGTCTGGTGAAATTTCAATATGAGTTAGGAGTTCTAAAAATGAGAGCCATTCACAGCTGGCAAGTAACAAAAGCAGGACAGTATATGGGATATTGGGGAGTGTGAAAACGGGAGGAGTTTGGTTGCGCGCGGGCTCGCCAGCTCTTGGGAAGTTGGTCTGCCTGACTCACAATTGTGACTCTAGTCGCAAACGAAAGTTGTCTCGATAGCGGCGAAGAAGGAGTCTCGAACCTAGCACCTTCAAACACAAGTGGTCATAAGCCAAGTTGGATACATTGAGGGAAAACAAGTTACATCCTGTGGTAAATATACATTCAGTTGTATGTGTTTGGGTGAGTTTCAAAAATCTAAAATTACAACGTGATGTATCATACATCCACGTAAGTGGCAAAGCCAAAACCATATTTTCAGAAAGTCTCTAATCTTTTGTGTAAGCTAATACAATATTCAATTGTAACATCATTGTAACTTTCGAAATATTAGATAATTTGTTTATGACATGTAATATTAAACAATTATAGAATGGCCAAAAATATATTTAATATGAAATACATATTACAGCACACTTTATTCATCATAACAAAGAAAAATCTTATACGTCCCAAAATAATTCTTGTTGTATGGATTATATTTAATTATTGTATAATGTACGTTTACACTAGTTTCATATTTGATAATAAATCAATGACTGATGTAATAAAAAAGAGCTTAATGGCTAATAAAGTACGGATTCAATTTTTGTTTAAATAATGCACATTTTAGATACATCTAAAATATTTTGTAAGCATTGCCTGTACATATCTACTTTTAACAGTTATTATTTTAAGACTTAAATTTCTAGACAAAAACATCATATACATTAAATAATAAAGTTATATTTTAGTTATGTTTATATAATAATGCAGTAATATGGATTAGTATAAAATTTGAGAATGTTTATATAATTTTTTAATTTAATCAATTAAGCTCTATAAATTAATCAAAGTATAGCAACACATTTTTATCAGTGTCAATTTGATAATTTTTCCACTTTGACAAACAATATCTGGAAAAACACTAACTATTTTACTATTCATATCGTAGTTATTTAGTGCTAAGTTCGATAATTCAAAATTCATGTAAAATTGTAGATTTTGATGAATAGTCATCAGTGTATTGTCCCTTTTCTCACATAGGTAACAAACTGTTATAATTACAAGGAAATAAACGTTATCTCAGTCAAAGCATACATTTATTGTGTCGACGTTTCAATCTCCTTATGTGAGATCATTTTCAAGACATGGTTGTTTATAAATTTATTGTACATAGTTACCATCACCAAGACAATTTTAATTTTTTTTAAATATATGTATACAAATTTAAATGAATAAATTTAAAATTCCAATTTATAATTAAAAATATTTTAGCAAGGAATCATATGTTCCACACCATTCATTTATGCTTTGACTGAGATAACATTTATTTCCTTGTAATTATAATATTAATTACTCTCAGTGAAAAATAATTTTAAATCCACTATAGGTAACTGTATTACGCCAGTTTAAGCTATGTATTATAAATGGGAAAAACAGGCGTAATACAGTTACCTCTGTTGGTGAAACTGACCCTAAGTGATGCACATTCATTAGATGCATTGTGCTGACTCTATTGATCCTCATTGTAAGTACCACAACTGAATGGATATCATAGCATTCATTTCAAGAATGTTCTTCAGAACTGAATTGATTTTGGATACATGTATAAATAAATGTAATTTAGAGTCCTACAGCCACGTAATGTAGAGATAGCCTGCGGAGCATTAAATTATTTTGTAACTTATTATTTTATTTCGTTTTGGAGATTTTTTTCCTTTTCTACTGTCACTTTTGGCAAATCCTATTTGGATAAGTTTGTTAAATAAAATAGATCAGACGAAGTTAAACAGTCTTCAGATAATAAATGATGTTATTATGTTAGACTCTAAACGTATTATTGATTGTTTTTATAAATAAAATAATCCAAAATTTTTCTAAATACTCATTTCTTAATAAAATATCAAAATTTGATCTTATATAACGTTTCTCTTCAGGATAAAGCTTCAACCAGTAACTGATACCTCGTTTATATATATATCATCACCTTTTACTTTTATGAAAATCAATTTCGAATAATTTACTCTTCTTGTTTAATTCCATTATATGTAAAGAACATTTAATATTTTTGATATCATGTATGAAATGTAAAATTTGCAACTGACACAAAATTATATAGTGCTTGCGCATACACGCCCATATTTTATGGACATAATTCCAAATACGGGGGCACGCCGTAGCGTAGTGGTTAAGGTACTGCGCTACAAGCCGGAAGGTAGAGGGTACAAGTACCGGTTGGGTAAGAATTTTTAAACTGACCCAAATTTTCTGGCGGCACTGTGGCCCTGGGATCAACTCAGCCTCTAACGGAAATGAGTACCAGACGCTTGTTCTGGGGGTAAAGACGGTCGTCACGCAGGGCTTACAACCCGGCTGACATCAAGTGCCGATTGTCCAGAAAAAGTAGGAGCCTTAACCTCTTACTACCCTAAAGGCCTGCTGAGGCCTGTAGTGGGATCGCTTTACTTTTAATTCCAAATACTTTGTTTCCTGAATCTTTGATGCTTATTTCTATAACACTCATGGAGAATGAGCTCCTATATCTAAGAATTTTGGGGTTTATATCCGAGGGTTGTATCTACGATAAGACCCGACACTCTTTAACTTCTCTTACGAATTAAGTCGCATTTTCAATTGTTCATGCATATTTCTATAACACATAGGCCTACCAGAAGAACTTCTGCATGTGAGAATTTTGATTTTTATATCTGAGGGCTGTCTCTATGATAAGGAACCTTCTCAATTAAGTCGCATATTCAAATTTTCCTCATGTAAAAAATATCAATTGAACTTGGTTGTAATTAAAATGTCGAGAATCTCGGATCTAGAGTCGGGCATCATAGTTCTAGACAACCGAAGTCGACAATGTAATAAGTTACATCTATTTGGCTTATAGAACCCGAAGGTTCAATCCCGCATTCATTAAGGCTCTCCATTAGTTCCTATCATCAGCCAAATTAATTCATTTCATAACTCTGTTATCCATTTTCTTAAGATCCATACGAATATTATCCTCCCACCTAAACATAATGGTCTTTATTCCTAGGATTTACCAGTAAAAAATTGATAAGTATTTCTATTGTCACCCATTCAAGCTATAAAACCTGCTGTCCGTCTTAATACTCTAGGCATAATAACTTCGACAGTTTTAAGTCAACAAAATAAATTACGGAATTGCTCAATTCGAAAATTACTCATTCCCCATTTTCATCCCATATGGGGTCGAATATTCGACTTATGATTCTCCTTACAAATGTTTTAATTTTTTTAAAATTTTAATATAAGAAACTATGTTTTACACCAATGGGGTTTCACAGACAAGATTATAATTTTATAGGCCTAAATGTTATCTTTAATTTTTAGATAAAAGCTGAGAACACTAACAGAATAAAAACACGAATTTTCTGCTTTAAGTTTGTATTTGTTTTTGTTTGGTGTATAATTTTGATCTGTTAATCAATGATACTAGATAGTAAAATGTTTCATCTTTTTATGATAATGTTATTGCCAATAATATTAAAAGATCCCGGGCTATGTGACCGTGGTCTATAATTGGCGTTTCTTCCAGATTCTCCCTCACTGCGGAGTGCATCTTCAGTGGCGAATTCTGTCGAGAAACTTTAGGCTCAAATAGTCACCGAATACCATATAGCCATCATAAGCACCCTATCATATTTGTATTTTTTAATATGAATGTATGAGTGAATGGCGTGTATTTTCTTAAATATTCGGGTTGTCTCGGATGTGGCCATATCATTGATCTGATCTCTCATCCAGGAAGGATCTCCATGTCCTAGTGTGGTCAAAAAGTATGTATGTTTCCAGAATTTAAAATCTTCTCCTGACAGGCGGTGCCCCTGTAAGCATAGGAGACATAAAAAGTACCTACAAAGGGAGGAGTTAAATATTAAAGAAAATAAAAAATAAAAGGAATTGTGCGTGAAGGTCTTTAATATGTATGTGTTTATGTGCAACGTAAAAAAATATATAAAAGAAAAAATAGGCGCACAGGAATAATAACTAATCAAAAAACACATAACAAACAAACTCCATGGCGCGACAGGCCTAGAAAGCCCTTGGCCTTCCAGTCAGCTGCTGGCACCACTCTACATGTGTTAATCACAGAAATAGACGATTATCCTGCCAGTGTAGGGGTGACATGCAGTCAACATGTCGGGCCCCCCCCCCCAGTTATAGTTAGTTTTCTTAATCTGAATCCGCTAGTTATTGTGGCTACCCAAATTCCTCACAATGCTGGATGAACATCGGTCCCATACTGGCCGAAATTTCGTGAGAAAGTTTCTTCCCCATGGAGACTCGAACCAGCACAAGTCCCGTAATTATGCGCCAAGGCACCTTGTCTTTACCACTCGGTTACGGAGTGGGACAAGCAATGAACATACAAAGTAAAAATGGACCATGACAAACATAAATAACACTGAGCAACAAAAAATAAACTTTTTTTTTGTCTCAGAAAGAAAAATATGTGATGCTGATAGTATTTTTCTCCTCAATTCAAATATGATAACGAGTTTTCTCCATCACGCAATGTTTTCGAGAGACAGGAATTTATAATTTCAAACACTTTAATATTTTCTACATTCGTAACTACACAATATTCGAACATTCGGACTCATCTAGAAAGTAAGAAATGACTATTTTCTGCTATATTTCGCTTGTGGAGCATCCCTCTTGATGGTCCAACAATAATCGGCCAGCATATTAGGATTCCATTTGCTTTGATATCTCTTTTCCATAGCTGAAACCATTTGAGTTAGCTCATTTGGTTTTATTTTACAATGGACAAATGGACGAAAAAACGTTTATTAAAAAATAATTATTTAAATCCATTAATTGAAATTGAAATAAAAAAACTGTGGGTAATGGAGAAATTCCGAATACATATTTGAAAACACGATAAAAACTGCATTAAGTACAACTATTGGTACTCATGAGACAAAAATTATGTTGACTAGTGTAATTAGTATAAAATACGTAGCGAGATTCCATCCTCAATTACTACTATATTTTGATATTGACCTTGATTCTCACGTCAGTAAGATTCTCTACACTAGAGTCACGAATCTTTACGTAGCGAGTGACTAATTCCACCCACCAAAGAATAAATTTTGGCATTGCTTCAAAGTAGCAAGGTATCTTCTAGCCCTACTACTGGTTGTAGATAACCAACTACATGGTGATATACCGCATTTTGAAAATTGATACATCAATATTCTTATATATGTCCACCGCTGTGGTTTCAAGATAGCGCACTGCCTTATCACGCAGCGGGCCCCAGTTCGAACCTCGATCGGGACAAGTTTCCTGGGTGAGGTTTTTTCGGGGGTTTACCTCACCTGTCAGACAGATGTCAGGAAACTTTAAGTCCCTAACGGGAACATCATCTGGCCATCATTATCATATTCTCATCATTAGCTTAAGTTTAGGATTAACGCCTCTTCTGGTGCATCATTACCATCATCATCGCCTATCATATATCTTCGGGGCAACATAACTCCGCCTTACAGGCGCCCCAATCTCAAAAGTGGGTTACAATAAACTCCAAACGCGACAGGCCTACCAGCCGGCTTCTGGCCTCACATCCACATGTGTTAATCACAGAGGTAGACGATCATCTAGCCAGTGTAGGGGCGAAATGTCGGGTTCCCCAGTCGTTATACCTGGTCTTCTCAACCTGGAGTCACTACTTATTGTAGCTACCCAAATGCCTCATGATGCTGGGTGGGCACCGATCCCGTACTGGCCGAAATTCCATGAGAAAATTTCTTTCCCATGGGGACCGTAACAAGCGCAAGTCCCGTAGCTCTGCGCCAAGGCTTCTTGCGTTAACCCCTCGGCGCGGGACATATATATATATATATATATAATATTCTTATGCATTACCTGGTCATGAAAGAGACTAGCAACACAACTTCAAACCGATAATATAACTTGCGGGAAGAAGTACTGCTGAACTCGGCCCAGTTTTTCAGCAATAATTAATAACAGACTTCATATGTATATATATATATATATATATATATATATATATATATATGTGTGTGTGTGTGTGTGTGTGTGTGTATGATTAAGAAAGTTTTCTTGGGTTTTCCACGACGTGGATTCAAGGTTAATCATACTTATATCCGTGAAAATCTACAATATAACATATATATATATATATATATATATATATATATATATATATATATATATATATATATATAATCACTCCACTCTAATGTCAAGGACGTCCAACTAAAAAAATAATCCATCCATAGTAATTCTGCCCAAGGGCAGATCTTTCACTGCAATCATAGCATTTTCATGCTATGCTTTGCAGCTTTACTAGGGAATTATAGGTGTGGTAGCTTCCCGTTGCTTTCCACATCGGTGAAGGATGATGATAATAATGATAAGGATGATGAAGATGGCCGGATATTTTTCGGGGACCGTTGGACCCTAAGCTTCCTGACATTTGTCTTACAGGTGAGGAAAACCCCCGAAAAATAGCTCAATCAGGTGTCTGTCCCGACCGGGAATCGTACCCGGGCCCGCTGCGTGACACTGCAGCACGCTACCTCGAGACCACAGCGGTGGACTAAGAAAATAATAGGGTTACTATTGATTAAACAATATGATATGTAACGAATTTTTAGGGGTATATTTATGGATTGTACACTAGATTCTTGAATTGCATTGCATATTCTCCGCGGTACATAAATGTTGAGACGGCATGTGTTACTGTTGATAGCGATTTGTCCGTCCGGATGGGGACGTTAAACCTGGCGGCCTCCTTGGTGCTTTTCGATAGGAATGGGGTATGTGCCGGCAACGGGTTTCGACTTCTGCTTTTTTCTTAATCATAATCATAATCATCCCTCATACATCACTCTTTACACTACTCGACATAAATAAACACTCATCCTGAACTGATCTCTGTACACATTACAAGAATACATCATCGACGTAAACTGGTCTGTCGAAGTAGTACGTTAATTGAAAATAGACCATATTAATGCCATCTATTCGTCATTTAATATTAAATTTATCACTTCTCACTCAATGACAAATTAAATTTGAACAGAAAAATATATGCCTAAATCGGGTTTTGAACCCAATATATCTGGTATCTATTCGTACAGTGCGAAAACCGAAGCACGTAAAGTGCATTGGGTGAAAGAAAGGTAAAATGACCCCACTTACATGCCTCAGGAGGCTTTTGGGTTAGTGGGAAATTAAGGACCCCCAACATTCTAGACGATCTGCACGAGGTATCAGTCGGGTTGTCAGCCATGCGTTACGGCCTTCTCTACACCTATAACAAGCGTCTTGTCCTGATTTTCATTGGAGGCAAAATCGACACCAGGACTATGGTGCCACCAGAAAGTTTGGACCATGTAAAAATCCTGACCCCAACGGAATTCGAACCCTCGACCTTCCGGGTTTTAGCATATTGTCTTAACCAACTACGCTAAGGCGTGCTCCCTTTATTATATTTTGTACTTTCATTATCAAGTCAATCATTAAATCAAATTCTAGTTCATTATTATTGTTTAATATAGTTTGTGCCTTCCATATCAACTTTATGTTGTATTTTGTGTGTAACTACTTATAGTATATTGCGATACAAGTGAGGTAAGCACTTGTTACTGATCGAGAAAAAGTTTGAAAAAAACGAGGCGCTTGCGCCGAGTTTTTTTAATTTTCGAGATCTGTTACGTGCTTACCTCATGTGTATTGCATACTATTTTTTGGTCGATGTGACTAATTTTTATTAAATATAGTAATAACTGAATTCAAATATTGGTTAATGTAAATTACTTCTACGAGAAAGAAACATTTGGCGATCGTTGCTATGTAGCTTTTCATTTGTTTTGTTATAAGCAAGGATTGTTGGCTGTGGAGACATTTTTATACGTAGTACCGTAATTAGAATATGTTTGATAATTTTATTATGGAAGGAGTTACGGTAGATGATAGAGAAATTGAAGGCTGGAGAGTGGGATTTTCTGCATTAATTCCGGAAAAGTCTAAAGAAAGGTACGAGTTAGTGTACAAAACATTCAAGGAATGTTTTATTTTACTTTCCGAACGTGTGCTTTTTGAGTCCATATCAGTATTGCGATTTCTTTTGTTTGCATAGCAACCAGGTTAGATGTGGGAACGTTGACTTACTTCCAGTAACAACAATATTGGTAAGTATAAGAAATTAGTCACATCGACCAAAGAATTATATAAATTCATAACATTGTTAATATCTGTATTTTTTTAACTCTGGCGAAGTAAAAACATAAGACTCTACGATCTTAACTTCATCAGGTAATATATATATATATATATATATATTAAGCTTGCATTGCTCAATGTTAAAGATTTAATTATAACATATATATATATATATATATATATATATATATATATATTAAGCTTGCATTGCTCAATGTTAAAGATTTAATTATAACATATATATATATATATATATATATATATATATATAACTAATTTATTTTGTTTTCATAAATATCCTAGGAATTCGGTTACAAAACTTCACAAAACATTAATTTCTGACTCAATATTTAAAGTTTGAGTTAAATGGGAAGCTTCGTTTCATAATAACGACACTTTCAAATACAAATGGATCTACTAAGTACATAGGTGTATCCTGGTAACTGATTTATTTCTATGCTTGACTGTTAACTAAAATATCCCTGGAATTCGATTACAGAACTTCAAAATATTGCCTAAACTCTGATTCAATATTTAAAATTTATATTGAACGGAAAGTTTCAGAGTAATTGATTTTTTTTAAAATCCAAAAGGATTAACTAAAAATACTGCCATTTCTCTCTCCTCTCCTTGATTTAACCTCTGATTTTGTAGTTACTTAATATGTATCATACCTACCAGGCTCTGTAGAGATATGACTAGTCAGGAGAAGGTTTTTAACTATGAATCATAAACATTACGTTTTTATCATACACGTACATAAACGGCATTCTCGGATTAGTGATCAGCAACTGAGCGAATTCCTCAACAAATTGAAATTACGGTGCCAATTTGCAAGTTTACGAAATATATTTTTCTTTTGTTAGTTAAATCGAATGTATCCCAGTTGCATTGCGAGAAAACAAACATGGCGACAGCTAGAGCGAGGTAAACCTTTGCTCCTAATTCAGATTTTGCTGATTTTTGGAGAATATATTTATTTTATTTGAAAGGCATATGCCGAGTTTCGTTACATAAATGAAAATTACGGCCGATAGAGCAACACCCAATCAAAATTGTAATCATATTTTGTCTAGTAATTAAACATATTGTGGATATTACAAAAAAGAGAAAAGAAAAGTAAATATAATAATATTTAAATCGCCATGCATACAGGCCTAATCATCTCTGTAAAGAATTACTAAAGAAAAAAAAAAACAAATCCTATATCTAAAATTTTCGCTTCAGGTGAACCCCATTCTCCCTAATATTTTGTTGGGTAACGAACTCGACCATAATTTTATTTTAATTTACTGCTATATTACGCCGAGTTTGGTTTCGAAAAAATTGAAAAAAAAAGTGTCTAATTAGTACGATCGATGAAGATTTATAAAAAATCAAAAACCTTTTTTATGACAACAACCTCAATAATTTAATTACTTTGGAATTCACTAAAAACTAAGACTAATATTGCGGGATTATGTCACGAAAATTGAGCGACTCCCTAAGCTGTAATCTGCTAGTCAGTGTCAGGAACCGCCTCATATGACCTTCGATTTTCGGAGATTTCGCGTCACAGATTAAAAAAAAATATTTACGTCATTTAAATTTTATGATGGACTAAAAGGAACGGAAAATGAGGGTTGGTGTTGATTTATTTTTCACACGTTTATATCCGAACTGGCAGCGTAGACCACTCAATCTCATTTAAAATGAGTACAGGACCTTGCCGGAGGTAGAGTCGACCAGATCATGACAAGGTCTGTATCTTTCATCTCATGGCGTTAACTGAGTACCGTACTTATAGATTCTTACGTCTATCTTCCTGGGGTTTCATAATGTATTAATGAAATACCTTTTATCTTATACTATTTAAAATTGCGATCAATTTTTAATTCAATTCTAAATACATTTTAATTTAGTTCACTTGAATCATAATTTATTATTATTATTATTGATATTGTTGCTGTTATTGTTATTATGACCAGCCTCATGGGCTAGCGGTCAGCTTTTCTGACTACAGTTCGTAAGGTACCGGGTTCGATTCCCGGTCAGACCATAGGCATTTTTCCTTAAAAATAAATGATTCCTGTAGTTGCCCATGATGCGGAATTTAGGTTAAGTTTAGGTTAAGGTCTCTCCTGGTGATTCATTATTATTTATCACCCATCCTATCATCGGAGTAACATAATCCGCCTTCAGGGTTCCCCAACCTAAGAAATGGATTATAATTCAGGCAATGCCTGGAGAGGAAGCCAGAAATGCCATAAAAGACAACTTGGTGGCATTGAAAAATATTATTTTTATTATTATTATTATATTATTATTATTATTATATTATTATTTAGGAACAAAATTAGACCATTCAGGCGATAACACAGTGGAAATTAAAAATAGAATCTCACAAACAAAACAAACAATAAATGCTTTAAACTCTGTTTGGTGGAGCAAGAATATTACAAAAAATAGAAAATTACAAATATATCAAAGCATAATTCAGAGCATTTTAACATATGGTGCTGTCTGGCAAATTCATACCAGGGAAATGAAAATAATTTAAATACAGAAATGGATGTTTTAAGATCAGCTGGAAAATCTAGAATGGATAGAACACGAAATAAAGAAATAAGAGAAATAATGGGTGTACGAGAGAAGCCGGACATCATAAACATTATAGAAAAGAAAATATTACAGTGGTATGGCCATGTCAAAAGAATGACAGAGCAAAGATTGTATAAAATTGTTATGGAATGAATCCTAATGGAAAGGAGGAAGAGAAGAAGACCGAAGAAAACTTGGATAGAAGGGGTACAAGTTGCTATGAATATCAGAGGATCGGATGAAGATCAATGGATGGACAGAGAGGAATGGCGTTTGGTTTCCGGAAGACGGCGGCAGCTGCCATGATACCGGATGATGATGATTATTTGAGACAGGGATTTTTAGATAAAAAGTAGAATGTTACTGGATAAAGTAAAGTAAAAGTAATCCCACTACAGGCCTCGGGAGGTCCTTGGGGTAGTAGGAGGTTAAGGCTCTCACTTTAGAAAAAATAAATAAATAAAAACGCTTATATGGGTGACTTTTAGCAATAAAGAAAACTGTCAACCATTGCATGCCGAAATATACCTTGAAATTTCTCTCAGAGAAGCATTGTAAAGTACTGAGACTGTCTCCAAAAAAATCTGCCTTTTTACCTGTAAGACACAAAAATTGAATCGTAAATCCAGCAATGACAATTCACTTTGCGAAGCTGGTGGGCTCTCTACACGAGTAAAACGAAGGACAGTGAGGCGGGACGCGGCGCGGACGACAGGTTTTGAGGGTTATCCAATCCGCCAATTCAGGAGTTGCATTACTTCTCAGAGTTTAAATGAGAGATTTGACGCTGGATATTAGTGCTTTGCAGTTAAAGAGACTGATAATTTTTTGGACACGTTCTTGGTATATCATAACATTTCCCTACAAAAAAATTCAAGGTAGTTTCGGCATGTAATGGTTTACAGTATCCATGTTAGTATCATCTAATATTTTCCCATATCTTTAAACGTAAATTGATAAATAAATTGATCAATACTTCTAAAATCATTGTAAATCACAATTGAGGTTATGTACTATTTTTTTTTTAAATATTAGAATAAGTGCCTGGTGTATCAGTTGTCCTAAGAGTACCAAATTACATGCCGAAGATGGAACATGTTCTGGAAGACCTACATGGTTTTAACAAATCGACAAAGTTTTTTTTAAACAGAACTCCAGTTTAATAGAGAACGACTGATGCATCAGATAACTAACTCACTAACTAACTCACTGGCACTATCGAACCCGTAGGTTCATGGCCGCGCGGACATAAGCTCTACATACATCCCTATCCTGAGATAATGTTTTCCAGTCTCTGTATAATCTACTTCTCTCAAATCATAGTTAATGTTATTCTCCCACCTCATTTTTGGTCTACAAACTGGGCGTTTTCCCTCTGGTTTTCCTACAAGAAGCTTCCATGCACGTCTTTCATTCCCCCATTCGTGCCACATGTCCTGCCCATCGCAGTCTACGAGACTTAACTGTTCTTATTATATCTGGCTCCTATAAAGACCATGTAGTTCACTGTTATGAAGTTTTCTCCATTCACCATCTCTTTGGTCCAAAAAATTGCCTAAGAACTTTATTCTCAAATACTTGTAATCTCCTTTTCTCCCTTAAAGTAAGAGTCCATGTTTCGCATCCATATAATATAACTACATATTTTAATATTTTAAAAATTAATTGAGTACTCCCTGTAAGCATTCATATTGAACATCCTAAGTGGTTTTTGTGTTATTTCGTTCAGAGCTTGTGTTCAACTAAATAGCATTGACTAGATGATAAATAGGCACACAGTTCTACCTGCTTAAGCACTCCTATTTTCTGTGTTTACAAGTCTATACTGATGCCTGATACAATTAACTTTTAATGTTTCTAAGTGAACACTAAGATAAAGATAACTTGAACCTACTGCAGGCCTTGTTTTAGTGGGAGGTTAAAGCTCCCAACCTTCTTTAAACAATCGGTAGGCTCTACTAGATGTCAGCCGGGTTGTAAGCCCTGCATAAGGCCTCCTTTATCCTCAGAACATATATCATCTTCTTCTTCTTTCACGGTTTTTGCCTGTTCCATCTCACATCTGTTCAGCCAGCGCTTTCTTGATATTCCTACCTATCTTCGTCCTCCAGGATTATACATCAGTGCCATCTTTGGTATCCTATCCTCTGTCATTCTTTGCAGTTGCTCTAACCAATTGTTCCTGTGTTCTTCAATTTGTTGAGGAAGTGGTTGTACTTTTAATCCCTCTCTGTATTCGCATTTCTAATATGTTCTTCACTTGTACAACCTTTCACAGCCCTTCGGAAGCTCATTTTCCATTCCTGTATTTTACCTTTTTTCTTTTTCTTTCAGGACCCAGGCCTCACTTCCATATATCACCACTGGTAGTGGCATTGAGTAAAATTTTAGCTGCATATTCTTTCCAATTTTGTTCCTCAGTGTTCGTCTGGATGTTCCACAAATAGGCCTATGTTGACATTTCTGCATTTTCCTATTTTGGCTATATCTTGTTCTTCATAAGTTATATACCAATCCAAATATTGAAAGTATGAAACCTGTCCCAACACTTTATCGTCTATTACTATTTTTGTCCTTACTGGGTATCTTCCATGGAACGCCATTACTTTAGTTTTTTTATTTTGAAATTATATTAGGCCTATATTTCTTACATATATTATTTAATTAACAGACTGTTTTTTGTAGCTTTTCTTCTCTGTCAAAAAATAATACTATATCATCTGCAAAACATAATACATTCAATGCCTTATTTCCGCCAGAACATATATCTGGTACATATTTCCGTTAGATGTGAATCTATCCCAGTGTCATGGTGCAGCCAGAATGTTTAGTCCAGTTAAAAAAAATGACCCCCACCGGTACTCCGGCTTGTAGGGAATTGCCTTGTAAACTACACCGTACAGGTAAATATAAAACTATGATGTGTTGATTAATTGAGAGATGCAACTTCATTTGAATTACATTCCAGATGTGTGTCGTCTAGTGTTGATTAGTAACGGGCAATCCTAGAGACTAGTGACTAATGTTTGGGTGTTCTGTGCCAAATAGAATAATAATAGTGTGATGTTTAAACACGTCATGGATTCTTCGTCGATACTAAATGCTGCTTTATTTTGTTAACACACCACACAGTGATTGGCAGTTGACGAACATTCAAAGAAATGAGTAACACACATCCGTGGGCAGAACTCAAAGTAAACAAATATTTATTCCTGAAACAAAGTTCAATAATAATAACATTCTTTAAATAGGAAGTCTCTCAATCAATAAACAAAATATAAACCACAAAATACATGTTTATTTTTAAATGTATCTTAATTAGTCCACCGTTGTGGTCTCGGAGTAACATCGTTACTTCTTATGTAGACTATCGGGTCTCGGTTCGATCCCCGGTCGGGGCAAGTTTTCTGGGTGAGGTTTTTACGAGGGTTTTCCTAACCTGTAAAGAATCTCAGAAAACTTTAAGGCCTAAATGGTCCACGAATATCATCTGGCCATCACAATCAACCATATCATATTCTCCTTGTTTTTGTATAAATGTATAAGTGAATGCGTGTCTTGCCTTAAATGTTTGTGTTATCTCGGAGGTGGCCCTGGCATTAACTGTCTCAACCGGGGAGATCCTTCTTGTTCTTGTGTGATCAAAAAAATAATTGTGTGATCCAGAGTTTCAAATCCTCTCTCAACAGGTCGTGTCCCTGCAAGGCCCGGGTCGCGATGGGTACATAAAAGTATAGTATCTACTAAGGGAAAGGTTTGAGAGAAAACTTATCTTTATTAAAATATATTTATTATAATTAACTTCTTTATAGGCGCTTTAACAGATAAAGTCATATCGCGAATTTGATCTGTAGATATGTCGTAATATTTATACCGGTATTTCGTAAGTTATATGTGTTTGAATGTAGATAGTTTATTTTTGGAGCTCTGTATAAAAAAATAAACCTGTGACACGACAACTCCAAAGAGCCAAGACTGGGTGCTGTCATTGGATAACAGGAAACAGTACAGGGAATTACGTTTTAACGAGGCCCTTAAACTTAATTTTAGTTTTCTTAACCTAATGTCGCTACTTCTCATATCAATTAGCTACTCAGTTGTCCTCATGAGGCTAAGTGGACCTAGTTCAAGACCCTATAAGGAAATAAATATGTCTGCGCTATAGCCGGAAATTGAAAGGTTTATACTAGTTTAAAAATTTCGATACCATCGAGAATCCCTCTGATGACCTTCCGGCTTGTAGCGTATTGCCCCCCTTCTAATACAACACACACCAATGTATTACTTTAATACGTTCATATCTCTTAATTCTATAGGCCGAATTGTATTTTATTTAGAACAAATATTAGCTGTTCGTTGTATTTTTTTTTCTCTTTACTAACACAAGGAAGATGCATTGATGTAAAAAATAATATATCAATAATAGGGGACTAATTAATTAAATAGAAGGAATTTATTCTAACACAATTTACGGCATTTAGACAGTACAACTTACTGGAAACAACCAGAGATTCCAAATGCGATACTTTTGCTAATAAATAATTAAGAATAAAATAAAAAACAGTCTTATAACAATATATAATTAAATTATCTGAATTTGAGAATAAAGTTCTTAGGAATATTTTGGACCATAGAGAGATGAACAGACAGGCGAATGGAGAAGACTTTTTAACAGTAAGCTACAAGATCTTTATAGGAAACCAGATATAATAAAAACAGTTAAGTCTCGTAGACTGTAATTGGCAGGACATGTGGCACGAATGGGGAATGAAAGAGGGTCATGGAAAATTCTTGTAGGAAACCAGAGGGAAAACGCCTTGGTAGACCAAGAATGAAGCGGGAGAATAACATTAACCATGATTTGAGGGAATTAGATTATACAGGGGATGATTGGAAAACATTAGCTCAGGATAGGGATGTATGGAGAGGTTATATCTGCACGGCCATAAACCTAAGGGTTAGATAGAGCCAGTGAATTATTTAAAGAATGGAAATCACAGTATCTTTTTAGGACCTGAAGATAAAATAATCCGCTTCCAATACTTACATTGACATCAGTGGTTGATGCTAATTTTACACATAGTTTGATGAATGTAGAAAAGTGCATTTTCTTTTCATAATTATATTATGACCGTGGGTAAATTGGTGTATATAGGGAGAAATAATGATGCCATTGTCGGAACATGTTTTCCATACAGCTCCAAGGCCGTGTTCTAGAGCCGGTTTCTTCCATCACAATAAAAGAAGCAGGCATAGCGAGAGCAAGCAACTTCACGCGCGCAGGTATTTCACTAAGTCGTTTAAATTTGTGATTTAATATGTCTCACTTCCTGTATCTATGAATTACGTGAGTAAAAAAAAAAATAACCTGCACTTACATTAGTTCTTTGTTTATGATATTAACATTTTTATTTATTATAGTACTAGTATAAATATAAGGGGACAGTCATAAAAGTCTTTGAATATACTAATTGAAAATAATGAAATGTAAATAAATTTTCTTTTTTATTAGTATTTTATGACATTTTAGTATTGCAAGCATGTAAAATACTCGTATTTGATAAGACAACTAAGATTAAAGATCATCAAGACACCTAAAAAAAGAAATGTGACCTAAAATATATCGTATTTTTCTAGTTATTGAAAAATTTCGAAGAGAAATACCATAAAAACGCCTTCATAGACATCAAACGTGGACATTTTGGATGAGAAATCAACACCGTTACCACACCAACACAGCGTTAATAAATATTATAACGGTAATGAATCCATATACAGTAGTCCTACAGAAACATACTACAAAATATATATACACACACACACATACTGATACGAGTAATATACCAAAGCGTAGTATTGGTATACGGTTTGCCTATATGTAGAACACCATATTATTATTATTTTTATAAATTATAAATTATAGTTTCAATGTATTTCCACAATATAGAATCATTTTTTATACCTAGCTTTAACAAATGTTTGTTAGGAGAGCCTACTATATATTCTGTAAATTTATTATTTTGTTATGTTCTATTAACATTCATATTAAACTATTTACGAAATATATTTATTATGGATATATATGTAACAATACAATTTATATTGATATTTGAATTGATTTCCGAAATCTTAAAAAAATTAACCATTTAAATTTAAGTAGTCCAGTTCTACATTTAAAGTAAAGTAAAGTAAAGTAAAGGTAAAGTAATCCCACTTCAGGCCTCAGGAGGCCCTTAGGGTAGTAGGAGATTAAGGCTCCCACTTTTTCTGGACAATTGGCACTTGATGTCAGCCGGGTTGTCAGCCCTGTGTGACGGCCGCATTTACTCCAGAACAAGCGCCTGGTACTCATCTCCGTTAGAGGTTGAGTCGACCCCAGGGCCATAGTGCCGCCAATAGGTTTGGGTCAGTTTAAAAATCCTGTTATCGAATTTGTAGATAACAAACATTCGTTTATAATATATATATATATATATATATATATATATATATAAGTTTCGCCATTTTCCTAAAACTTTAGTACATATCGATTTAAAAAAAATATGATTATTGTATAACAAAATTCCAAGTTAGTCGACTTTTCAAGAATGAAAAATAAAGCATATGTAGATATGTATTTCCTCTTTGAAGTTCTAAAAGGGATCCTTATTTAAAAAAATTAGGTTCTAAAGCAATAAACTGAAAATGATAAATTTATTATTTTCATTACCATCCTGACCACCGCCTGTGGTCTCGGGGTATCGTTCTGCCTTGTCACGCAGCGGGCCCGGGTTCGATCCCCGGTCGGGACAGTTTTTCGGGATTTTTCCTCACCTATAAGACAAATGTCAGGAAAACTTTAAGGCCCAAACGGTTCCCGAAATCATATGGCCATCATCATCATCCTTATCATCATCGTCATCATCCTTCACCGGTGTGGAAAGCAACGGGAAGCTACCACACCTTCAATTCCCTAGTAAAGCTGCAAAACATAGCATGAAAATGCTATGATTGCAGTGAAAGACCTGCTCTCGGGCAGAATTACTGTGGATGGATTATCATCCTCACTAAGTAGGCTATAGTATAGACTAATACAAATACAATCACCGATCTCTCTTCTTCACTCTTTCATAATTCTACTTACAGCTATAAATCACGATTCAAAAAATTCTCCATTAATATCAATCTCCTTTACAATTAATTTTAATGGGTTATGTAAGTTAGCAGTTTTCTGAAATTGTGCTTAAATTAAAAATGAACCATGTAAACGTCATCCATCCGCGAGTATGAAACCCGAAACATTAAAGCACAATTGGTAGCATTGGAACGCACATTTTTTCTTGTTGGTCTCTTCGAATATTCGCTCAGAGGCTAAAATTATTTCACGATATGTTTATATATATGTATGGAAAGTTGGTTAAGAATGATAAAAGTAGCTGCAATAAAAAAAAATCTCTACTTCTATATGTTATTATTAAACACAATTTTGTTAATTAAGGGTAGCTTATATTTAGCTTTAAAAATATATATGTACTTTAAGACATCTTAAAATATTTAGTCTGAACGTATTTTTAAAAATTTGAAATTTCGCGATCTCATACCAATATATAGGTAAGTTTTCTCATCTTCTGTATTAAATAAGAAAGTGAAATATCAACAAGTAGTCATTATATCGAAAAATCTTACAAGCTCGTTTATTGTCGTACCCGTAACATTCTGAATTTAGGATATAATTAAATTTTAACTTCAATTTTTTTTTCATAGACCCTATAAATCATTTATGGGAAAAAAATATTTTGAAGGACTATTTTACTGAATCTGCGAAAAGAGCTTCAACGTATAGCGAGTAATGAATGAAGTGCCCTGAAAATGTTATAGTCCTATCTCAATATAGTTCATGAGAAAAGAACACTACAATACAATTATTTTTATCAACATTACTATAGTACGTATCTGAATAATTTTAGGTCAAGTTATTTCCTTTATAAGTTCGAATAGGACTTTTCCATTACGAAATAGATACTTATAAGTAAACCATATATCGTGCTTAACTATTCACTATTATTATCCATCCATAGTAATTCTGCCCGAGGGCAAGTCTTTCACTGCAATCACAGCATCTTCATGTTAATGCTTTGCAGCAATTGATAAATTTATTTGTTGAAATTCTCTCAATAACAATTGGTATAACTCTATGGGAATTATAGGTGTGGTAGCTTCCCGTTGCTTTCCACACCATTAAGGATGATGATGATGGTCTGATAGCTTTCGGGGACCGTTGGGCTCTACGCTTCCTGACATGTGCCTTGTAGGTGAGGAAAAAAACCCGAAAAAACTCACCCAGCATCCTGTCTCGTCCGGGAATCGAACCCGGGCCCACTGCGTGACAAGGCAACACGCTACCTCGAGACCACAGCGGCGGACACTATTATTATAATTAAATTATTATTATTAGATTAAAATCTTATCGTTTTCTTTAATTATTTAAAAATCAATTCAGATTGAATGTTTAAGTAGGCATATATATATGCCTAACTGCACCTTTAATTAACACAAAATATTTAATAGGCCTATCAGTAATTTGAATCACAGATTTTTTAGTTACTTTTTCCTTTCTCCGCAATGGACTTCTCTTAACAGAATTGTAGTAACTGACAAAATATAATGAAACACGTTCATCATCATAACTTCACGGTTAAGACCATATTGCGTGTTCCGACTTCAAAGTACTGTTGAAATTTGTTTTCCCCATCTCTGACCAAGGTCCCTCATTCCGTTGGATGGTACTACAAAATTAGATGGGACAGTCTATCACGAGACATTCTTAATGCGAAGACTTGAGAAATAAGTCAACCATACCATATAACCGTGACCGAAACATACTGGCTAAATTATCTGATACGGCATTGAAATTATATCGTATCTACATAAAATATAAATATTAATTTAACAATGTTATAGACTAAGATGCTTGTAAAATATGGCGGTGCTAATTTCTACTTTCACAGTACAAATGCCAATAAGTTCTAACTTCAATTTACAACTTGCATTATACAATATTTAAGCGAGAGTTACAAGTACTTTATTTCCGATCAGTCGCCACACATAGAAACTCGTTAGTGAATCAATGGTTCTGAAAGTGCAGTGACCTAGTTCCTATAGAATTATACTCGAGAATATTAAAAAAAGACAGGTAGGGGAGGAGAAAATAAAAAAAAATGTTCTAAAAAAAGACTGGAGGCGAAATGGTGTGTCTTATAGGTAAGTGGTCATGTGAAAGTATTTAGCGGTGAGTTTATATCTGAAGTATCGGCGAGCTTGACGTATTTCTTGTGGATTCTCTGCAGGATTGACTTTCATCATTTAGCAGCTCCTAACTTGGCAAATTCTGCTGTACTCAAGATGTTGGAGGAGGAAGAGAGACAGCGAGGAGGCAAGGGTGAGTACGTATGCACGTGTTAGATATAGGCCTACTGTTACCACATCTTTTTAACATTCTACATACATAGCGAGAAGTATCCAAAGAGGTGAACCAGTCATTTTCATAGGAGGCCTTGAATACTAAATCTGTTACATTAGTAGACCCTGAAACTCGTTAGAGTCTTCTTGAAAACTAGTTTATTAGTGTGTGATGTGTAGAAAGATTTTATCAACTTTAAACAAGAAATCTCGGAAGGATATCAAATATCACAGTCTTGTTTATTACGATGAGACCACATGCATATTAGACCTATAAAATATACATGTATTTGCTAATATAGATAACTGGCATACATCTGCAGTAGAATCACATCCTAATATTCCTATTAGGCCTAGTTAATTAAAAGAATGTTCACTCTAAAATTTATAAGAAAATATAACATACCTGAATTCAAATGAAGGTTACAAGGAAAGAACTAGGTAAAGAACTTTTTGTCGAAATGGAATTTGAAATGTCATTAGATTCTCCATAGAAAGTACTACATTTTAGAAGTGTGAAACAGTAGTATACACAGTATAGTCATGGTTTATTTACCTCCAAAGTTTGATTTACAGGTAAGGAAATATGGATGTTGTAAACTAAAAGTACGTTTTCTAGGTTTTAAGGAAAAAGTGACATACCTAGTTCTTCCTTGTATCCTTTCAATGCAAAATGTTATAGGTGAAAAATAATTTATATAATTCAGGGACAATCGCAAATATCTTCAACAAATCACTATGTTAATGATATAAAATAGCTGCAATTTTATTTCTAGTAGCCCTAAATTCGGGTTACATATTGTTCTTCGCTGGAATATCATTAGCTCTTATAATCAATTAGCATACAAGTAAAAATAGCTTCTGTTCTTGAATTAGGTTTATTAATGATATTTTCTTCCGGCTCTAAAGCGCGAACGGTTAGACGCTCATCTCTCACCGCCAGGGCCTCGATATTGAGTCTCGGTCACTCTGGGTGGGTTCCGTGGTGGACAAAATGGTGCTTGGGCAGGTTTTCCTCCAGGTTTCTCAAGTTTTTTCCTAATACAAATTTCTCTCAATTTCCCCATTCTCATCTCATCCATTTTGTTTCATATCATGTATCTGCCTATGTTGATGATGCGTCAGGCGTGGTCAGTCGGCACCTTGTCACTCACAGACCTCTATAAATATAGGGGCTTCATTTCATCTCATTCCTCGACCCTACCCTAAGTTTGTAACGAGTTAAGAATTTTATTATTTTGTTAATGGTTTTTCTGTTTTTTATATTTTATTTATACTCATATGGGGAGGTCCCCATTGCCCTTGTGTGGTCAAAAGAGTATGTGTGATCCATAGTTAAAATCCCTCTTCCGACAGATCGTGTCACTGTAAAGGCCTGGGGGGCGTGTGGCACGTAAACTAAGGTGAGAAGTTAAACTGCGTTAATGAAATAGGATGGAATATTTTATTTAACGATGGTAATTTATAGCTAAGGTAATTAGTGTGTCAGTTCAAACCTGGGAGTGAAATGGTCGACAAATTTTGCTCAGATGCCTCTTTTTTTTCATCTATGGATTCTTTTACATGACGTAAATCTGCGACATGGGTCCCACGGCTTTAGTTCCTTTCCGAAATATTTACGTCCTATAAAATCTATCGGACCCGGCCGAGTTTGAACCCACGAAGCTATAAAAAGGTCCCTTACGTCACTTTAATTAATGAATGAACCTTTACAAGTTAGACATCAGTAGATTGAAATTAGAGGAATAACCATACTACATCAACAAAGTGTCAGTATCAGACTGTTCTCCAGAGGCGAGCATGCAAACCACTAGCCCAGCCCATTAGGACCAACTTTATTAATGGTATTAAGTACATTAATTTTGTTTGGCACAGTGATGTCAGCCGGAGTGCAGGGTTCAATCCGGCTATAGTCGATGGAATTGGTAAATCGTAAATTAGAGGACACGACTTTCTTCGGAGGGGGCGATAAACAATGGCAATCCTGTGTTGGAGAGAATTTTTGGGATATTAATGAACCCTCTAAAATGCAACACATGATTCACAAGATTTCCAGGTTTAGGAGTTGATCTTATTGAGGTTGTGGTTAGCCTAGTAAGAAAACAGACGAGTTTTAATCTCGAAGCAAAACAATTGATGAAACTTAATTATTACATTATTTAAATATTTTTTACTAAAACGACCATCATGACCATGACAAAATATTAACATGTCTTTATCAATGTTGCATATATCACAGAACATGCCTGAAAGACTAACGTATGAGCAACGTTTCTAACTTTCACTTTAAAAACTTATTACAGATCTCTCATAAAATATCATACACACGAGACATATTTACTTATTTAAATAAAATTCAGTTTATCGATTATTTTAAATTTTATATAAAGATTCTGGCAATATACATTAGCCTATGCATCCAATCAATGAAATCTTCATGTTTCATGTAAACTAATTGTCAAATCATAAAACTATAACTTTTACTTTCAGAAAATGAGGAAACGAAGAAAAAACTATAAACATTTTCAGGTGCTTTCCGCTTCTCCCCTATAAATCATAAAGTTCTGAATGTATTGATTACTAAATTATTTCATTTTTAATGAAGTTCATGTATTCAATAAATATTAAATTTATTTTCAATTTAAGTAGAACAGTCTATAACATTGAGCAACAAAAAATAAACTTTTTTTTTGTGTCTTAGAAAGAAATATATGTGATTCTGATAGTATTTTTTCTCCTGAATTCAAATATGATACTGGTTTTTCCCCATCACGCAAGGTTTCCGAGAGACAGGAATTTATAATTTCAAACACTTTAATATTTTCTACATTCGTAACTACACAATATTCGAACATTCGGACTCACCTAGAAAGTAAGAAATGACGATTTTTTTGTTATATTTCGCCTGTGGAGCATCCCTTTTGATGGTCCAACAATAATCGGCCAGCATATTAGGATTCCATTTACCTTGATTTCTCTTTTCCATAACTGAAATCTCCTGAGTTAGCTCATTTGGTTGTATTTTACAATGGACAAATGGACCAAAAAAACGTTTATTAATAAAATAATTATATAAATACATTAATTGAAATTGAAATAAAAAAAACTGTGGGTGATGGAGAAAGTTCGAATATATATTTGAAAACAGGATAAAAAAACTGCATTAAGTACAACTATTGGTACTCATTAGACAAAAATCATGTTGACTAGAACAATTATTGGAATTTGCTGCTAAGGTATAAGACTCAGTTGTGAATGAAATGATGTACTGTTAACGTATATTATTATTCCAATATAAACATGTCACATAATACATTTATTCGGTTAACGTAGTGAAAAAATAAATATATGACATTACTTTAAACTACTAATAATTATTCATTCCTCAAAATGATACCGACTGATTTACAATTTCCACAAATGTCGATATTCGATAAGTAATAAATAATTAGGGTTCCTGGTAAAAATAAGTATGTATATGTTATGCAGTAGAATAATCATATTTGAAATAAGCAAATATTGTTCATGTGACAACATTTTACGAACGTTATTGCAGGATAAAGTTAAATAGGGTTGCCTTATATCATAGTTCTTACTATTTAAATAATCCCCTAGAGGGACGTGAAACCAAACAGATTAAGATGTTCAATGTAATCAGGTTTTCGAGTTTACTGGTTACACCCAAGATATGGCCTCTTCGCTTCGATAACTAATTATGCTATTAATCTGATACCTTCGTTAGTATGGTCATGTAACAATATATGAGATGAAATGATTACAGAAAAACTCTCTCTTTTCCTTAAAGAAGGACTGAGCCTAGTAAATCTTAACTTTAAATAATGAAAATTGGGAATTTCGCTCAATATCCTTCATGAAAATATGTAGGGCTAAATTATATAACTTTATGGCACGACAGTCTTAGAAGGTCTCTATTTTCCTTAAAGAAGGACTGAGCCTAGTAAATCTTAACTTTATATAATGAAAATTGGGAATTTTGCTCAACATCCTTCATGAAAATATGTAGGGCTAAATTATATAACTTTATGGCACGACAGTCTTAGAAGGTCCTTATCCTATCAGTCGTCTGCTGATCTCAGATTCACATATGTAAATTACAGAGGTGAAGGAACATCCAGCAAGTATAGGGATTGAACGTGGTCAACATATCGGGTTCCCCAACTGTTGTAGCAGGTTTTCTCAACCTGGAGCCTCAGTATATTGTAGCTATCCAAATATTTCACGATCCTTGTGGGTACTGATCGCATACTGGCCGAAATTCAATGAGAAAATGTATTTCCCCATGGAAATTCGAACCGATACGAGTCCCGTAGCTCTGTGCTATCATAATGTCTTAGACCACTCGGCTAAAGCCGGTATTATATATATCTTAATATATAAAAAAATTCGTGTCACGTTGTTTGTCCGCGATGGAATCCTAAACTACTGAACCGATTTTAATAAAATTTTGCACACCATGTGCAGTTTGATCCAACTTGAGACTTAGGGTAGTTTATAACTAAATTTATAGTCGCATTATTTTTGATTGCAAATTATTTGTTTATTATTTAACAAAGAGTTATAATTATCTGTGAATTCCATACGATTCTAACAGATGGCGGTGTAATTATCTGTGAGTTCCATACGATTCTAACAGATGGCGGTGTAAGGTAATTTGGTAAGGTAATTGGTTTATTATTTAACAAAGAGAGATCCAGATGGCTGTGCTTTTTGTTGCAACCGCGAATTTCAATTGAATTACAAATATTGATTATTTCATAATTTAAGTGTGTTCAGTGTTTATTTTATTTTCAATATTATTAATTTCATGTGTAAGTATTACTTTTAAGTAATCTGGCTGAATACAGCAACTTAATTTAATTTTTTTAATGTATACCTTAGCCACAGCAACGCGTGGCCGAGACTTCTTATGTGTGTATATATATATACAGTATTGTAGGACTTTGTTAAACATACAATGTTAATTTACTATTATGGGTCGCAAGGGCAGCAAGCCGTACGTGCTGTTGACAGTCCGTATCAATAAAATAATGTCTAGTAAATCATATAAAGTAGATAGAACAAACAAAAAAAAACACTCTAGATAGCAATACAATTACATTATACATTAATTAGGTTACTAAAATTGTTAATTATTAATGATGTCTACCGCAGCAGTAGACGAAACGTCGAGTAAGAAGACAACCAGACCACGGCCTATAAGCCCGGAAGACGAACCAAATATGAATGATATTATACTTTACTTACATATTTATTTATTCACGAATGAAAGTTGTTCTTATTATCCGCGTTTCGTCCCCAAATTTACCCATATTTATCCAATTTTTTGGGTTTACCATTAACTCGTAGCATGTCAATCTTTCACTTCAGAAATCTTTCCGGTAACAACTGACGCCTCCAATATTCTAAATCTTTACATTTCCTAATATATGTATTTCACCTTCAAAGTTCCCGCACATTGGACATATTCGCATATCGCAATTGTCGGTAATTTTTAGAAATTTCCATGCCTCCAACCTAAACCAAGCAAGTACTGATCTGTCTTTAAATCCTAGATTGAATAATTATAGGCCTACACACATACTGTCCACCGCTGTGGTCTCGAGGTAGCGTGCTGCCTTGTCACGCAGCGGGCCCGGGTTCGATTCCCGGTCGGGACAGACTCCTGGGTGAGGTTCTTGAGTTTTTCCTCACCAGTAAGACAAATGTCAGGAAGCTTAGGCCCAACGGTCCCCAAAAATCATCCGATCATCATTATCATCATCATCCTTCACCGGTGTGGAAAGCAACGGGAAGCTACCACACCTATAATTTCCTAGTAAAGCTGCAAAGCATAGCATGAAAGACCTGCCCTCGGGCAGAATTACTATGGATGGACACACATACTGTATAACTTTTTTGCCATGGTCAGTAAACTAAACATTCTGACTATTTTAAAATCTCAATATGCTTGGTTAGACGAGTCTCTTAGGGTAGGTTCATAAACCAGATATAGGAATGCATTTGGAAAAAGGCATGATCACATTTTATAATTCTGAATTTTAATGCTGGATGAGTAATAAAACAATAACATTCAAATCATCCTGAGTGATACATACTGTAAAGCTATCTATAATGGCGTAGCCCATTGTTGAGTCATAGCCTCTCATTTGTAAGAAGTTTATTTGCTCATAGATATCATGGATGGCATGCGGTGAACGCACCGCCAACTAAGGTATCTAGGACGTTGAGGTCGGTAAATGTTACTTAGATGCCTTTTTAATCAGGTTTAAGGATATTTTACGGGCCTGAAAAATCTTCAGACTCGGCTTAAAGTCACTCCCGGAGGACTTGCTCTTTGGATTTTTCCGTCATATAAAATCCATCGACCCCGGCACATACTATAAATAGTAGGGAAGAATTAAATATATCTATACCTAACTCACTGGCACTATTGAACCCTTAAGTTCATGGCCGCGCGGATATGAGCTCCCCATACATACCTATTTTGAGCTAATACTTAATAAATGCTAATGGTAGAGAGAAAGTAGATAGGTAGGTACCATTTTATTCATCGATGCTCGTTTACTATTCAGATCATTAGCATCTCAGTTCAAATCTGGATGAGAAAGGAGGGGCAGTTTATATTTAAAGGTATCTAGATATTCTTTCACCTGCCTTGTATCTACTACACGGAATCCACAGCTTTATTTTCCTTTCGAATGAAGCCATATTCATTATTTTACGCCCTTAAAAATCATTCAGATTAGGAACAGATAAACGCGCCCAATTGTAACAATCTGTAGGATAACTAATAATAATAATAATAATAATAATAATAATAATAACAATAATAATAATTTATCGATCCCTGCCTTATTTGAATCCGCAAACCTCGAAGCCAGAGATAAGCCTGGTATAATATTTAGTTTTTTATTTAATTTTAGCAGTAATAACCCGTAAATCCAATATTAGCATTAATTTTTATACAACATATTTATTGAAGGAAAAAAATTAAAATTACATTTTATATGCTTATTATTGTATTATATAAATGTAAATAAAAAGTCGAAATTTCAAAACTACTAATTTCAATTTCTATATTTCCTATAACACACGTGTGAGATATTTAAAGGAAGCTAAAAATATTACTAGATCAAAAAAGGGTGTTATTCCGAAATAATTATATTTCGGCCTAACTTATTTCTATAATATTACATTTCCCTGTATATATTTATATCATAAATATGTGTATTTTACAGGAAGAGCAAGAACATTTTTAACAATAAAAGTAAAAAAAAGGGGGGTAAAAGGATCCCTTTAAAGGCCTTACGAGACCCTTGAGTTAGTAGGAGGTTGAGGCTCCGATCGTTTTAGACAATCGGCACGAGATGATACTCGTTTCAATTAGAGGCTGAATCGATCCCGGGCCATAGTGCCACCAGAAGATATAGTTACTTTAATGTTGGTGACCCCATCGGGAAACGTACCCTTGACCTTCCAGCTTTTAGCTTACTGCCTTAACCAACTACGCCACGACTTGCACCTGATAGTAAAAGTACCAATAGTTAACTGTTAATCTGGAAAAATACCAACGTGTAAAATTGAACTATGTTATAAATAATTCCATATGACACATACGAGAATCCTTGGACTCTGAACACTGCTGTAAATTCAAGTCAAGTTATATCTAATTAGTTTGTACATTTCGCGTAGGACGATTACATTCAGATTTGAATACAGTTGGCCCATTTTATTTACATGACATAATTTCGGATTTCAGCCATAAAAACTAACTTAAGTCATCAAGGTTACTTATTTTAAATTATTTAAATACATTTTACAATTATGTAGATATAAATCTATTAATTACAAAATATAAAAAAAATAAATTTCGTGGATTCTAACATCAAATATATTTCTTACATTCAGTGCACACTGAAAACATTCAAATTTAGATATTAATTGTGGAATGTCAGTATAATTAGGTGCCCTGATTATAAATAAAAATAACTAAAAATAATATCACGATGTTCGAATTACAATGTTCTTATTAATTTGTTGATATTAGATACATAATTTTGTGATTTTCATCAATCATGTCTTTAGATATAACATTTTATAGAATATCCATCCATTCGTAGTAATTCTGCCCGAGGGCAGATCTTTCACTGCAATCATAACATAGCTATGCTTTGCAGCTTTACAAGGGAATTATAAGTGCGGTAGCTTCCCGTTGCTTTCCACGCCGGTAAAGGATGATGATGATGATGATAATGATAAGGATGTTGATGATGGCCGGATGATTTTCGGGGACCGTTGGGCCCTAAGCTTCCTGACATTTATTTGTCTTACCCAGGAGCCTGTCCCGACCGGAACCCGGGCCCGCTGCGTGACAAGGCAGCACGCTACCTCGAAACCACAGCGGTGGACCTATAGAATATATGTAGTTTTATTAATTTAATGAATTTATTTATTCTAATTAATTAGTAAACACGAGTTTACATAATTAAAAAAATATTTAGTATTACGTATTACCTCTTTTTTAAAAAAAATCGTATGTTGTAAGTCTGGAATCGGTTATAAATCTCTCAACCTGCAGCAAAAAATGTTGACAGCTATTCTAAATGTTAATTAGGGGAACTTGTTAAAATAAATCACTAACTGGAATTAACATCCTATCCATGAAGTTAAATCTGAGCAGTTTCATGAAAAAACTACAAATTTGTTTTGTTGAAATTCTGTATTATCGTATTTTTAGCTGACCGGGTGAACTTTAATTACTATTACTTATTTTAGGAATTCTCACTATGAGGTAGGACCTATATTCATTAAGGTAGAATATGTTTATCACTCACCTCATATTGTTCTTCTTATTTGATTATAAACTAGTTTCGGAACATAGTTTCTGTTCCATCCTCAGTATCATCACGACCGTTGTTCTGTCGTCTTGAAGAGTTGTCCTTCTCTCCTTCCATTGGCTGACTGAAAAACCTCGAAACCAGGTCATTCTCACCGGGAATTTCAAAGTTCATTAATTTCTTCTTTTCGCTTTTTTGAATGTAGATCTTTTCCCAAACAGTAAGTTCTTTTGGTTTTTCTATTTGTTTTAATAATTTTGCTTCTTTCTCGATAAGATGTTTTTCAGACCATGCATGGGCAGCCACTGCAGATTTTTCTACTTCCCCTTTCTTGACATTCCTGAGATGTTCTTTAACTCTAGTTTTCAAATTTCTTTTAGTTTTTCCTATGTAGAATTTCTCACATTCTTCACATTTAATTTGATAAATCCCTGATTTGTTTTCTTCTTTAATTTTCTCATTCTTATTAGGTCTAATCAGTCTACTGATGCTGTAGTCATTTTTGGGTGCTAACCTTATGTTGAAATCTTTAAAAAAAATTTGATTTAATTTATATTCATGAATCTTATTCAACATTATTAATACAGATTTCAAGCAAAACTCTACTACAAACTTGTACTTTTTGTCATACGTTTTTCCAGGTTCGTGGGTATTACGTGATCTACATTACTCTAAAACTGAAGGTTGTTCATAGTTTTATTCAATTCCAGTCCAAGGAACCGAATATCGAATGTTAAGCCATTTAATATCCATGGGACACGCTGTAGCGTGGTTAAGGTAATACGTTACAATTCAGAACGTCGCGGGTTCGATTCCTGATGAGGTCAGGATTTTTAAACTGGCATATACCTTCTGACGACATCATGGCCCTGGGGTGACTGAATCTCTAACAGAAAAAGTGCCAGACTTTTCTGGAGGTAAATGCGGCCTTCATGCAGGGCTGACTTCTCATACCGATTGTCTATTGCCGAAGGGCCTCCTGGGGTATGTAGTGGGATAATTTTAACACTTTCTATAACTATTCTTATCGTATTATACATATGTCTATGTACTATGATTAAAGTAAAATCAGAGGGTCCGGTTTCGATCCCTGGTCGGGACAATTTCCTCATTTGTAAGACAAATATCAGGAAACTTTAAGATTTAAATATTCCCTGAACAACATATGAACATCTTAATCGCTCTTTTTGTATTCACCTTGTTTAATATGAAAGTGAGAGTGAATGATGTGTGTTGGGTTAAATGTTCGTAATGTCTCGGAGGTGGTCCCGGAATTGAGCTGATTACTAATCCTGGGAGGCCCTCCAGGTCCTTGTGTGGTCAAGAAAGTGATCCAGAGTTAAAAAGTCGATCCCGACAGGTCGTGAAAGGCCAAGGAGGCATAGGACATATAAAAGTAATTACAAAAAGGATATGTTAAACTAAGGAAAGAGAGAGAGAGATTACAATTGAGCCCTTGAGTATTAAAATGAGCCATGCCCATTAGGGCACATTTCGAGAAACGGCATTTTTTCTATAAACAGGTTTAAATTATATATTATAAACAGTATACAAAGAACATATATTTTATTTGTTTTAGTACACATGTGGTAATAGCCTACTAGAAAAATACACTTAAAATATAAATATTAGTAGATGTGGTCACTTACAAATGTACTAAAAATGGACATGGCCCATTTTAATACTTAAGGGCTCAATTATGCACCAGATAAAATGTGAAAGACGAAACCATCGCTTTCCCTTAAAAACAACACATCTATTAAATTTATTTAATTATATTGTTTGGTTAAGTGGTCTACTTATCTCTTAAAGCAATTCATACAATCGAGGTCTCGCCGCATTATAAATTGGCCAATAACTGTTTCCCATAATATATAAATGCCTATCTTTCTACAAAAATACGATAGTGCTAAATACTGGAGTAAAATTTAATTTGCTAATGAAAATCTCAACCTGATTTTGTACTACTGTATATGGATAAGAATAAATCTGCACTAGTAATAAGTAACAAGATGCTGTTAATGGAAATGACTGGTTTGCCATCTGGTCTACTCCTCCAATTTCCTATCTTTGATAATAATGACTCAGTTGGTAAACATTACTACTATGTATAACATTAACCTATTTCTTTCTTTAATTGAAATCTTACAAATATGATTAATTCATCCTCGTGTTCTTCTTTCCCACACATAAGTGTTATGTAAATAAATTAACATTATTATCAAATAGTTTTTTCACTACTTTATTAATCTTATTTAAAACACATTAGATGTATTTACACATTTCTTAAAGAGTATATTATAATTTGTACTATATCTCAAATAAGAAAAACAAAATGCTGTCGTGCATTTTTAAATAGGAAGAGGATGACTTATTTTAAGGAAAATTAACGTGCCCTGATATTAAAAATAAATATCACATAACACAGACTGCCCTCTTCCGAGCTATGTTCCAGTTGTAATGTAGGCAAAAAAAAAAGTATATATATATATAAGACTGCATTTTCTTTTGTCGAATAATGGTTTTATCTTTAAACGTGTAAGAAAATGTAGTTCCCTCTCTCACACTAGAAATAAAGGATATAAAAATAATTAAAAATATGCATTATCTAACCCATGTCTGTATAAGTTATATGGGAGAATATTTTAATATGTATTTACAATTTTAATACATTAAATAAGCAGTTATATTTTTACGCATGTGCAATGCAGAATACGTTTGAATTTCAATAGTTTCACAATTTCTGTAGAATTTCTTAAACTTTGGAAAATAAGCATTTGAAAATCGAAGATAAACTGGTTATTTTATATTTTCAAACAGTTTAATGAAAAATGTTCTACATTAACCGTTGAGTATATGATGAAAATAACAGCAGAATTTACAGGTGAGTCAGCATGGGACATAAATTCTACTCATAATGAAATTGTACCGGTAATTAAATGTTATCTATTGACATCATGGAAAAAGCGCAAACGTCTAATTAAGTAAGCCCAAATATAATTGTTGTCATAAATAAATAAGAAATGGAGGAAATTCCTATTTATTGGTACCATCTTATGTTGCATTCAGTCTTATTTTCCGTAAAATACGATGCTGCCTAAGAACAATGTTTCTATCGTACACTATTCAACCATATGGTAGTTAAAAGTAGTACTGTTCCTCCAATAGATGGAATCATCGGAGTAATAACTAATGCAAGTTTGTTTCAGTACAACTGGAACTTAACTCGGAATTAGTATAGAAAACCCAATAGACAGAGTCGGCGGAGTAGTAACTTACGCAAGTTTTTTTTTTTTTTTTTTTTTTACAGTGCAACTGGAACTTAGCTCAGAATTAGTATAGAAAATATTATACATGGGTTAGAGATAAAGAACGTAAAGGGGAAGAAATATCTTGTTAAACAAAATTATGATGGGTGTATGGTTTCTTTATTTGAATTTCTGACAGATTAAATTGCTCATGTGATAGTCTGCAAACCTTATATATATATATATATATATATATATATATATATATATATATATATATGGACGAGTTGAAGATATAGTGGTGTAAATCACTTTTTTTGCAGAAACGCATAATGAACTGTAATAATTAAATTCGGGAAGAACAATGTTATCATTTTAGGGGTGTCACCAGAGACCAGATTTAACACAGAGTTTAAATTGTAGTCATATTGAATGTGTGGGCCCATAATGGTTATTACTGCTAATACGACTTACGCCATTGTAACTTCAACCAGTCCATATTAGGATTCGCGTAAATGGAACTTTTCAGCTTCGATTGAGTAATATTACCCTTTTATTTTTATTGTGTCAGATCCATGAATATCCTAATAGTACGTATTTGTAAAATGATTCATGATAATTTTTAACTATTGTATATTATTTAAACTTCTTGACATATTGATTAGCTCTAAATAAGGTAAATTCAAAGCAATTAATAATATTGAACTGATATATCGTCCTGATTTTATGAAGGAAACATGTCGCACATTTCTAATTTATATCATAATAAGTTCCTCTTCGTCTGTGAGTCTTCTAGAAACCTATTTTAGTACGTGTGCCACATTATTCCTTAATAATTACAAAGCTTGGATTATAATGTCATTATTATTTTAAATTGCCACATATTGCCAAGGATTACTATTTGCTCGTTACTTACGTTAAATATGATGTTTAAAATATATTTTTATTAAAAAAATAGTATTTAGGTATAATTATTTTTATAAGTGGTAATAATAATAATTATTATTATTAATTAAATAAAAATAATACATAGTTTTCTTTGATTTTCATATTTATTATATAATTCAGTGACAGCTGTTTCGGTACGCTGTACCTTCTTCAGACATGTTAACAAATTTCACAATTTCATAATTTAACATGTCTGAAGAAGGTACAGTGTACCGAAACAGCTGTCATTGAATTATATAATAAATATGAAAATCAAATAAAACTACGTTTTATTTTTATTTAATTAATAAATATGGATTTTCATCAAGTAAACACCAACTCAATTGATTAATAATAATAATAATAATAATAATAATAATAATAATAATCAACAAGGATTAAGCCCAATGGCCTGTTCCGAACTCATTATAGGTCGAATTGGTTCCTTCCATCTCTTCAATGGTCTTCCCAACAATCTTCTCCCTTCTGATTTATAATTGTACATTCTTCTTGGTATGCGCTGTTCATTCATTCGTAATACGTGCTGAAGGTAAGGTAATAATAATAATAATAATAATAATAATAATAATAATAATAATAATAATAATAATAATAATAATAATAATAATAATAATAATAATAATAATAATAATAATGATGATGATAATAATAATAATAATAATAATAATAATAATAATAATAATAATAATAATAATAATGAAGTGTTGAAATTGATATATTTCTTTTCTCTACAGAAAATAGAATTTTAAGAAAAAATTTCTTGATTTTATGCGAAGAGAAAATATGCCATGCCTAATAGTGACTGTTTCTCCATTTTCTATTTGGGTGAGCATTATTGTTAGGCTGAAATTAAAAAAAAAAAAAAGCGCGCGGTTATATTTACTGTGACCGCCTCCATGGAGTAACATTTGGCTGGCAGCCCAGATATACAGGGTTCCATTCCCGGCTATACCATAGAAATATTTCTTTCGGTATAGAGTCGTAAGGACAACTGAGTACCAAACTAGATATCAGAAGCAGCGAAATCCGGATAGAAAAACTGAAACTATGTCTAATGGATTGTGTCATGATAATCGTATGATTTCCCGTACTGTGGTTTCTTAGCCAATGACACCAATCACTTTAGTTGGCCTTAGCCCATCGAAGTTATGGTGCCATGCTTTTTTGTATATAGTAGTCTACCATAAATAACTATTTTTTATGATGGCATTTATTAAACTGGCGTATTGAGATCATTGACTACAGAAATGTTAACCCCCGCACAGAATCTCATGTGCGATTCTAGAGCATTCTTTGTTGAACTCCCACCGAAATATACATTTCCAAAAGCACCAATCAATATTCAGAATTCAAAAATACGTTTACACATGCGAGAGTAGTTCTATTTCTCTCGATAACGTGACAGGTCTAGAAGGCCCTTGGCCTACCATCCGGCTGCTGGCCTCAAATCTGCATGTAAATCACAGAGTTAGACGATCATCCAGTCAGTGTAGGGGTGACATATGATTAGCATGTCGGGTCCTCCAGCCATTATAGCAGGTTTTCTCAACCTGGAACTGCTGGAACTGCTACTTATTTAGCTACCCAAATGCCGCGCTATACTGGAAGAGCACCGGTACCATACTTGCAGAAATTCCACGAGAAAATTTCTTTCCTCATGGAGATTCGAACCAGCGCAAGTCTCATTCCTCTGCGACAGCCTCTCGGCTACAGCGCGGGACGCGAATATAGTTGCAGAGTTTGGAAAATCAAAATGTTTTACTGAAAACTTCACTTAATTAAGATCTAAGTAAGAGAAAATATAATGTAATTGTAACAAATCTTTATTTATATTATTAATTTCCCTTATGTGGGCACATGCGGCTCCGTGGCACAAGCGGTTAGACGCTCGCCTCTCACCGCTAAGGTCCCGAGATCGAATCTCCGTCACTCCATGTGGGTTTTGTGGTGGACGAAACGGAGCTTGGGCAGGGTTTTCTCGAGTTTTCTCCCGTTTTCCCCTGCCACAAATTTAATTCCACCATTTCTCCGTATTCATTTCATCCATTTCGTTTCATTTCATGCATCCGCCTCTGTGACGGTGTGTCAGGAGTGGTCGGACTGCACCCTTGTCGCTCACAGACCTCTATAAATATAGGGGCTTCATCTCATCTCATTCCTCGACCCGACCCTGAGTTGGACACGAGTTGAGGATGTTTTATTTTATGTGTGCACATATGATTATTCAAGTACCAAGTAACCGCAACTGAAGCCTAATCTAATATATAAAAATGAATGTTTGTTTGTTTGTTCGTACTTTATGCGCGCCCATACCGATTGTGATGGGGATTTTTGCAAAATGTTCAGGAGATTCCCGGGATGAACATAGGCTATAAGAGAGTTGAGATACTCAACTCCTACACCCTTAAAAAACATCCTTTGTAGTGAAAAACGAGAGAAAGTCCCTTTTTTTACCCTTAAATGGCTTACGCTGCATAACAAATAGACAAAATTAATATACACAGAATTGAATATCTCAAAAAACTCCATACAAATGTCCGCGACAGCGTATGTTTATCTTTTACAGATAACACACAATAGTCATTTTTATCTTTCATTGATGCTAAGGAGATCAGGATAAGTAGATTTCCGGGCAAGCACGTGCTGCCATACCACTCATCCGATTGTCATGGGGCTTTTTGCAAAATGTTCAGGATTTAGGTTATAAGAGAGTTTTAATGCTCAAGCCCTTCGCCCTTAAAAATCACCTTCTGTAGTGAAAAAACGTGGGAAAATGTTGCTTTCCTGTAAGCTCAAATGGCTTACACTGCCTAAACCATAACAAATACACAAAATTATTGTACACAATTCAATATCTCAAAAAACTGTATACAAAAGTCCGCGACAGCATATGTTTATCTTTTAAGCATAACTCACAATAACTATTTTGGTCTTTCATTGATGCCAAGAAGATCGGGATAAGTAGATTGCCGGGCAAGCATAGTACCGCACGGCGGGTATTCTTTTATGGATAAGTCAAAATGACGAAGTTTGTCTTTCAGCTCATTTATGCCAAGTACATCGGGTTGCGTAGATTCCCACGCAACGCCGGGTAATCAGCACGGGGTATCTAAAAAGAATAACGATATAAATTTATATTTAATTTTCCTTTTACTTATTCAATTAAATGCAAAAACACATAATTTATTTAGGTATAGCAGAGCACGCCGGGTATTAACTAGTTAATCATAAAACCATTCTATAAAAACTCTATCCCAGAGGTCATTTTAAATTTAATTTTAAACATAATTTATTGATAATATCAATAGTTACTATCGTTAATATCCAGTTAATTAAAATGTTAAAATATAACTAATTGAAAAATTGGATTATGCAATTCGTGTACAAAGAACATAGTCCCAACATCAAAATTTAGGATTATTCATCCAAGTAATCAGTGGATACCTTATCTTTAGGCTCATGTTTCAATATGCAAGAAGTTTAAAAATTAAAGTTATGATAGGTTTTGTAATAGCAAGAATGCTATCAAAGCTTGCATTTTATGAAGCCATTGTGTTAAAATATGATAACGTAGACCTATGTTCATTTCATTTATGATGCTATTGTTTAAACGTATCATTAATGATAGGCCTAATGAAAGTAATATAAAAATGTTTTTCATATCGAGTAACACATATTAAATCTAGGTTTGTCACAGTTTCCACGTTCTGAAAAAAACTTAGAGAAAATTTCCAAGCATCTGCAAATAGGAAGAGAAAAATCTCACAATCTAGAGATAAACATCATTTTAAAATCTTGAATATAATTAAATTAATGTTGTCAACTACTTACTTCTGTATTTTATTGGTCATAGTTAGCAGAACTATATTGAGTTCAGGCTTTCAAGAAGAGGTAAATTAAATTAGGAAGTAACATTGTGAAGTTCTTATTAATAAATAAGGTGAATCTGGTACATCTTACCTCATAGATATTTGCATTTCATTTTGCATGTTTCGATATGCTCCATATCATCGTCAGCTTATTCAGACTGGGACGATGATATGGAGAGCATAATCGAAACACCTCAAATGAAACACTAATATTTATGAGGTAAAATGTACAAGATTCACTTTATCTATTAAGGTAAATTAAAATTACATGCAATTTACAAAATGTTCTACAAAAAAGAGATAAAGAAACAGAAACTCATAATTTCAATTTTTAAATTGAGTATTTGATGTCTAAAAATATTAATTATAAAATTGCATTGATTATTTCCGCAAACATTGAAAGTAGTGAGAAAACAAGTAAGAAATAACCTATATAGATTGCTGTCATTAAAAATGAAACCATGTTAATCATTTCAACATGTAATTTTCTTGTATCAGTATTAACATTAGAGTACTAATAGAAATGAAACCAGTTGAGGAGTTGAATGGAATATGGGCATAACTCATGTTTTGCCCTTTTTCCGGTCAATGCATTTTTGGACTCGCCATTTTGTAGTTGGTCAGCCTGAAAAGTTTAATTTCGATATCTCGATTACAGCAGATTCAGCAGCTGATTGTATCGATTAAAATAAACAACAATGTTATGCATTTAGTTATATATCAATTGCTAATATCTCATAATGTAGGCTATATTTATTAATTGTGCCCTAATTCCATTTAACTCCTCAATTTTATATTTCACTGTTTGCATGTGTTTCTAATTTAACTGACAACTTGCTATGAGAATACATAAACGCTTAAATTAGTTCTAGCTAATAACTAATGCTTTATAATGTTAAATTTTAGAAGAAAATTATGTTTTGTATTATTATAACATTTTATTGCTTTATTTTGCTAATATTTTTCTCTTAAAATGGATTGAATAAGAAGAAATAACAGATGGGAAAACTAGAAGAAGTCTTCACAGATTCGAATGGCCGCCAAAGGATCTTGGCTACAGAGTCCATATTGGTGATGACGTCAAATATCGCCATTGTTTCTTCTCAACTTTTTATCTGAATTCAGTGCCAGGTAAAAGAAGAAGAAAAAATACAGAAATCAACCCCCCTGCATTACCCCTTCCACCAAAAAACCAACAAACAAGCAAGATTCGCGCATGCGTCATTTGTCAACAGGAATAAGTGGCCATCTCCCCTCTTTTTTAAGCTAAAGATGCTGAGAACTACAGAAATCGGGCGTATGTAACGTATGGTCTCATATATGTAAGGTAGTGCATCTTTCCCCTACCTCCTGCGGCAGTGCTACCAAGCCTTAGGAAATTTGGATTAGTTCCCATTATTATAACAGGGTTAGCATTTTAGTTCTTCGCAGTGCAGGAGAAAGTTCAGGACGATCTACGGCCCCCGATCTTAAAACTATAGGGTAAGAAGATATACAGTGCTTCATATAAAATATTATGTATCCGCTTTATTAATAAAATATAATCAAAACAGCAATTTCCATGTCCTAGTTTTCAATCTACTGACAACAAATCCCAGATTAATTAACATTTTCAATGCTTAATTAAAATTCATAGTTTATACTAACAAAGGCATTTCCATTCTCCTTCTCTGCCAATGAGACCACCTTCACCTTTGTAACTACCTGTACTAACATCTAATATCATAACATTTTACATATCTGATTAATCATTCTATAAAATAACATTTTTTCTGTCAATTTAATTCCTCTCCATTACTAATTACACTGGTCAACATGATTTTTGTCTCATCAGTACCAATAGTTGTACTTAATGCAGTTTTTTTTATCGTGTTTTCAAGTATGTATTCGGAATTTCTCCATCACCCACAGTTTTTTTATTTCAATTTCAATTAATGGATTTATATAATTATTTTATTAATAAACGTTTTTTCGTCCATTTGCCCATTGTAAAATAAAACCAAATGAGCTAACTCAGGAGATTTCAGCTATGGAAAAGAGATATCAAGGCAAATGGAATCATAATATGCTGGCCGATTATTGGTGGACCATCAATAGGGATGCTCAAAGGCGAAATATAGCAGAAAATCGGCATTTCTTATCTTCTAGGTGACTCCGTTTGTTCGAATGTCGAAAATATTAAAGTGTTTGAAATTATAAATGCCTGTCTCTCGGAAACCTTGCGTGATGGAGAAAAACCGATATCATATTTCAATTCAGGAGCTAAAATACTATGAGAATCACATATTTTTCTTTCTGAGAAAAAAAGTTTCTTTTTGTTGCTCAGTATTATCCAATATATTTATGAACTCAATATCTCGAAACTTTATTTCAAATCAATGTTTGTAGTTGCAGTGTTTTTCTTTCAACGCAAGATAATGATTATTATAACTAAATCACTGGTACTATGGAAACCGTATGTTCACATCCGCGCGGACATAAGCTCTCCATACATCCTTACCCGGGGCTCATGTTTTCCAATTATCCCTGTATAATCTACTTCCCTCAAATCATCGTTAACATTATTCTCCCACGTCATTCTTGGCATACCAACTGGCCGTTTTTCTTCTGGTTTTACTTCAAGAAGCATCCATGCCCCTTGTTCATTTCCCATTCATGCCACATGTCCTGCCCATCGCAGTCTACGATACTTAACTGTTCTTATTAAGTATGGTTTCCTACAAAGATAATTTAGCTCACTGTTAATGTAGTCTTCTCCATTCGCCTGTTTATTCATCTCTCTTTGGTCCAAAAATGTTCCTAAGAACTTTATTCTCAAATACTCGTAATATTTTCTCCTTCCTTAAAGTAAGAATCCTTGTTTCGCATCCATATAATATACCTGGGAGAATAGCAATTTTATATATTTTCAGTTTAACGTTTTTTTAGAGAAGTTCGGACAAGAGTCCCTGTAATACATAATATCATGCATTTCCATAATTGAGTCTATGTATAATTTCTTTATGCATCTCATTCCTATTTGTAATTATTGTTCCTACGTATTTGAATTCAGCCACTTCTTCAAAATTTCTATTCGCCATTAAGTGTCCATTTCCATTATAGGCCTATAATGTATTTTTATGTGTGACCATATATTGAGTTTTATTGATATTTACTTTCAGTCCCAATGTCTTAGTGTTACTCAATAGTGTGTGCCGTGTTGGCCGTTAGTATCTCCTTGCTATCGCCTAAAAATTCTAGATGTATCATCAGCATAATGATTATTATACGAAATAAAAAACTTTGTTTTATACATAAAGCTCATTTTTAAGTAGGTTAGTTTTTAGGGAAAGAATATCACATCTCTGTCGCATTTTAAAGTATAGATCATTCCGCTTAGCATTAACATAACTATAACAGGATTAATTAAAATATAAAATTATGGAATATTCGCCTGAAAGGTCCGTCTCCTCAACTTCATTAGTTATTTAACTGTAGCGCTTTCGGGACTTGTCCCATCATCGGCAGGATTCAAAACTGATATAAAAAAGTTGACTATAATAGGTTTGCATTGTAACATTCATGTAAATTACGTAGTAGGCCTATAGGCCTAATTGTATAAAAATTGCACATTGAATTGAGCTTTTGTGAGATATTACATCTGATTTTTTTAATAGAATTAATTAATGATATAACAACAAAATAAGTGAAACTACTCTGGTATCACAAAAATTCGTGTATATTTTTTCGAATTTGTAAAACATGTGTAGATAATATAGGCAGCGTAACGTTTGTACTCCAATATTTATAAAACAACTTTAAATTATTTAATGAAATATTAGCAAAATATGTTTATATGTATGGAATTTCATAAATAATTATGTTAAATTTAAGTTATATGCATAAACCAAAATTATTAATGAAATATAAGTCATATTCATTAGCATGATCACATGAAAATAAACATTTTAAGTTATTAAAAAAACATAAATTGTTAGTACCCATAATGTGTTTCCATTAATATCGTAATAGAATGTAATTACCTAATAAAACTTGTAATATGGGTCTTTATTAAATCCCAGGATAAAAATAAATAAAAAACTACCGATATAAATAGTTTTAATGGAGGCTACGCGTTTTATAAGCGTGACTGTATGGCCTTCTGGGAGTAAAGTAAAAATTTGAAAATAATCTTGACGACCGTGGTTTAGATTTTACAGCGTTTGGCCTGAGTTTCCAGCCCTAAATAGCGCCAAGGAATTTGATACACGCGTCATATCTTCAAGATAACATCTGAGTTAAATTCAATTTCTTTTATGCTATTATCTTCCTTTTGTCATAATCAATATTTTCTCAAGAACTGGTATACATTATATATAGGCCTATATTTTTTTTTTCAAATGCCCCAGGTTTGTCTTTCGACATATACTTGAGTATACATTAGCATGTACTTTAAATAATTATCGTTTGTCTGCACTTTTAACTATATAGAGCTGAAACATGTTGATTTTCACTTAATCTTTCGGGCCGTGTACTAGAAGAGATTACGACTGTTTGCATAACATAAAGTATGATTTATCTAATAACCTAGGACTAATATAAATTAGGATGAGTCATTTTTGTTACATTTATAATTCTAAAACTGATTAACATTATTATTCTTAGGTGGCTCAAGTAAATGGGTGTTTATATGTTAGACCAAAACGGTATAATGAAGTGCAGTATTCTAATAAATACCATTTTTTTATGTTCCTTTATGAGATTGCAATATCAAAATCAATATTGTCATTGATTAATGGCAATGGTATAAAATCCACAATTAAAACTCTCTAAGTTTATTTTTACAGATTTTTATTAAAATAGTTAGGCCTTATTGTATAAAATCCATACTTATAAAACACATTCATTTTACAGACAAGTTTTCCATTAAGAGAATGGAGTATAACTGTAATTTAAAAAAATTGGATCAAAAACAAATCAAAGGCACGCTGCTGTAGCTTTGCCATTGATTCAAAAACTAAGTTACTAACTGTTATCGTTGTATCTATCGAAACCGCAGTAATTGAGAATTTCTGATTATAATAAGGAATATGTATACATCAACTAAGACTTGACATGATAATCATTTGATTTTGAAGCAGATTAACTTGCCTAATAACCTCTGAAGTTTTATAAACGTAAGATTCAAGTTAGGGAGTACATATTATTGTTTCATCTACAGGACTATTGATGCACAGTTTTAACAAGGACTATGAAAATATTTAAAGGTAGATACTCCTTTATTTAAAAAAAAAATCTCCTTCATGCATAGCGATTGAATTGTTAATATATATTTATTTATTTAACTATGCCCAAGTTCATTGTAAAAAAATAAAAGACTGTTAAGAATCAATTATACCTAGAATGAAGTAGGCCTATAGCTACTTTTTACATTTATTCTCCCGAAAAACATGAACTAAGAAACAAATCCCGTTAAATAGTAATTATTGTTTTGTTGTATTTAATTTTGTAATTATTAGTGATATAATGGTATATTTAAAATCCATAGAACTGGGTCGGGGTTGAGTCAGTAATCTTCAAGTTTTACTGGTTATGCAGAATTACTAACCTACTACCATTTTATAGATTGCTATAGTTATCAACTTATAAATCACGCAATAGTGTAATAAAGATTATTTAACAGACCTATGTTTTAATATAGAACATTTTCATACTGAATAGTAGATATTTTGATCGTATTTATATTTTTTACATGCATTATATTTTTGCCTTAAAAATGTTTGTATCACCTGCACAGTACTACTAAAATCTCACAAGGAAACTTGGATTCAATTCAGGTGCGTGTTCAATATTAGAACTTAAAATAACAGTAAACAATTCTGAATGGTCTCTGGCTTCTGCCTAGTGAATAGTGAAGGAAATTTTACATCGATCCAATGAAAGTCGTATATCACAAAAATTGTATATTTTTTTCAACTATGCATAATATAGGAGCATAGGACAAAAGCGCACTGCAGTATGTAAATCAAATCATTGCTCTTTACATATCTCTCTCTCTCTCTCTTTTTCTCCCCCCACAAATGCCCCAGGTTGTCTTTCGACATTCTCTCCTGGCATAGCGTACTTGTGGGGCACGCCGTAGTGTAGTGGTTAAGGCACTGCGCTACAAGCCGGAAGGTTCAAGTCCCGTTGGGGTCAGAATTTTGAAACTGACCCAAACCTTCTGGCGGCACTATGGCCCTGGGATTGACTCAGCCTCTAGCGGAAATGAGTACCAGACGCTTGTTCTGGGGTAAAGGCGGTTCACGCAGGGCTGACAACCAGGCTGACATAAAGTGCCGATTGTCTAGAAAATGTGGGAGCCTTAACCTCCTACTACCCCAAGGGCCTCCTGAGGCCTGTTGTGGGATCACTTTACTTTATAGCGTACTTGTAACCCACTTCTGGGGTTGGGGCGCCTGAAGGCGGGGTTACGTTGCCCCGATAATATGATGAGTGATGATGATGTTGATAGTGATGCGCCAGGAGACCCTAATCCTAAGCTTAAACTAAGATGAATATGAATGATGATGATGATGATTGCGATGGCCATATGATTTCGGGGACCGTTAAGCCTTAAAGTTTTCCTGACATTTGTCTTACAGGTGAGGAAAAACCCCGATAAAAACCTCACCCAGAAAAACTGTCCCGACCGGGAATCGAATCCGAACCCGGGCCCGCTGCGTGACAAGGCAGCACGCTACCTCGAGACCACAGCGATGGACTGCTCTTTACATCTAAGAGATTACAATACATTAGTATAACACACATTTAATAAAATTACGTAAATATATTATAAGTAGAAAAAGATGGTACAATTTGCAATAAAACATTTAGTGCCTCTAGTTCTGTTCAATATAAATTCATATGTTCAATTCTTCTAAAATTAATTTTAAAGCACCATTGAGGTTATGTAATAAAATATTTAAAATATAAAATTAGTAGGCCTACCTGGTAAATCAATCGTCCTCAACTAAAATAAAGTTCTGTTAGAAAACCGGTGCCAGAAGATGAAATATTATTTTGAAAGGCCTACATATTTTAACTACTTGAAGTTTTTAACGGAACTTTATTTGAGGACGACTGGTTTATCAGGTACTCATTTTATATTTTTAATATTTTAAATTCATACATTGTTTAACTTATTTTACAGTCGGAGTCAAAAAAAGTTTGAAACTTCATTAGCGGTACTATAATGCACATTAGCAGTATCTTCACTTCTTTTAACTAAAATACTGACGAAAGGTTTACAAGATAAACAGAAAACGAACGAGTTAAATTTAATTAGTAAGCAAAGGATTTTTATGTGCTAAAAGTTGAGAATGCAACTTAGTATAATAACTCTTCTTCTTCTTCTTCCTCCAGTTCTACAACCCTTTATGAGCCCTGGCTGCTGTTAGGACACTCCTCCACGCATCCCTGTCCAACGCCCTCCTTCTACTTCTCCGGACCCCGAGCTTTCGAAGGTCCTCTTCTATTCCATCCATCCATCCATCTCAGCTTCGGTCTTCCTCTTCTTCTTCCTCCATCTGGTCTCAGTAGTGTAAGCTTTTTAGTAGTATTCTCCTCCTCTATTCTCATTAAATTACCCACCCATCTCAGTCTGCCAATTTTAATAACATTTACAATATCTGGTCTGAATACAAATAGTAGATTTCATCGTTATATCTTATCGCCATATTCCACGATCATTTATAGGTCCTAGGATCTTCCTCAGGATTCTCCTTTCTAAGATTCTCAGTCTTTCTCCATTATCTCTGCTGTGTCCAGCATTCACTGCCATAAATAGCAACTGGTCTCAGTATGGTTTTAAATTTTTAATTTTGCATCCAGACTTAGTATGTGAGTATAATAATTAGTAAAATGTTTATTTTCAATCGATTGAAAATACCTTGCATTAAATTTTACAGAATCGACATAAATATATTGCTTTTATTGTGTGATATAGCAATATTACCTTGACATTACGCGTGTTATTTTTTACATTAGGAAAGAAATACAGTAAATTTACTGACATTATACTGTGTTACAATTTTAACTCATAGACCTAGACATAAAAATCTTGCCCTAGTAATTAGAATATTCTACGGAACGAGCGGGCTCAGATGGTAGCGTTTGAAATCTGTCAAGAAACATTCTGGACTGGAATTTTATGGTTGAGGAGGAAACCAGCTAAAACGGCTGGAAGATCCGACGTGCTGACTGCATGTCACCCCTATACTAGCTGGATGATAGTCAAACTCATGATTAACACATGTGGATGTTTAGCCAGCGACGGCTGGTGGCTAAGCCCATTCTATGTCTGTCGAGCGATGGGGTGGTATTCTTCTTCTTCTTCTTCCTTCCAAGTTTTAGGCCAAGGCCTGTTATGATCCTATAGAAAATTTTCCCTCCAGCGTTTGAGGGAAATTCTCGTATAAGACGTGAAAGCATAATAATAGTCCCTTCGATTGGTTGCTGGCCAAAGGAAGGCAAGACCAGTGATGGGGCTGCCATCTTATAGCCTCTGGTCAGGCTTTTCTGGAGAAGAAAAGAAAATAAAGGAAAGAAGAAATGGAAGAAAGGAAAGACTCCCTAGCCCTCGGATGCCCTAATAGCGTTGGGGTCGAAAAAACAAGAGTTAACCAAGAGAGGTTTGATAGTAAAGTTAAAAGAGTGCAAAACGTAAGTAAGTGGAAGAAATGTTTTGCACAGCTTGGACACCTTGTGGTCGCCATCCACATATTCCCTAGATGAGGACCCCTGAGGGGGGGGGTATTAATTTAATTAAAAATTGACATTCAACGATTTGTACAAGACACATGAACACACACAACAGTAGATAAATTATACACTTGAATATACACAAAAATAGACGTAGCTTACTTAGTGACCAAAGACTTTGGAGCATCTGAAAATAAAATTGAAGTAAAAAAAGTAATTGTGTTGAAATGGGCCTAACTATATTAGAACACAGTGAACAATACGAAATACAGTAGATACATTTCCGAACAAACAGAGGTAATAACTTCCTTCCTTTCCTAAGAACTTGACAGTACACTAACTTGCATAGCTCGGGACCAAGCTCCGTGTGTATGAAAGGAATTTGCTGTCTCAGCTGTTAGTACTATGCGAAGCAGAGAAGTGTACCTCCTCCACTCCCCACACTTCCCCCCCGCAAACACATAGAGCTTGGTCCCGAGCTGTACGTAAGGTGTTACTGTCATTGAAAACGAGTACCGGAATTTCTTAAAATTGTATTAATTTAATCTCCACGTCTAAATATTGTTCCCTAGTAGCTGGTTACTTATCGTTGTCCGGATATTTATTTATCCCAATTTTCTTGTCGCCAATCAGTTTAACGACCCAGAAAATAATGGATTTGATAGTAATCTTGCCAATGTGGACGTTTTATTTTCCACTCTTTCTCATCCCCATGCCAATGGGGGCTGAACATGGACAGAATGGCATCTGGAGCGTCACTGTTCATCTCAGCGACCGCAAAAACGATATTTTCGACATTAATATCGATAGTCTTCAATTATTTTTGGATATAACTCCCTCTCACCCCCTTCAAAGGCGTACTAAAAGTCTCTTACCTCACAGAACTTTTCCAAATTGTTGGTTATATTTATATGCGTAGCAAGTTGGTTGAAATTACTCCAGACCTTCTAGAGCTGTAGGAGAACATATTTATGCCTATCGTCATTTTCGATCACTTTTTCATTTCAACGCCCCTCTCATACGCTAGGGATACTAGATAGGCCCTATCTATTATTCCTTACAGCAAGTTTTCCAGACTGTAATTCATAAATTTGTATCATGGTTGAAATTGGTCCAGGCGTTTGAGACTTATGCTGGCACAGAGGCCTACATACATACCACTCCACTAAGTAATCTGTGCAGGCGGAAAATATGCTAACTAATATGCTGTCTTTCTCTTCCTTAATATGTTGCCACTTACTGTCCTCTGTATGTGTTCTTTATCTGGCAGATAGAGAGCTGACAAATATTGTGGATTTTAATGGTCCGTCCTTCCACGCGGTCATTGGCAAAATTACTAATTTGACAGCCCTGTTACTATTGGGATTACGTGTAGGAATGGGCTGTCCCTTCTCACTACATGTTGCCACTTGTGATTTATTGTGAGGCTTCTAACGGAGAGACGACAAATACTGTGATTTTTAAATGATCCGACCGCTTGAGCGTTCCGTGCTTAAATGACTAATTTGACAACCATGTTAAGATCTTTCATATGTGTTTAGGGATTCTCCGCCCACACTTAAAGTTGAATCATTCAGTACGTGATCGGATGTACAGTCTTCTCCTACTTCCCTTCCATAGATTCAGTAGTTAGGCGACACTAGCGCTAAAACTCTTCCCCTCCGCCCGTGCAGAATTAACTTCATGGTATAATACATTTTGTGTCTATACACACACACACACATATATATAAGAATATTAAGTTTCTATTTTTTCATTACTATTTATATAACTTGCATTTTATTCATATAAGATAATTTTGCATCCACATTCTTAGGGTTCCAGTAGACCGTTTCTATTATTATGTTTGTTAGGTGAACTAACTCAAAACTAACTAACTCACTGGCACTATCGAACCCATAGGTTCATGGCTGCGCGGACATAAGCTCTCCATATATCCCTATCCTGAGCTAATGTTTTCTAATCATTCCCTGTATAATCTACTTCCTTCAAATGATAGTTAATGTTATTCTCCCACCTCATTCTTGATCTACCAACTGGGCGTTTTCCCTCTGGTTTTCCTACAAGAAGCTTCCATGCACGTTTTTCATTCCCCATTCGTGCCACATGTCCTGCCCAACGCAGTCTGCGAGACTTAACTGTTCTTATTATATCTGGCTTCCTATAAAGACCATATAGTTTATTGTTATGCAGTCTTCTCCATTCACCTGTCAGTTCATCTCTCTTTGGTCCAAACATTTTCTTAAGAACTTTATTCTCAAATATTCGTAATTTCCTTTCCCCCCTTAAAGTAAGAGTCCATGTTTCGCATCCATAGAATATAACTGAAAAAAAATATATATAGCTGATTTTATTTTAATTATATTATGGAATCGCGATTATGATTAAATGAGTATGGTAATAAAATTGCCTCAACGATAGAGAAAACCTAGGAAAAATCGCAATTAGATTTATCGGCCTCGGAGATTGAACCCAAATCTTCCCGAATATGAGTCTCAAGCAATATCACCCGAGCGAACTCGCTCGGTCGCCAAATTTTATATTCTTATGAAGGAAGGAAATCAGTTATTTTGAATATACAAATGTGATTGCATAATCACGTATCTCCTATGTTGACAGAATAGGACTTCTCTATCGGGTGATTGTCCTGCAGGTGATAGGTATTTATCTTGCTCGGACAACTCTTGCCAGTTTGTGCTAATCACGCGTGTTTGGCGTAGGTTCATCATGGTCGCATGTCTTGTTGCAAGTGGACCGTTTCGGGTTTAACGCCCGGAGTTAACGGTTCATTCTGAAATAAACCCTCTCATTATAGGATAAATGAGCGTAATAATAATAATAATAATAATAATAATAATAATAATAATAATAATAATAATAATAATAATAATAATAACAGTAATAATGATAATAATAAAATAATAATCATTTTTATTTGGCATTTCTCTACGATACAGTAGTATTCCTACAACTCATTGTAAATTGTACACCTCCATACATCCCTATTCTCTGCATCACTCTCTGATAACCCTATCGACACCATACTCCGATGCACTCCTTTAATAATAATAATAATAATAATAATAATAATAATAATAATAATAATAATAATCCGGCATCATGGCAGCTGCCGCCGTCTTCCGGAAACCAAACGCCATACCTCTCTGTCCATCCATTGATCTTCCTCCATTCCTCTGATATTCATAACTGCTTGTACCGCTTCTATTGAAGTTTTCTTCGGTCTTCCTCTCTTCCTCCTTTCCATTGGGATCCATTCCATAACAATTTTAGGCAATCTTTGTTCTGGCATTCTTTTGACATGGCCATACCACTGTAATCTTTTCTTTTCTATAATGTCTATGATGTAATAATAATAATAATAATAATAATAATAACAATAACAATCTTTATTAGGAATTTCTCTACGATACAGTAGTTTTCCTACAACTCATTGTAAATTGTACACCTCCATACATCCCCATTCTCTGCATCATTCTCTGTTAACCCTATCGACACCATACTCCTATGCACGCCTTTAATAATAATAATAATAATAATAATAATAATAATAATAATAATAATAATAATAATAATAATAACACAGTTAATTTAACTCGCAGAGTTAAGGCCATAATGCTTATTTTATATTGAACTAGTAAAATAAGATGTACAGAAAATGTATTTACACTGTAAATGCATTTAAATAATACTAAACACTTTAGTTGTTTAATTCTTTATTCAGACTGGGAAGGCAGAGAGCACTGAACACCGCGACCTGAAATATCTATTGCACTATTCCAGTATTATGTATCTGCTCTGCAGTGTTATATAAGTTGTAGGTCGTCTTCTAGGTCCGATATACCTGTTCTAGTCCCATGACCCATACTGCCATTTTTTTGGTTGGGTCCGTGCCCCTCCTGCCCCATTTTTTATTTCTCAGGCTCGGAATCATGAGGCAGCACTCTGATGGGCCACACACTAGATCCCCGCAACCACATATCTTCAACACCTGAGGATTGCCAAGCAAACTATTTTTTCTAACATAAGATGAGGTGAAGGATGATATGAAACGAATAATTGAGAAATGAAATGAAGGGGAGGAATGGAGTGTGTTGATGGGATGAAATTCAGAAAGTGGGAGAACCCCGAGAAAATCACGATGTGACCCACCGCCAGTACCTCTCCGGAACCCCCAGGTTTCGAACCTGAGACCCCGCGCGCTACCAACCGTCAACCAAGACGCCACACTAAATTCGCTATGTTTAGTATGAATATGTGTGTGAATAGTGTGTTTCGTCTTAATGTTGTGTTGTCTTGGAGGAGGCCATGATATTGAGCTGATCAATCATTCGGGAAGCCCTCCAGGTCTTTGTGTGGTCAAGAAAGTAAGTGTGTGTGAACCATTGTTAAAATCTCTTTCCAGACAGGTGTGCCACTGTAAGGCCCGAGTGGCGTGTAGCATGTGAAAGTGCCCATAACGTGAGAGGTTAAACTGTTTTAATATTGGAATTATAAGGAAGTAAAATCATCATAATTTTAACAAATGTTGATTTAAAAAATATAGGCTTATATATATATATATATATATATATATATATATATGGGGGCACGCCGTAGCGTAGTGGTTAAGGCACTGAGCTACAAGCCGGAGGGTTGAGGGTTCAAGTCCCGTTGGGGTCAGGATTTTTAAACTGACCCAAACCCTCTGGCGGCACTATGGCCCTGGGGTCGACTCAGCCTCTAACGGAAATGAGTACCAGACGCTTGTTCTGGGGGTAAAGGCGGCCGTCACGCAGGGCTGACAACCCGGCTGACATAAAGTGCCGATTGTCTAGAAAAAAGTGGGAGCCTTAACCTCCTACTACCCCAAGGGCCTCCGGGCCTGTTGTGGGATCACTTTACTTTACTTTATATATATATATATATATATATATATATATAGTAATTCTGCCCGAAGGCAGGTCCTTCACTGCAATCATAGCAATTTCATGCTATGCTTGCAGCTTTCCACACCGGTGAAGGATGATGATGATGGCCATATGATTTCGGGGACCGTTTGGGCCTTAAAGTTTTCCTGACATTTGTCTTACAGGTGAGGAAAATCCCCGATAAAAACCTCACCCAGAAAAACTGCCCCGACCGGGATCAAACCCGGGCCCGCTGCGTGACAAAGCAGCACCCTACCTCGAGACCACAGCGGTGGATATATATATAGAGTGTTACCGAAATGAGTGCAAATTTTTCATGTGATGATAGGGAACATCCATACAAGTATTTTACCACAATGAACCTTGGGCCGGAAATGCAGAGTGAAAACGCATTTAAAATTGTTGTACGACAAAATGTTTCTTATGGTAATTGCAGTTAATGTTTGGGCAGGAATTCTAAACAGTATCTTGCTGAGCCCTTATCTGTTTCCCCCTCGCCTGACAGGGCAACATTAATTGACCTTTCTCCGAGAAGTGATGCTCCCAGAATTATTCGAAGGCATTCCTCTCAACTTACGCTGAAGGATGTGGTTCCAACACGATGGTGCCTCTCCCCATTTCACATGTGCCGTTAGAGCTTTCCTCGACAGAAGATTTCCAGATCGATGGATTGGTCGAGGTGGACCCGTTCCTTGGCCACCGAGGTCCCTAGACCTCACACCATTGGATTTCTTTTTGTGGGGACACATGAAGTCTCTTATCTACGAGAATCCCATAAACACAGAAGCAGAGCTTGTAGCAAGGATCGTGGCAGCGGCTGCGGAAATCAGGGAGCATCCAGATATGCTTCTTAGAATTCATCAATCCGAAGTGAGACGCGCGGAGCTGTACCACCAGGTCAATGGTCGCCATTTCTAAAAATTACTGTGAAATAACATGCAATACTTTCCATTTTTCTTAGAATTAATAGATAATCAACAATGTGTTCAGCAATTTTAAATGCTGTTTTATTCTGTAGACCCACAACAATGCATTTCCGGCCCAAGTTTCATTGTGTTAAAATACTTGTATGGATGTTCCTTACCACCACACGAAGAATCTGCACTCATTTCGGTAACACCCTGTATAATAAAGAAACAATGTAATATCACACCCATAGGCTATATAATGAGAGTTTACAAACACATAAGCCTAATATGCGGGTCGGTTCCTGTGGAGTGTTGGTTACAATCCTCGCGTCTATTTTCGAGGTTCACTGGTTCAAACCAGCCTGGTCGACAGATTTTTTTCAGAGCGTAAAAATCCTATGTGTAACTTTCTTCGGAAAGGGAGTAAAATCGTGGTCTTGTGTCATAGATTTATGACACGTGAAATAATCTCAAGCATAAAATAAGATAACGCTCAGCAAAAATTTGTCGGTTATTTCACTCCCAATTATGATATGTAATGCTAATGGCTTTAAGCTGTTAAACAGCGTCATTTAATAAAGTGCTATCTACTTACCACTATAAAGGGTACTGGTATTATAATGTGTAATTCATCTGTAATTTTCATTTTAACCATACAAAATTTACTAATGGATAAGGAAAAAATGGTAAACTATTTTTTGCGCGATAGTGCGTTTTGTCGTACTTACAGCAATGCGACCATGATTGAAAGCTCAACTTCCTACATTTCGGGGTTGCCAACCTAAATAACTATACTATAATGTTACATATTACAACCCTCATGCGGGAAGTAAAACCACTGCCCTTCATGTAAACTACGTACAATGCATATACAAAAATATATCCAAATGGTAGTGTTAATATGCATTATACGAAACAAATCACTGCATTTTAAATGAACTGAACTTTATTTGAAATAATATAAAACAATAAATACGTATTTCCGCATTTTATGACTGATTGACGTCACGGCCTCTGTAGTCTCAACTAATAAACATTGCCCACACTGTTAACGTTAGTCAGTTGTTTATAATAAACGCAAATATTTCCAACAAAGATGTTATTATTTTACTATTATTTATTATTTTGAAAACACCATCGTGCAAAAAATAATGTACAACGCACGTTTGTGAAGTGTTTTACAGAATCTCGGAAATTAAGAACCTCGCTATCGCTCGGTTTGTAAACATTTCCTCGCTTCTGTAAAAACCACTTCTCAACCTCGCATCGTAATATACTAATTCTTTGAACATTTTCAATTATTGAAAGTTATTTCTGGCGGCAGTAAAACGTTTACCCGTTGAGAGGATGAAACGAGTGATTTAAACGCTACAAGTGATATGTCGGAGACAAAATTCCGGATGTACGAAATCATAAGTGACGAATGACGGCTTCTTTAATCTTCTTTACTGCTATAAATATCACAAATGTTTGATGTATATGTGAGAGAGTTTTATGATCTACCCTTAAAGCATATAAATCAATAAACTGTCTTATAAATTCAGATAGACTGCAAACAAATAAAAAATTAACACTTATTAACAATATAACTAAATTACTGATATTATAATTAATGTGTTCATTCACTCTTTGACTTACGGGACCCACGATTTGCATTCCTCAGCCAACTGAACCGTGTTCACATCACCGATATCCGATAAAATTAGTTTATTAAGAGAGGCTAATTAGTTTTATTTCTTCTCCTTCTCTCCATTGTAGCTTAACCTCTCATCTTATAGGCATTTAGCGTGACGCTCGCCACCCGGGCCTTACAGTGGGAGAGCGGTTTTAAACTTTAGATCACATAAAATTATACAAGACAAATAGCAGTTCCTATTATTATTTACGGATCCGAAACATGGACAGTGACAACACAACAATATGTCAGATTCCAAGCTGCTGAAATGAAATTCCTCAGACCAATAGCAGGATATCAAAGAAAAGACAAAGAACACAACACAGAAATAAGACAGCAGCTAAAAGTAGGGGAATTAAACACAACAAAACTGAAATACAGAAAAAACTGGAAAGAACACTTAGCAAGGATGACAGAGAAGAGAATACCAAAAGCAGCATATAAGTATTCGCCAAGAGGAAGAAGAAGTTTGGGGAGACCTAAGAAAAGATAAAAAGATCAGCAATTTGGAGCCGGAACAGACTAGCAAAAAGCCTAAACCGTGACGAAGAAGAAGATCACACGCATTTTTTTTTTGACTACACAAGGACGCGGAGAGATTTCTCAGTTTATATTATTCAATTGATTCCCCCCCCCCTAGTTATTTCAACAATAGTAGTAATAGCTTTAGTAACGTTATATTACTACCTACGAATTTCCTGTTCATCTTTTATTGTTTTAGGAAGAGAATCGAGTTGAATTCTATCTACAAACATGAAAAGTTTACCAGATTTTAATTCTTTTGACATCTTCCCTTTCAATCCTAAGCTAATTTGAATGAGTGATCAGCTCAATTCAAGGTCTCCTTGGAGACAATACGATCATTTAAGACGACATACACCATTCACTCACACAATCATATTAAACATGACGAATATGATAATGATGCCAGATAATGTTCGCGGACCGTTTTGCCTTAAGGTTTCCTGAAATTTGTCGTACGGGCGAGTAAAACCTCGTAAAAATCATCAAACAGGAAACTCATCCCGACTATAACAGGTTTAATATGAATAAAAAATTATATATATATATATATATATATATATATATATATATATCTTGAAAAGACAATAATTAGGAACTTTTGAAACATAATATCACTTTACTAATGTCTTAAGTAAACACCATCATCATCATCATGAACAAATCCGTTTTAGGCCATGTGACCTGTGACGGTAAACCTAACAAAGATGGTCTTGATCTTTCCACCGATCTTTTGGTCTTTCTCCTAAGTAAACAGAAGTTTAATATTATATATAAATCAAAAACTATTTTTTTAAATCCAAATTTGATTTTAAAAATAATATAAATTGTGAATTTTTCTTTAATCTTACCTGCCAATAATAATTAATATTACTATTTTTTATATTTCCTGGACGACGTAAAATAATAATGGTAATAATAATCTATCTATAGTAATTCTGCCCGGGGCAGGTCTTTCACTGCAATCATAGCATTTTCATGCTATGTTTTGCAGCTTTACTAGGGAATTGTAGGTGTGGTAGCTTCCCGTTGCTTTCCACACCGGTGTAGGATGATGATGATAATGATAAGGATGATGATGGCCGTATGATTTCGGGGACCGTTTGGGCCTTAAAGTTTTCCTGACATTTGTCTTACAGGTGAGGAAAACCCCCGATAAAAACCTTGCCCAGAAAAACTGCCCCGACCGGGGATCGAACCCGGGCCCGCTGCATTACAAGGCAGCACACTAACTCGAGACCACAGCGGTGGACAATAATAATGATAATACCAAGCTAGTTGACTCAAACGGTAGCGTTTGAGACTCGTATTCGGTTAAGAGTTCAAATTCCATTGCCGACCAACTTGTCTTTTTTCTTACTTTTCCTCCGTTGTTAAGGCAAATGCTGGATTGAAATTTAATTATCAGAACCCACTTCACCTTTTCATAATACATATCATCAAGAAATAAAAACTAAAATGAAATGAAATAATAATAATAATAATAATAATAATAATAATAATAATAATAATAATAGTACAGTTATTTATATTATTAACTTTTGCTTCCTTCTTTTCTTAACTTTACAAAAGTAGATATGCCTACGTATCAATTTTTTTATTGTTGTATGTCAAGAGATATCCAGATTATTATTTAAATTGATTATCGATATGATAATATAATCTTCAAACTGATTGTTGTTATGCTTTCGGGATTTTAATTTATCCAAGAAAATATTATATTTTACGGTTATTTGAAAACAACATAGGCCTATAACTAATCTAATATTAATTTTCTCCTTCAACTTACGTTAGGTCAAGTCATACGTCAAAGTCAAAGTTTCACCTTGATATGTCATTAGTTTACTAAATTTACATGTGACACATTTAAAACTATGACAAATCATCATTTTGTAAACTAAACGAAAATTTTGGCCAGAAATAAGTAATTTTCTGCTAGACTTATTTTAGCAGATGAGAGGCTTTTGTTTTGTTAATTTTTCATGTCACAAGTTAGCCCTATGCTCGAAGAAAAAATTAGCAATTATTTACAAGAAAATGGGGGCGTTTTTTAAACGTCTGGCATATTTTCAAAAATCCTCCAAAGTCACCTGTCCAACAATCTATTAATTTACATAATTAATATTTTCTCATCCCTTGACAGGTCTACAAATGTGTTGAGTAGACGATTCTTGTCATACAGCCCAGTGGGACAGTCATCTGCTCTTGAACAAATGAATAAGATCAGAACTGGAACTGGGTAATATGTGATGAGCAGAAAATTCTAGAATAGTTCTTGGGAATGTTCCCATCGCCTTGTTATAGCTTCAAGACTGGGTAAAGACCGTGGGATGCGTTGTTTGTAGCTATAGTATTACGTTTCTTTGCACGCACTGCACCATTCTTTTGTTATTTTTAATCCTTGTACGCATAATAACATATATTTTTAAACCTGTCATTATAAGAAAAATGATTAAATAAGCACTGATATGAAGATTAATGCTTCCACGCATTCCTTCTCTTGGCTACGTTTTAAAACAGAGTGTCTAAAAACGATTGTCCAAAAATACAGGATGAGAAGTAAAAAATGAAGAGAAGCAGAAATGTTCCAGTAAACATGAGTCTACAAATTAACCTATTACAACTGCTTTTTTCAATAGTTTGATGTGCCGTTTAATGAGCTGTTGGTGTTCCGCAAGAAATTATAATACGATTGTTTATTCTAAATTAACGATACAAACTCCGAATAAAAGTCGCACTATAAAATAATAGTTCATTAATAGTTATAGGCCCTTATAATTTAAGGTGTTTGTATTTAATCGACTCCTGAGTTTTTGTGCTTATTGAAAGAGCCGTAATTGTAATAAAATGAATAGGTTTTTGTTTAAAAAAATATAAATTGCAGTGATTAAACGGATATATAGGCCTATGCTTACGCCAGCTCTTTCCAGATGTCTGTATATATATGAGTAGATGTAAAAGTGCTGTACGGTAATAAATTATAAAATGTAAATCAACATGTTTATATTACATTGTAGTAGTTTTCTGTCGTCAAATTAAATTACATTTGCATTATTTTAACCTCTCGCCTTGTAGATACTTTCACGTGCCACACGCCACTTGCGTCTTACAATGGTACGACCTGTCGGGAGAGGGATTTTAACTATGGATGACATACATTTTTTTGACCACACAAGGACATGGAGGGCTTCGCCGAATGAGTGATCAGCTCAATGCCATGGGCTCCTCCGAGCTAACACAACATTAAGACAGAACACACCATTCACACACACACATTCACAGTAAACATGGCAAATATGATAATGATGATTATGATGACTAGGTGATGTTCGAGGAACGTTTGGGCCTTAAAGTTTCCTAACATATACAGTATCTTCCATGTGAGGAAGAAAAATCCGGAAAAAACCATCACTTAGGAAGTTTCACAATTTAAAAAAAATCCCATTCCTTCTCCCAAACCCAAAATCTTGAGCTTGATCCCCTGGAGCCATGCAATTAAATTTTTCCATGCCAAATGAATAAAATAAAATTGATATGTAACTCTAGAAATTTAGCATAATGTGAATGAATGTACTCAATTTTATTGTAACTAAACCCTAGCATACCGGAAGGTGAAATAGGGTTCTCATTATTTGGAGATTCAATAATAATAATAATAATAATAAAATAAAATAAAAGAAGCTACATGGCCTGAGATGTCAAAGGCGCGCGCGCACACGCACATATATATAGGCCTATAGTATGCAACATATTTCCATTTTATTAACGTTCTTTATTAAAATTTCCATTCTCTAAATAATATTTTAAAATACCACGCGATTTTTCATCTCTTTGGAAATTCACTCCCATTCGTGAATTATCGACAATATCAAAACTCTTGTTTGTATTGTCCTTGATAATAATTATTACGGTAGAATAATAATAATAATAATAATAATGACTCTTTTCTTAAATATTTAATCCCTTCTAATCCAACATTTTTCAAGCTTATTTCAAATTTAATTTTCTTATCCTATTTCCTTACGAATTCCCACTTTACAACATGAGAAGAAGGCAATTCATTTAGAATTATAATCATTTGCTACTGTTTCTCTGAACAATGTGTGTTATTTCAAATAGCTTGTAGTATTAAATGAGTGAATTAAATATAATTTATTTAAGATAAAACCGAACATGCGCATTGAACATTTATAATAAAATTCCAATATGGCCACTTATTCCATTTAAACTTGATGTATCAGGCAAGGGATTTTATAATATTAAGATTCTATACAAATATGCAAGTTACAGTAATTTTCCAGAAGTACAATTGTTTAGATATTTTACTGTCAAAGACATTATACATAAACCACATCAATATTATTGTGAAGATAATTTTAAGCTAGAATGATTACACTGGTCAACTTGATTTTATACTGAATTAAAATATGTAAATCAGAATTGTACTGCCATTATTGTGTATTATAGTTCTGTACACCAGGCTTTCTTGTTTATAATTCTTGTAAATCAGAGAGGTGGCATTTTATTCAGAATAAGTTGGCATCCGACAGACTTATTCACATTGAAACCTGTTATAACTCTGTGCAGGCTTACTCATGTTCAAACATATTCTAACATGGTTGAATTGGAATAATAGATTCATTATCCCAGTCAAAGTTATGTTTATTCATAACGTATATAACAGAATAATAACAAAATTATATAATCTTTGCAGTCTTGAGAATGATCTCACATAAGAAGATCGAAATATCGACGAATCCTCAATAAACATAACTTTGACCGAGATAACGAATTTATTATTATCAATTAAACTATATAAACTACTCTCATGGAACAACATAAAGGTATACAGGGTGAACGGTAATTACACCGACAAACTTCAGGGACTGATTCATGACTGAAAATGAAGGAAAAAAGGTCCTATAAACATGTGTCCAGAAATGAACTATGTGCGTGCAACGACAACAAATCGTCCCGGCACACAGTACATAGCATAATCACATCCACGTCACAACAGATGTTCAACGAGGCGTCCATGGGATGAAATGCACGCGTTCACACTTCGTATCATGGATTACCTCACTCTTTCGCATGATCCGGCATCTCTCCGAATAGCGTCACAGGCGACGTGGACACACTGTTGAAGGGTAAGCACATCAGAAACTGGTTCAGCATACTGAACACTTTTTAGATGCCCCCAGGGGTAAAAATCCAGGGGGTTTAAGTCTGATCATCTAGCAGGCCATGCAACAGGGTCGAGAGAATAATGCCATTCGTCAGTGCCATCTACCATGGGGACGATGCATTTATGGACACTTGTTAAGAGGACATTTTTTTCCTCCATTTACAGTCAGAAATCGGTCCCTGCAGTTTGTCGGTGTAATTAAAACTCACCCTGTATATTCTAATATGTTCTAACACGTTCAAATATTGCAATTGCTTTAGTAATCAGTCAGACAGGAGCCAGTATTGAAATCGTAGTGAGCCTGTCACATGTAGCGGTTTCCTGATGTGTTGTTTTTATTTGTAAATTTGATAAACGTTTTAATATGCCAAGAAAGTGTTTAAATCATCCAAACAATTTCTGGTACGTATTTGGTGAACAAACCTTCAAGACTCAACGGCGAATTTTCACACCTCTTTTGAAAAAAAATATATGAGCTGGCGATTTTGATAAAGACTCGACCCAAATGCATGATGTGTATCATGTGTTGAGCTTCTCACTGGATTGAAAAATGGACACATTATATACCATTTTTAATTCTTATAACATGGAGGGAAAAGAAGAATAACTCAACAGAATGCTATTTCTGCTTATCAAGGAATCAAAACAAAATATACAGTTAAGTATTCTAAGTATACAATTCAGTAATTCTAACTTGGCATCAATGGCCTTACACGGGATTTAAATTTGTCTAAACTGTCGGCTGAGCTTTTAAAGTTCCAGACTCAAAGTTTGGAATCTACTAAAAAAATACAAGGATATCCGTTTATCATAGTCGCGACAATGGTTTCACACTCCACTTCTTTAAAGAAGAACATGTAGCTTTTGTAATAATGTTTGTTCAGTAATGGGGGCTCTTGAATATCACCAACCAAACGAGTGACGATTGTTCATTGAAGATTAGCGTGAAGGCTGTACTTCTGCATAATGGCAATGGATTACCATCAATACCTGTCGCTCATGCCACTGTCCTGTTAGAAAAAAAATCAGTAGGGCCTATAGACCTACAAAATACAATTGAAATGTCTGCAGAGATTTGAAAGTTATAGCTTTATTATTAGGTTTGCAACTTCGATACACTAAATGTTACTATTTCTTGTGTAAATGGGACAGCAGGGTTAGGATATCTCACTACATAAGGAAACAATTGCCTTATTCCTGGGGATAAAAGTATATCAATTGCTCCATTGTGGATATCGAAAAGGTGCATTAACCTATCCTGCATATAAAACTGAGGCTTATGAGACATTTTGTAAAATCAATGGGTAAAAGTTCTGCTGCATTGATGTATCTGAAATCTAATTTCCTAAAATAAATTATGCAAATTTGAAGGAAGGAATTTTTATAGGGCCACAAATAAGATCACTAATATAGGATGATGATCATTTTGAGAATGAATACACATCGGAAAAGCAGCGTGAAACCCATTCAAAAATATTTGTTGTGGCTGTCTTGGCAATAACAAACCACAAAACTGTAGTGAAACAGTGACTGATATTGTGAATTCATAGAAAGTAATGGGATGAGCATATCTTCAAAAATGCACTTCTTGGACTCCCATCTAGACTTCTTCCCTGAAAATCTTGAGACTGTCTCTGATGAACATGGTGAGTGTTTTCATCAGCATTCTATTATGGAAAAAAAAAGGTACCAAGGTAAATGGTGTCTTAATATGCTGGCCGACTATTGCCGGATCATGAAGACAAAATATGGTCGAAAATCATCATAATATACAACTTTTTAGGTAAGCGAAAATTAGGCATTTAGTGCTTCGTAAGTAATTATTTTATAATTTTAAACACGTGTAAAAAAAGCTTAATGGAAAAAAAAAAAAATAGTTTGAAAAAAATATTTGAACTCAGCAAGGAAAAGGCAGTTATATACGATTTCTTTACTCCTTGTGGAATAAAACATTTTTTTTTAGACCAGTGTTATCATTTTAGATGTAATATAATATTAGATTATCATCCAAATAAAGGTAAACTTTAACCTATACAGCATTTTATAAGAACATTTTAATTCATACTACTGCGGGAAGGTGTTTTGAAGAATTTATTGGCAAAAGAAAAAACGCGAAATAAAATTGACAATTCCCATTTTAAAGTTTTATTAATATAATGATAAAAAGGGGATTATACCTATTGTAAAGGAACTGCGAACTCTAAGAACAAAGAAGAAAAAAAAATCCTCAAGTACGAATCTCAACATTCATGTGGAGAAGAAAAAAAAAAAAACAAAACATGGCACTATACACGAAATAATTGGCATTGCCAAAATACAATTCTACGTCTAATGGATTTTTTTACTGAGACTTTTTATTTTAACCGCTATTTGCTTTACAATATTTTAAAACTTTTTTTTAGCTTTTTTTCACATGTTGCCTCTTTCGCAATAACCTTGACAAATTTATTCACTTCAAATACTTACAAAATTAATACATTTAATTCACTACTAAGACAAACAATAATACATTCTAATTTAAAACAACCCATCCCATTACCAATAACGATTTCTGTTATTTTCAATCTATTTATGGTGTTTGGGCATAAGCTATTGTCAATTGTGGAGGAAATTTGATAGTATTTATATTAATTTAATATAGAATAAGAAAGGAATTGATATTTTGTTTTAGGTCTAAAACGAGTCGCCTGGCCACCTCCTCCAGAGCAAAGTGACCACATCACAGAGCAGCCGGTCTATAGGAAGGTAATTCCAATTATTTTATGTTGTGGATATGAATAAATAATACATATATAGATAAGATAAAATAATGTACCGTTTGCAATGTTTATGTGTTTTCAGTAAATTGTAATTACTATAAAGTAAATGATGTCGGAATTTGTAACAAATTAAATTACAGAAAGTTCATTAATCAGCGACTGAAGAAAAGTTGCTACAAAATGTCTTTCTGATGACTACAATCTAAGACCGCTATTCTGTATGTTGCTAGTGCTTATTGAAGTTTTGAGATCGTTTTATTTATCTTATCTCTACAGGCTGTAACTAAAAAATGTAATTTTAGGAGAAACATTCCTCACATGTAAAGGGTAAATGTTACCTAAACATATAACCTAACAATATGATTTTTTTTCACATGAAAATATATGCTCATACTTTTTCATTCATGCGTAAGAAGGAATGCTATTCCAAAATTCTGACTACGTTTTTGTTACATGCTACATGAACAATGCTCTGAAAAACATATCTCACTAGACACCAAAAGTCTTCTGAATACGGGTCATAAAATTAATATAATCTGAGTTCAAAAGATTTCTAGCCTTAGGCTTACAGTATGCTATTATCCCTGATATAGACAAGCATGATGGTTTCAAATAACTGCATATTCATTCCCCATTTGTTTAGATATATTACGATATAACCTAAATTGTTCTATATCTCAGAAGAGAGTAATTCATGATTTCACGTTTACAGGACTTGTTTGTATTGACACATATATTGTTATATCGCATTTTCTCAACTCATATAGAGAGGGTAGATAAATTAAACCGAAGAAATCACTTAAATACTGTGTAAAATTACCGACAAATAAAGAATGAACTAAAATCCTATTCTGATTGAGGGTTCCACTTTTCAGCGGTTGCCCTTTTACCAGCCGGCTGCTGGCCCTTCACATCCACATGTGTCAATCACAGATCAACAGCCAGTGTAGGGGTGACATGTGGTTAGCATGTCGAGTCCCCCAGCCGTTATATCTGGTTCCTCAACCTGGAGCCGCTACCCAATTGTCTCACGATGCTGGGTGGGCACCGGTCCCATACTGGCCGAAATACCATGAGAAAATTTCTTCCCCCATGGAGACTCGAACCAGCGCAAGTCCCGTAGCTCTGCGCCAAGGCTTCCTACCTTAACCGCTCGGCTACGGCGCGGGACGAACTAAAATCTATTTTTTAAAATATAATTGATCATAACTTAGTCCAATAGTTTGGTTTCTACCAATCTCCAATTAAGGTCTTAAGTAACCACTTAATTCTAACCCCTTATCAGATTTTAATACTCAGTTTTATCAGTTATAAACAATTTTAACAATATATAACTTTTTTATGACCGAAACCCTAGATTTTCTATCTCAAATTGCTTATATGCAAGTTCATTTATAACCAGGCCAATTTCTTCGGAAAAAAATATGTATTTATATTTTGTATATATTTCCCCCCCCCCCCACTGCACTCTAGGACAAAATTGGAGACCTATTTCTCCTTGATTTGCATGTAATTCTTGTATGAGCTCCTATTTCTCACTTTCGCTATCATCCAGGAAATGCATGCACTGTAAACATTTTATTATTTACATAATACATTCTTAGTGATTAGACTATTTTCAATATAACTGTATAATCTAGAAACACTGAGCATAGATCTGTGGTTTAGGCATATTCATGCACGAACAGGACAATTTTTTAAAAAATACAAATGGAGCACCATTTATTATACGACACAGCGGAACATTTACTTCCAGTCATAGCAGCACTGTTGGTGCATCGCACGGACGTAGATACTAACCATGTATAGATAGGAACACACAGCAAATAAAGCACTTACATTGTTCATCGTTACTAGTGTTATCGCAAACAAACATTAATTGAAACTCACAGACAAACTTGCACCAAGTGTACGCGGGACACTCGGGATGACGCGACATTTATTCGCAAATAATCCACAAACGAAGCAGGTCAATGTTCCGCTGTGTCAGATATGTATTATTGTCTATACCAGATATTTATGAAGTAAAATACAATAATAAAGCTGCGCGACCTTGGCTTGAGTACGCTATTGGTTGCAGGGAAAGGACGTCTAAAGATGTTTCATTCAATAAGGATTGAATTCAGAAAACTCGACCCTTTTTTTATACTAAAGTTAACTAATAGTGCCTGAATATCCTTCCTTGCCTTCTCGTCTATCGAAGCTCAGGTCAACATTGAAGAAACCTTTGGCTCGAATCTGATTTTTAATTATATCGTGCTTCACAAAAAAAAAAAAACGCTCCACACAATTTACCGTTAGAAATAAAATAAAAATATGTTTAAAAATGTACAATTTTTATATTATAAATAAATACATTTCTATATAAAAATATAATGACAAATATTATGTAAACTGTTGGAGATAAAATTAACCAAGGCGAAAAAAAAGTTTTCTTATAGACTATGCAATTTTCAGCATTTATTGAATTAGCACAATTCTCTAATAGAAATTACTTCACGGAAATGTGGTTAATAAATAATAATCAAATAATTTAGGCCATATCCATTATTCCTATAAAATAATCATTTACTTTGAAAATAAACATGCTTTTCTTTTCAATTAATAAGGAGTTTGAAGAAATCGAAAATTAAAATCCTGTTAAAATCAAATACAAGAACGTATTGAAAAATATTGCAGAAATGGAATAATTAAGAATATCAAGATGAGAGGTATCTTTTCTATTATTTCGGAGACACGGGTTGGATCAATTTCTAACAGGTTCAGATATTTTAATCTCTAACCGGACTGGATGCAACTGTATTGTCTCCGTTATGGCCTTGGAGTCTGCTGGTCATAGATTCAGAGATTCAGTCACTTTTGTACACTAGTATTAGGCTGGGAACATCCATTTATCACTATATGAATAACCAGTCAATCCCAATTTGATGGGATAGGCCTACGCACTCCTTCAGTCAGATCTCAGAAAATTGTTAAATAATGAGAATTAAACTTACTACCTTGACTATTAACTTAAAACATTTTAATTTTTTTAAAGATCTGGAATATCTCAGTAATGCATATTTCGACAGCTCGTGGATAATGAATTATTTGCATCCTCTTTTGCTTGTTAAATATTAACTGATGTGGATGTTTTATTGCAGATCCTGTTACTGATCCTTGCCTGATTGTTGAAGTGTCAAATAATTCATATATATTACAAATCCAATTATGTCAGTTTCGATTGAAACACTTATCATCACATACATTTTATTTATGTTTTTACTTAAATTAAATACAAACTTATATAATTTGCTCCGATTCTCCGATTGAGGGTCTTTCCACTTTTTCAGCGGTTGCCCTTTTACCAGCCGGCTGCTGGCCCTTCACATCCACATGTGTCAATCACAGAGGTAGATGATCAACAGCCAGTGTAGGGGTGACATGTGGTTAGCATGTCGAGTCCCCCAGCTACTTATTGTAGCTACCCAATTGCCTCACGATGCTGGGTGGGCACCGGTCCCATACTGGCCGAAATACCATGAGAAAATTTCTTCCCCCATGGAGACTCGAACCAGCACAAGTCCCGTAGCTCTGTGCCAAGGCTTCCTACCTTAACCGCTCGGCTACGGCGCAGGACATATAATTTGCTTACTTTATAATTTAAAAACTGCAATGGGCAGAATATATGCCACGAGAATGAACCAGAGGGAAAGCGCCCAATAGGTAGGATAAAAATGAGGAGGTAGAATAACATTAACCATGATTTCAGGGTGGTAAATTATAAGAGAATTTTGGAAAAAATTAGGACAAGATAGGAATGTATGGAGAGTTTTCCGCGCGGCTATGAATCTATGGATTCGATAGTGCCAATGAGTTCGGTAAAATTAAAAATATAAAAGTATAATATGGCATTCGACTAATGTTGGAGTTGCCAATTTTTTCAACATTACAAGGAAAATTGTATCTTCAAATTAAAGACAAAGTTATTATTATTAAGAGACTCTTATGTTACCTTACAAGAAGGATTGGGGAGTTGTTGACGAGCACGAGTATAGAACACAGTACAGAATGATGGATTCAAAACACGCGTGTAAAATATTTCGCATGTGCTCGTTGCTCCCGTCACATCTTTAATGCAATGTGAACTGTCGAAGGAGAGGACTTGATAAGAAATTGTATTGTTAACTAAATTTAAAATATTCACCTTACACGAAACTATTTCGTTGTTCATTCTAATTCTGTACTACACTATAAAAAAGTAACTATTAATTATTCTCTCAATCGATTTGTTTCTAATTATGATCTCCATATATATATATATATATATATATACACACAGAGTGTAAATGAATTATACCGCACAAATTTAACTGCTTACAGAGGGGTATTTATTTATAAGTAATTTGAGATAGGTATACGAGGGAAAATATGCGAGTTATAGGGAATCAAAGTAATCGACAATCAATATAGATAAATCAACAGAAGAGCAAAGTAGGAGAGAAAATTATACTAGAATAACTTCAGATCTTTGTATTAATTCTGAGATCCTGATTTCTAATATTATCTGTCAAATTGAATAATAATGAAAATAATGTATAATAATACAATACAATTAAAATTAAATTAATGATAGAATGAATACAGAAAGGAATAACAGCTCGAATCTACCATACATAAAAAGAAAAGAAAGAAAAAATACAAAGAAAGTAATAAACTATAATGAATTAATCTATCGCTTATTATACAAGGCATTAGGTAAATATATTAACAAATCTTAAAACTATTTTTATTAAATAATGAAAAAACAAATTATTAATTTTTTAAAAGTAATATTAGTGAGTTGTTTCTGTTAATTTTATTTTCAATTTGTTTCTGAAAGATGGTAAAGTTTGGCAGTCTCTGACACAGGATGGAAGGGAATTCCATGTTCTAGCAAGAGAAATTGTAAAAGCTTTTGAATAATAGGTTTATAAAACTCAACTAGGAGTATTATAAACATATGAGTAGCTGGATTTTAATGTGATAAGTGTTTGGGTTCCAGGTCCCAGTGAACGCAGCTGAACAACCCCAGGAAAACACTTGGGAGAATACATTTGATCAGGTTCCAACTTCACCACCACAAGAAATTAATCAGTTCTATCCACCTCCCCAACAGCAGGTGTTCCCATCTTACCAACCACCGCCGGCAACAGTCCAATTGAGACCTACAGCTCCAGTAAGTCAGGAACCTCCACCTGTGTACGAGTCTCAGCCAGCAGCCACCAAGGCAATTGGATCCAATATGAGGGGAGATGAGAAGTGGCCACCAACTGCATACAAAGAGCAGGCGGCAGCAGAAAATGAGGCAAGGAAAGCACTGGCTAAAGGACCTGCTTTCCGCCCTAAGAAAGTGAAGAAAGACTATTCTGCTTTCTTCGCCCAGAATGCTCTTACTCCAAACTACCCAATATATAGAGCTCCCCCTGGAACACAGCACTACATTGAAGAGGGAACATCAACGTTTTGAACACGTTTTTAAAAGTTTATCAAAACCTGCTACATTATGTGAAATAAATCCATACAAAAGTTTGAATGCAAAAATAGTCTTATAAAAGCATATGGTTTATGTATTCAAATGTTGGCATTTCATTTATAATGAAGTCACATTATAAGAAATCCTAATACTAAAGTAAAAGTCAAATTAAACTGCATGTATTCATAAAAAACCAAAGCACTTTTAGAATAATAATTTCTAGAAAATTGAAAATATATAAAGAAAAAGTTATATTACAATAAAAATACCATTATATTTTTTTATTTACCCCACATTTATACAGATTTTCTATAAAAATATTAGCAGACTGTATGCTAATCATTCCAAAACCAAATAATTACAATTCTTATGTTAATATTAAATATATCATTATTTGCTTTAAGTACTAGGAAGTTATATAACTATGATTTTTTTTTTCATCTTAAGTATCATGTAGTAGGTTTTGATAAAGCAAAACTCCAGGTACAACATAAGTTACGAAATCCTTGGCAACTGATGTCATGCCATTTTCTTTACCTACCCAATTTTTGCGCCTTAGCTTTGATACAAGTTATATAATTTCGCCATTTTTATTTTATCTTCTAAGCAAATTTTTTTAAGATGACTTGCAACAAAAGAAAAAATATTTCTACGAGAAATATTTTACATGTGATTTTAAAATTCAAGTAGAAATTCATTGTTATAGGTAAAGATTTTTTCTTTTGTTTTAACGAGAAATTACATGACTAGATAGTCAGTTGATTGCACCTGGGCAAGAGACATTTTGCTATAAAATTATTTTTATAGGGAAGTGATTTTTTTTTTCCACCCAAAGGACACTGGAGAATAAATAATATAACATTTTAAACAAGTTATATTTTTTACAAGAGCAGGAACTGTGATTTTTTATATAAAATAAACCTCATATTGTTACTACATTCATACAATATATTCTTCAACATTATTTTTTTCTTTCTTTTTCATAAAATCTATACCAGGACCTGCAACTGTGACACAGTTCCAAAGAATAATATTGTTCCCTAGAATGTCAAATTAAAACTGATGTCAATATTCTTTTTGCCACGCTAGTGTTCAAAACTATTAATGATCCCCTTCACAATGCTTCTAACACACATCTGCTTTTACCCTTTAAGGAACCTACGAATTTGTCGTGTTTGACAACGATGCCGAAATATTCGACAACGATAGCTGATTTAAATAAATCCTCTTAACAGCTTGAAAATTTAACCTCAATTCTCAATCCAGATTTTACTGTTTTTACTATTGTCTTTGTTTATATATAACACAAATTTAATTCTATTGTGATCTTGATAAATGTTAATTGTTAATTTGTACTGTTTCATGTATCGCAAATTTTAAATATATGTATATATACTAGCTTTCATATGAAGGCAAATTTTATGTTTCTTTCAATATCCATTTCTTTCAAATATCAGAGGAAGGATTTCTATGAATTGTTTTTTAATCAACAAGGAAATGTTCAATACTGAAAAAGATCTATAGACACTCATACATTTTATAAACTGAAAAACAATAAATATAAAATGTTTCTAGTATTAGAAGATTCTGGGCTATAGGGCCATTGCCCATAACTGGTGTTTCTCCCTTGACTACGAAGGGCATCTTCAGTGGTAAGTTCTTCAAGGCTTGGCTGTGTAAGAGCAGTAGACGAGTATAAGTATTTATACTTGTGCTGGGATTCCAGCAGTCTACCACTCATACACAGTCGAGCTTTCAACCAGGGAACACCACTTAAAAGAACTTGCTACTGAAGATACCCTCCGAAGTCGAGGGAGAAACGCTAGTTATAGGACATGGCCCTATAGCCCAGAATCTTCTAATACTATGGATGGACCAGCCATGAAAGCTGCATTCTATAATAAAATATTTTTGTACAAAGAGAGTATGAAATTAGTTTGTAAGATTTTAAAACATATTTCTTACATCACTTATAAATCTCTGTGAAACTTATTTTGGGAGCCTTTCAGCTTAGCTGATGACAAGGATAGACAGCTAAAAGTGTATTACAGAGTACAATTAACAATAATATATAATTAAAAATGGAAACAGAATTTTAAAGTTTTCAATTTTTAAAATAAAGAAGTTGTTAAAATATAACTTATTTACATAAATGAGTATGACATTTCATAACTTTATTTTAAAATTGTCCACCACTGTGCTCTCGAGGTAGCATGTTGCCTTATCACGCAGTGGGCCCAGATTTGATTCCCGGTTGGAACAAGCTTCCAGGGTGAGGTTTTTCCTCACCTGTAAGACAAATGACAGGAAGCTTTGAGGCCCAAAAGGTCCCTGAACATCATCTGGCCATCATCATCCCACAGTGTGGAAAGCAATGAGAAGCTCCACATCTATAATTCCTTAGTAAAGCTGCAAAGCATAGCATGAAAATGCAATGATTGCAGTGAAGGACCTGCTTTAGGACAGAACACTATAGAACAGAATAGAATATTAAAATCATCCCTTGAATACATCAATGAAGTTTGACTACTCTCAAAAAAAAAAAATTAAAAACAGCACATGTGAAATTTCTGTGGCCATTAATGGAAGATACCAGGTTAGACAGACAAAGAAATTAAAATGTTTGGAGTAGATTATGCACAATAAATACATTCAATGACATTGTGTAATATTAAACAAACTGGAATGACCATGGGTACAAGATAATACAAACTATCTTCCATATTTATCTTTAAAATGAACCTAGAGAGTGCCAAGACCTGAGAAGACCAAGACAACATTTGAGAGATCAACATCATCTTGTGATTCACAGGAATAGATCATAAATGAACCTACATCTGGATTGTTCATGATGATGAAATATCAATTTTCAATGTACAAAGTTTGGGGGTTCCTATGGAATGTTCCAGTGTTCAATATCATTGTGAGTTCCAAGTAAGTACATATAAAAAAATCTTATGAAAATAGCATACATTTGCATTAAGGTATTATTTTGAATAGTGCAAAGATACAGCTCATATTTCTCCTTAATGCTGGAGTTACATTAACTGGAAATTGATATAATTTCATAATGCATTTTTTTGCAAATTGCAAGTTTTGAACTAAAAGAAGAATAAAAACACTTGCATGTTTCAACTAGAAATTCATTCCTTAGTAACTATCCTTGAAATGCCAATAAAACAATAACAAACTATGGGAAATTTTTTTTTAACGTTAAATTTACCCATAATGTTCTAAAACACCTCGATCTACACTATAATACCACAGGGGTGTATAAAAAAACTCTCTAACATTTTAAAATCTTATTTGTCCTAATACAAACATATAAAATTGATACAAAAAAAAATATGAAATATATGGTATTCAATTCTCCATGGGCAGAACTAAATAAAAAAAAAACAACATGGATTCTTCACATATCTGATAATTTATGTTCACATGTAAAATAAAAAGGCATCATTTACAAAATATAAATAATTTGAGATTGTAAAGAAAGTTGAATTTTATAATCAAATTTTCATGGAAATTAATATTTATACTTTAAGCTCTTGTAGGACTAAATGCACCTTACATATTTTACAGGCTACACTAGGGGAACAAAATGCAAATTTTGTTCTGTGTACTGATTAAAATAGTCTGAAAAACATGTATATTACATCACATATGTATTTGTTAATGCTCTAGTGGCCACAATTTTTGCTTTATTGAAACTAAACTTGGCATATAGCAATTAAAAAATGTAAGACTGAGTTTGTTAACCAGCAAAATTGGAGCATTAGGTGTAAGAGTTCACCTAAAACAAGAATTAAAATAAACCGAGGAAGGTATTCTCCAAAAATCAGCAAAATCTGACCATTAGAAGAGATGGTTTACCTGAAATTCGAAATTAAAAATAAACTCCAGCCACTGCCATGTTTGGTTTGTCACAAAATACAATACAATGCATTTACCCCATAAATTGGCAATGTATCCTATAAGATAAGTTACTCTAATTTATTTAACATTTTTAATAATGCAATGGAAAAATTAATCATTATCATCATCTTCAAGGTGGGCCTGTTGACCCGTTTCGCTCCCCGCAGCACAATATGCTACAGGTCATCCTTCCAACGTCGTTTCAGTCATCCTACATATTTTTGGCCTTTAGATCTATAATAAAGTATCTGTTTTGATATTTAATTTTAGGAAGTTATATTTTGAGGCTATTTTAATTATATTATTTTTAGTCTGAACATCTTACCTCAATATTAATACAGAACATCTTACCTCAATATTAATATTGAGGTAAGATGTTCAGACTAAAAATAAAATAATCTGTTTTGATAAATGATTATTTGGCATTTTTTTGTACATGTTCAAACCATTTATATTTATTTCTGTATATTCTCTCATTTATATTATATATTTGTAATTCATCTCTGGTATCTTGACTTCTCTTTTGGTCTCTTAAAGATACACCTGCAACGGATCTCAGAAATCTCATTTCTATTGTCTCAATTATATGTTTATCAGAGATTGTTAAAGGCCAAGTCTCAGATCTGTACGTTAACGTTGGAATGGCTACCGTTTTGTAAAATTTCAATAGAGTTTATTTTGTGGTCTTATGGAAAAAATTAATCATTAGATATTATTTAAATAAACATCAAATTATACAACAATATGGAAATAGATAATAACCTATGGTTATGCATGATTTCCTTTCACTGTAAACCGACACTTCTAAATAAGCTGGCATAAGAAATTGAGTTTCTCCAATTTAATAAATAAATATATACTCCATAAACCAGCAAAATAGGACCATAAATTTGAATTGCTGAGGAATTTGTTTAATTTACACACTTTCTACACGAGGGACTTTTTATGCTCCATAATTATAGGTAAGTAAAAATGTCTCTATATACTAGGATTCAATAACACCAGCCAACAGTGAAAATGTAACTGGAATGAAGTAAATGTTTCGTAAGTATATCGACCACACTGATAACAAAAACGACAATGAAATGCTCGAATTAGCTCTCATTTCCAATTTAAGGGGGTGCATTTAACCCTTTTAAATTATGATTTTGTTTAGGTTAAATTCAGGCAAGCAGCAAAAGCAACATCACTATTTATCCTAGGATCATGCTTCAAACCTCATTCTCTTCAGAAAAGAACGTTCTTTAAATGGTACCATTCAAATGCCCCTAATATGTACCTGAGGAGGGAAAAGTTGATGGAAATTGGGATTTTTTCTGAAAATCCCTTGTTTCTAAGTTTGGGCCCCCAGCACCCCCATGTTAATGCACCGATCTCGAAATCAACTGAATATACTAAGAGGCACACACAATGTGTGTTCAAAATTAAGGCCAAAGTGATGATATCATTACTCCCTATGTCTTGATGCAGAAGAGTGTATTACTATATGTAACATGTTTTACAATGCATCCATGCTTAGAAAAAAAAAATTAAAAAGCTTTAATAGACAATTTTAAAGCCAATACTTATATTACTCTCTTTTGAGACTAATGGTAGCTATGGGCATTAACTATAAAAGTGTTGAGCAGAGGTTATTCATTGACTCCTCCAAAATAAGTCTCAAGTGTGTCCTACTGCATAATGGCAATGTGTTATCATCATTATTGCAATTGAACTAGGAAGCTTAAACGACAGATTTCAGGGGATCTGAAAATCATAGGCATACTAATTGGGCTACACCAAGTTCTGTTGCTTCAAGTGCCTCTGGGATAGCCACGCCATAACACTTCATTATAGGAAGAAAGATTGGCCTAAATATTAATCACTTGAACCAGACCTCATAATGTTATGCAAGAAGCACTTGTCAAATCCAAGAACGTAATTCTCCCTGGTCCTCACGTAAAATTGGGCCTAATGAAAACTTTGTTAAGGCCATGGAGACAACTGGGATAGAATTTATCTATTTGCACCAGAAATTTCCACAGCTTAATGAGATGAAAAAAAGAGGGGATTTTCGTGGGTCACCAGATATGGAAAATGTACAAAGATGAGCATATCAACACCATCCTGATAGGTAATGATAAGTAGTTTGGGATGCCTTTGATCAAGTGTCAACAAACTTTCGAGGAAATAAGAGGGCAGAAAACTGTAAGTATCTCGTGGCAAATCTTCTGCAATGCTACCGATAGACTGGGGTGTAACATGTCCTTAAAGTTACATTTCTTAGATTCCCACTTGGACTTTTTTCCTGACAACTGTGGTGCTGTAAGCAACGAGCACCAGGAAACGCTTCCACCACCAAATTTCGAACATGAAAATGAGATACCAGGGAAAGTGGAGTGCATCAATGTTAGCCGATTACTGCTGGACACTAATTAGGAAATCATCAGCAGAAAATTACAAAGGCAAAGCAGTTGCGCCTTCAGTGACCTTCCTCCAAGGGATAACAACAAGGTAAATACATAAATCATATAGGCAATAACGTAAAGTTAACATAACTTCAAAACGAGAGCTAATCTTGCATTTTCATTAACATTTTCGTTATCAGCACACCCGAAAACATAAAGATTAGCTGTTTCCATGCCAGTTACAGAAAAGTAGTAAAATTTTATTGGCTAGTGTAAGTTGTTATAATTAATCACATTATAAAATTAATCAAGCATATCAAAACCAACAATGATTTATTTTATGAAATAATAATAATAATAATAATAATAATAATAATAATAACCTGTCTTGAAGTTAAGATGATCTAAAAAATACAGAAATATAACACACGATCATAAAGAGTAATACAAAATTAAACTTATAAAAAAAGCAGTTCAATGTTAAGTTAAAAAATAACAAACATGTACAAAATCAAATACAAAATTAAAATAAAAAAATTATATTGAATCTTTAAGGCTTGAAATGGGGTGGTATGAGGTTCCAGTTCTTATTGAAATGACTTGAATCCATTCCCTTACTTCTGAGCTAGAGTGGCACCATCCTGGAATTGCTTTTAAACACAATTTTGATATTAAAGCACTTAAAAATGTTCAACTGACCAAATACGGAGGGTTGTTCACGATTCCTGGGGAAAAGTTTGAAAGGTGATGACGTCACTACTATTTACATAGAGATGCTGCCCACAACAGCACATGTTCATTCAGTCGAGTGCTACCTGCCACAGTGTTCGGATCTGGTTTGCTCGTTAGTATGCCAAGGAAAATCGATCCTTTCTGAGAGGGATACGTAACAGTCCTCTGTGATGCTAATTACAGCTATAGTGCTATCATGAAATGTGCAAATATCCAGGAATGGGATTTACTCAGTTCTTAACAAAAAAAGGTAAAACTTGTATGGGATTGATTCCTAAGGGGAAAAACAAGCACACCCTAAGCCTACTACAAGCTGCACCCCTGAGGTGGTCAGGAAGGTTAAAACCCTTGTGACAGGAAACAATCCAGTCACCTAACGAGCAATAGCAGTGAAGTTGGGCATCTCTCTAGCAACCGTAAACAACATAATAAACAACAATTTAAACTTAGAAAAGCGACATAAAAGCTGGGTTCACAAGCACCTACCGAGACACATTGCAGAAAGGGGCACCAACAGTAGAAAGCTCTATGAACGCCATCTTGCAGGTGATAAATGGAAGTTTAGAGTAACTTTAGATTAGGCATATATATATATATATATATATATATATATATATATACACACATACACATATATACACACCTTAATGATACAAATAAGCCACAAGCAATTTTTTACTGTCCAAGAGGTGAAAAAAATTTTGAAAAGTGGTATACCGACTGCAGGGAAAGTTTTTCACGCGGCTTCATGATAATTGCAGGATTTTGCTACAATGGCAAGTTAATCATCCGCAGAGTAGGAAAAGAGCTAAAGTTAACTCTGCCTACTACCAAAGGAATGTCCTGTCACCAATTTATACCTCTGAGATACCTTCCCCCTACGGTAGAGAAGTGAACAATGTCTGGATCCATCAGATAAAGCTTCAAGCCACACCTCTGCTGCTACGCCAGTTCATGGAGACAATGGAGCAGACAACAAATACATGCAGTTACCTGTCAAGTCCCCCGATGCTGCACCCATGGATTTTTGTGCGTTTGGTCTCCTAAAAAGAGCGCTTGGAAGTATGAGACCACGCTCTATTGAAGGTCTATGGAAAGCCTGCAAGGAGGAGTGGTCCAAAATTGACATCCCTGTTCTTTGTAAAGCACTTCCGCAGTCGAAACTCCATTGCAGAGCGATAGCTAGGGTCCAAGGCCATCCAATCGAACATAACCGCTGGTGGAGACACGGGTTTTCATAAGCAGGTTAGTGATGCAAACTTGTCCCCAGGAATCGTGAACAACCCTCCGTAAAATGGTGATCAGGTGATCTATTACTAAAATTCCATCAGAAAAAGTATATATAGTGTAGTTCATCAAATTTCTACATTTGTATTACAATTTATAAGGAATTAGCTTGTACCTTCCCATTTTGCAAATAGCACATCCTTTCCTATATTCCATTCCTGAGCAATTTGGGTTACAATAAATACCCATACTTATTTTTTAATTGTTCGTATCATGTCTAAAGTTTTTAACAGTATATATTGCAGAGAATTAAATATTATTGAAAATTAGAGTGATAAATTTACTATCTGTCAGATTCTCTTTGCATTATATTATATATCCTTTGAATTTTATATTTTTATTTTAGACATGTAAGAAAACAAAGCATACACAACTGTACACCAAACAATATAAATAAGTATTTTGAGCAGATTATTAGTATAGGCCTATTGTCAAAGCTCAATGACACCATCCTGGTTCCTTTTTCATCATAACTATGAATTATGAAACTGAATCTGTACCTCCAAACAATAACTCAATAACAATCCAGTTGGAGAGAAGATGCAGTTGAATAATCTTGTGTGTGTATGCATCTATATATATATAAACTACGTAACTGTAGATTGATGACAAATCTACTGTGTGAATCATAAATTTATAGGCATATAACATGCGCTTCTTCATGTATCTTATACCTTATTGTTGTAAGCCTCGGCAAGTTGACTTAATATGAAATTTATTGTTACAGAGAAATACCTATATAACTACTCCATTATAACTAAATAACTTGTAATTAATTATTGTCAAAAGTTACAGTAAAACAAATATCATAAAATTAAATTCATTCAGCAATAGGATAATGTTATGTAATTTCATGAAAGCAGCTATTTCATAATATGTATTTTACAATTTATTTTTAAAATCAATGGATCTGTAATGGTAGTTTTTTAAGATCTTCAGAAACAAGGAATAGTTTTAATCAAAGATTAATAGAAAGTCACACTCTCAGGTGATATTATCAAGAGACTGAACCAGAAATGTACACTTCACCTCATGTTATATTTTCTCATCTGGACATGTTTCGGAGATCATGTCCACATTCTCAAATAAATTCTGACTTTTGTGTTGGCCATCAGATACCTTAAAGATTCTTTCTCTGTGGTGGTAGGTAGATGAACATCACGATCAAATCCTTCTCCCCAGGAACTTCAAGATTCATTAATAGTCAGGATCTAGTTGACTATGGAGACAATGGTCTGTGAAACATTTCCAGGTGAGAAAATATGAGGTAAAACATAAGTCATGCTTCAATATCTTGAAGCAAAATCTGCTTTACAAGTAGATAGAAACTGAACTTATAAAATAATTATTTATTTTTAGTAAATTTAAAGTAAATATCATAAAATTACCAAATCCTACCATATTTCAATTTAACCCGTCAGCGTGGAGCGACGTGACATGTACGCAAGTTTAATTCTTCAGCAAATGCGGAACGACGTGACATGTACGCTAGCTACACGCACTGCTTTAAACTGTAATTATGACCTTTGTGTTTACATTAACTATTTACCGTTTATACAAATTTTATGTAGAGACTTCAAAGTTTATATTAGTGCATATATTAACTGATTGCGGCCCTCAGTAACAAGTTAAAATAATTTTATATTTGCATTTATTCTTGTGGCCTCTGACATTTTTCTTAAATTTATAACTTGATAAAGGATTTCTTATAAAACTAAATTCGCCTTTTTTTTTTTGTAGATTAGCTTGTCTATCAAATTGAATCTATTTTCAAATCTCTTCATTTTTAATAATAATGCCGCAAAATTCAGTATATATAAAGGCCCAACAAAGTTATTTCCGATTCACGCTATAGTACAGGACCACAACAGTAAATTTCAGATATATATATATATATATATTTCAAATGACGATATCCTTACATTATGGAAGGGTAGTTAGTCTACAATTCAGTCAGTATCTAAAAGGTAAAGTGGTCCACTACAGACCTTAGAAGGTTCTTGGGATATTAGGAGGTTAAGACTCCCACTTTTTCTAGACTATCGGTACTTGATGTAAGCCGAGTACTTATCTCTGTCTGACGGCCTATAACAAGCATCTGCTACTCATTTCAGTTAGAGGCTGAGTCAACCCCGGGGTCACAGTGCCGCCTGAATGTTTGGTTCAGTTTAAAAATTCTGATCCACCGGGACTCAAACCCTCGATCTTCCGGCTTGTAACATGTTGATCTTTTAAGTCCACACCTCCGGTGAAACTATTATAGTCATATTTCATCAACTGGTTTCAGTTTCAGTTTGGAAACCAGAAGAAAGACATTGAAATTTAGGGTTGATGAAGGTCTTTTAGCACAACAGGTCTGATGTGTAGAAAGACAATTTTTTGAAGGCACACGACCTAAAATAATGTTTCCAAAGTGTTAGAAAGACACATTTGGAGAAGGCTGCCCCCCCCCTACAAGAAAGAAGGTCAGCGCATAGAAGCAATGTATTTGTAATAAACATGAACAAAGTAAACACAAGGGAAAAAAATACTTATTGTTGCCTGAGTGTCAAACAGCTGGTTTACATTTTGAAGATTTATCACACCAATTTTTGAAGTTCATTCTTTTTTTTTAAGACCCTTCTCTTTGTGTAAATATTTCGTTTTGTTGTTGGGTAAAGCCAGTTCTCTGAATTCTTCAAAGAATCCCTAGTGCAATTCACTGTGTCACTTATGTGAGAAATTTACAAAAAAGACCTATTTCAACTGTGGCACAACAACCATAAATAAGTCTGCAAAAATGCAGAGATGTTACGCGAGAACCGTAACAAATTTATTTAATTAAATATTATATTAAGGGTTCACCATAAACGAATTGCAAAAACATTTAAATTACTCAAGATATATCAATTTAAATGCGTTATTGGAATACTGGCACTGAACGGCTGAGTTTAAATACAGGAGAACTTCCTCCCACATCAGAGTATTCCCGGCCATTTAACTCCATCCGCTCTGAAGGTTTAATAGCTTCTGTTTAAGGTAAACTTACAAAATAACGAAGATAAAAGAAAAAAATTCTTAAAAAGCTAGAAGCACTCAAAAAGAAGATCATAGGATGAAGACAAAATTTTTTTTTTAAATATAATTTTTTTAAACAAGATGAAGCAGAACTATTTACAATACCAACAAGAATTCTGAACAAATGCTGCCTATATTAAGAGTTTAACGTGTTAATTACATTGAACTTTTATGTTAATTACATGTTCAGATTTTTAACTTACTATAATATATAACCTATGTATAAAAGTATGGTACTAAATTACATTAAACAAGAGCTATTGATAAAATGTTGTTAAAAATTCTTTAAATTGATTTTTGAATACATTCTTTAGATATGTAATAAATTACAAAAGTAAGGAATACCAGACATCACTTTAGAATAACTTTTAAATGAATTAAAACTTTAGAAGAGAATGTTAATAATAATTTAAGAATGTTTAAATTATAAAAAAAGTGCCTAAATTAAGTCTTTTAACTATAATAAAAATATAATTTTGTACCACATTATTTTAATGGGATTTCCTCAACTAGGATATTAACCCATTCAACTCGTATGACGTGACGTTCACGCGTGCTCTAGTGAGGCCCAGTCTTCGAATGATGTGATATTCACGTCAAGCGCACAAGCTCATATATTTTGCAACAACTTCCAAACTACCCCATAGATGTCTAATGTGGTAGTTTTTCTAGGTTCCTGAGAGAAAGTGTGTTGGATAAAATGCCTTTTTTTGTAAGAAATCGTGAAATTAGAAGCTGTACAATTATATTATTGAATAATTAGTTAATATATATATTCACTTATTTATGTGATTATAGTAAATATATTTATTATTAGTACGTATTTAATTGTATGGCTTCATATATATATGGTCTTTAATTTGCTTACTTGTTATAGTCAGCTACTTGATGGCAGTGAAGACAGTGTTCTCGCAACATCTAGTAATAATGGAGAGTATAATACATATATAAGAAAAATAAGTGTTTGAATTGGATTCGCCTGGTAGTGTAATGGATATCACGCTGAGGTACAGACTCAGAGATCCGGGTTCGAATCCCGTCCAGGCATTTATTTTTCTTATCATACCATATTAAGCTTGCATTGCTCAATGTTAAACATTTAATTATAACATATATATATATATATATATATATATATATATATATATACACACATACATATAATATAAATGATTTAATTATATATATTTAATTTATCTAAATCTAATATTTATGTTAGAAATATATAGAAGAAATTTGCAGTGCTCAGTCTATGAAATGGCGTCTAAGCATGAGGATCGTGACGGGATTCTGAGTTTATTAGAGAGTTTTGACCTCGAAACATCAGACAGGAGACATAACACCGACAGGAAAACTGAGGAGGGTAAAAGGGCAAAGACGTAGGGAATAAATAAAAAAAACCAAGACTCTGCCAGGATGCAATGAAAGGCCTGTAAGACCAGATCACTGCCCTTTTCCCTAAAATGTGTCGCACTGTAAAAGGATACAGAAAATTATTTTTCTATTTGCTGGACATATGTATGTTTAACTCTTTTGTGGTCTACAATAATTTCATAGATCACAAGACAGCATATTCGACCTTCAGAATAGCTGTCGCCAAGCAGTTATTGGAGACAATTCAGCTGCCATCCTACAATGTGAGAGGCCCCCCATCATCAAGTACAACCCCTGTCAGTTTACAGGCAAGGAACTGGGCTCACTTTCCATTGTATATCCCCAGCACAGACAATAAAAAGAAACCCTACAAATGTGTGTTCAAAACAGAACAAAGAAGTGAAACTACATTTCAGTGCAAAAAGTGTGAAGTTCCAATTCATGTCCCGGAAAGTTTTGAGATTTACCACACCAAAATATTGTTTTAGGTAAGAAGATTTATTCAGAAGCCTTCACTAAAATTTCTAAATAAAAATATTTATTAAATTCCATTCTATCAGCATTTTTGTGTTTGCATGTAAAGAGAATGACACCTCCTGTCTTGTGTGGCCATTTAAATCTGAGTGGAGGGGAAAGTTAGCAGGCATTTAAATAAGAGTCCATTAGGTTAATGAAAGTAATATATAAGTAAAGAAAACCTAGGAATATATATAGTCCACCACTGTGGTCTCGAGGTAACGTGCTGCCTTGTCACGCAACGGGCCCGGGTTCGATTCCTGGTTGGTACAGGCTCCTGGATGAGGTTCTTTTCGGGGTTTTTCCTCACCTGTAAGACAAATGTCAGGAAGCTTAGGGCCCAACGGTTCCCGAAAATCATCCGGCCACCATCATCATCTTTCCAACAGTGTGGAAAGCAACGGGAAGCTACCACACCTATAATTCCCTAGTAAAGCTGCAAAGCATAGCATGAAAATGCTATGATTGCTGTGAAAGAACTGCCCTCGGACAGAATTACTATGGATTGATATATATATATATATATATATATAATGAAAAAGACGACCATACTCTCAACAGAAGTGACTTATGAGAGAACAAAACAATAGGATTCTTTTGAAGAGAAAAATTTTCGCCTAGACCAGGACTCGAACCCGGGACCCTTGGCTTTCCGGGCCAAGTGCTCTTATGTACGTTGTAATTCCCTCACGCCAAATGCTTGAAACCATAGCTTCAACAATGAGAAGTGTTAAATTAATAATAAAATCGTCAATAGGATTCTCTTTTTCAAATATTTGTTCAGGTGATCATTACTGATATTCCATTAAAATATTACAAGAATATTCAGTATACTGCTACTTACATACTCGTATAGTCATTACCTTGTACCCTATTATGTTGGAAATGGCTCATCTTTCCTTGCATCCCATTCCTGAGCCAGTTTTATTGTAATGGCAAGTACAATGTTTACAGAAATATACACAAAATATTACTGTTTTTTTATGTTATATTTTAAATTAACACGTTCCAGAATTGGATATAGTTTTATTTTAGAAAGAAAACTATATCCAATTCTGGAACAAGTTAATTTAAAATATAACATCAAAATAGTAGCTTTAACCACTTAAAAATTAATGTTTAATTTTTAATAGAAAAATACTTCGAAAAGAAGTCGTCAGATGGCATTGTTGATAGCAAGCTATCGGCCTTCGGATGAAAGGAGAATTAATTGTATAAGTAGAAGAAGTTTGAATGGCGTAACAGTTACCGCACTGACGTACAGAGTCAGAGGTCCAGGGTTCGACTCCCGGTATTACTATTGCTTGTTTCATGTCTATATTTTTCAACATCTTTAGAGGAAAACAAAATATAATGCAGGGAATAAAAAAGTTAACAAAATAAGAGAGTTAAATCTACTATTAGCAAATTCCTTAGGAATGAGGTTAATCTCATGGAAAGTTTTTGGGAAAATTTGTACATATCTTAAGTAATTCTACCTAGTAGATCTGAAAATGACCATAACAAAATATTAAGTCTCTTAGACTACAATCAGCAGGAATTTCAAAATTTATGATTCTTCTTTTATTTTTCTGGAAATGAATTTTTTCCAAAACTGTGGGTTCCTAAGACTTGTGTTTCATTAAATTTGGCCTTTACTTTGATTCTAAGTTTTTTTGGACCATGCATGTGCAGATTTATCTATTTCCCTATTCTTAACATTTCTAAGGCGTTCCTTCAATCTTATGTTCAAGTTCCTTTTTGTTAATATATTTTTTTGCAATCTTTGTAATGAATTTGATAAATCCCTGATTTATTGCCTTCATTAATCTTTTCATTTTTGTTTGTTTTAATTAATCTATAATAATTTAAAAACAAAAAGGCACTTGAACACAAGATTGAAAGAACACCTTAGAAATGTTAAAAATGGGGAAATAAGATAAATCTGCAATAACTGCATATGCATAGTTAAAAAAGAAGGAAAAAAGAAGAAGCATAATTGAAGGCCAAATTAATGAAACAGATAACTCTAAGGATCAAATAAAAGAAGAATCATGAATTTTGAAATTCTTGGGGAAAGGGATTTAATTTGGAAGTTCATGGTTAGCCATCACAGGGAGCAGGAAGCAACCTACAGGATCGCCAACCATCAATTCAACAGTTAGATGGAACTGTAGATAATGCACAGAAGTATTGAAACATGTTTTTGAAAAATCTACAATTATGAGGTGAGATGTTAAATTCTAACTCAATTATTAATTAACTAAACCTCATAGTGTCACTTCTTTTGAATATTAAACAAAATATAAACTTAACATGTTGACACCATCCCGGTTCCTTTCTCATTTCACCTCAAGCATTGCATGTAATCATCAATCTAGATGACCATACAAGACCAAGTGATCTAAAGCACTTCCAACAACAGTATATTATTTCTTTTTTCATCAGATACATGGACATTTAAATAAATTGCTACTAGAGCAAAAAAACAAAATGGACAGAAATGGATATGGTAAAACGAATGAAATGACACCAAACAAGAACATTTGCTCCTTCACATCTTTCACAAATTTATTTCTCTCTTTTTAAATAGTAAAATGATAATGTAAAAATGTAAAAGTGAATATAATTATTTACTTATCAATCAACAATTTGTTCAAATTAAATGATAGGTAAAAAATGAAAGTAAAATGAACGAATGAAGGTGGTCGTATTGATGTGAGTTTTGCATATCTATGTCATAATTAGAGCGTGGAATTTTATGAAATTTCATGTTTTAAACTATAAGTCGGAGAGCATTGCGACAAAGTATCTTCACGTTTTATGAAGTGTAGAATTGAATGGGACCAAAAAAAAATTTCATATTTCATAATATTTTGACAAAAAGTTAATATTTTAGCAAATATTTCATATTGCTTCATATTTTCAACATTAAAAAAAATATATATATTTTTTTCCAATAACACTTCTAGGAATTTGTTAAAAATATTTTTTGAAGTGACTGTACCTCTGTAAGTTTTTGACATTGTAAATCGTAGACAAGTGGAAATTATCCAGAATTCCTTTCTGGACAAAACAAATACCGTTAACCGGCAATAACAACAAGATGAGTCAAGAGATGGATGGGGTTTATCCGTAACTTGGCCCGCTGGAACGAGAACATGATGAACCGATGACAGATTGATAAGTTTAAGGACAATAGTAGATTAGTGACCACCCACTCTTACCTAGGCAATTTCTTCACTTTGCTTGTGTACAGACATACTTCTTGTTGCTACTACTGAAAAACAAGATGCCAAAAACTGAAGTTCGTGATTGGATTTCAGCATTTAAATGCTACACCACGGGTGGTAAAATAGTGTTTTGCACTTACTGTAGTAAAGAGGTATGTTCATTTTATATTTGAAATATATTTAAAATAACTAAATAATATTCTTTCTTAGCCTACATTTTATAAATTGCAATCTCTTGTGTCAAAATTAAATTGTTCCTATAACTCGATTTTTATAGGTATCAGCAAATACCAAAAATAAAAAACCACAACTCAATTATAATTAAATTTAATGTTATTGTTACATGTACATATATTGAAGCTCAGTATATTTATGCAATGTAAATAGCTACCATACCAAACTGTATATAGTCTCAATTTTGTCAGTCCTATATTTCATGGAAAGATTTCTGTTTTGGTTATGTATTGTTTCTTGGATTTCATAATTAAATATAATTGAATAAATAATTAATTCCTTTTTATATACGTATATCAATAGCAACAACTAATTTAAGGTTATTGCTACATATACAATTATTGGAAGATAAATTATATTTGAAATGTTAAATTAATAATAAAAACAATTACTGGACTTTGATATCTTTATGCAATGAGAATAGTAATCATGCCAAATTGTACCTAATCTAAATTTTTAGTGCTATATTTCATGCAAGTCTGTTTGTTTTGGTTGCTATGTTTTGTTCCTTGGATTTTGAAATTCATAATTAAATATCAATGAATAAATTAATGGATTGTGTTATATATATATATTCCAGTAGACATGATCTATTTATTAACAATGTTTCAAATCGTAAGCATGATCTTTCTACAGGCATGGAATTAATGAAAAGCTAATTAAAATAAGAAATATAGTGAATATCTTGAATTTTTGAACCACAAATAAGGTCTACTTGTCTCATTTACATGCTGTTGGATCCTATATATTATACCGAATGTATGTATATGAAAATATATGTAATAACGTTAATAAATAATAGCTTCATAATATTTTCGTGTTACAATTTTCATATTTTTCATATTTTCTTATTTTGATTTCATATTTTGGTAAAATTTTCTTCATATAAATCCTCGCTCTAGTCATAATGCTTTCAGAGAACCAATCGCCTACAACTACTGTATGTTAAACGAGGCAGAATTTGTACTTCTGTGATGTGCTGTACCCGCCTTCATTTGTGCTGAGAGCTATAGTTCATTGTATCCATGGCAACATCAATAATGAACAGGAAGCCTAGACAATATTTTGGATAACAATGACTAAAATGAGAATAACACAATTAATTTTTACATTGTAACCAATCAAATTTGCATATTATTTTGGTTAAAAACATGTTAAGTCATCCTTTTCAGACAACTGGATTTATTAGGATACAATAATAAATAGAAAAAATAATTCACCTAGCTAGAAAGAAAGAAGTTGTAGGGAGACACTTGGTACAGAAAGAAAGATTTAATTTTTCAATAATGAATCAACGGCAGTTGACAAAAAGTAAATAATGACCTAAATAAGTTAAGGTTCTTCACCTCTGAAACCTCGACCATGCTAAAGTCCGATGAGTAGAGCCCGAATTTGTATGCGAAATGCATGTTTTGTTTTACGCATTAAAAAGTATACGGAAATGATTTGCACGTTAAGTAGCTTCTTCACATACAATTTGAATGCATAGAAATGCATATTCTGGGGGAAAATGCTTATTTTAGATTTTTAATGCATATTTTACTCCTAAAATGTGATATTAAATTATAACTTCTCTTTCAGCTAATTACTAATAATTAATTAATTATTAATTAATTTTAAAATTAATGAAGTCTCTGCAATCAATTGGATATAAGCATAACGTGTATATTTATATCTGTGTAAAAGGGGAATACCTGTTGGCCTTGAGAAATAATATTATGCAATTAAGATTAGGGACTGAATTAGGTAAACCTCATGATCTGTCAAAGTCAAAACACATCCAACCAGTAAAAATCACATTAGATAAGCTTAATGAAATATTAAGTAAAAATCCTAGCTACAATAGAATTTGTCAAATTAGCAAAATGCTCTCTGGTGATAACGAAAAAACTGTAACCGAGGAGGAATTCACTGAAGAAGAACTGTGATGTTTTCACATGCACCTGTGACATCACGTGATATAGAAAGGATATTTTCATTGTATAAAACCCACTTCACTGACAAACGAAGGAGCTTCACACAAGAAAACCTTCCTTTATCTACTGTAACAGCCAGGAATAAGGTACAGTAATATTATCCACCAAAGCAAATATTTTATTTTATTACAATCTGTTTTTGCATATTTATGGTGCATATTTTCTACATTTTTATGCATATTTAGTAATTTATTTTGCATACTAATCCGGGCTCTACTGATGAGCAATCATTGGGATTGTTAAAAGGAGAGTACTAGGATCCATCCATGCAAGAAAATATCTGGAGTAGGAGATACAATTTTGAATAATTTAAATTATATAATGAATCTGATGTGATGAAATATACATTAAAATAATTAGTAGATCAGCTTGGATTGGACATGTTATATGCATTAATGATACATAATAATATCATAACAGGACTACCAAAAGAGCTTATAACACATAATCTTTGCTGACTGGGAAAGTGGTGAGGTCTAAGTCAAGGTGGGAAGATGGTGTAAATGAGAATGTCAGCATTCTGGGAATAAAAGAATAAGTAAAAGGCAGTAAGATTTGAAGAGTGCTTCTTAAGAAGCTGAAGGCCTACAATAGGCTGTTGTGCCAATTAAGATGATGACAATGAAATTCTGATTCTATTCTTAAGCCCTCAAGCTGTAGCTTAGTTTATTTTTTACCCTACTAGAACATTTCTTGTAAAATAGTTTGGAATCAAAATAAGATTTAATAAAGTATTTTTAATATAATTATAATTTTTAACTTCTTTAAAAATGCTATTGATGATGCATATAAAACTGATTTACACACTTAATCTAACTTTAATAGTTGTGTATATATAGCTAAAACTAACATTATATACATTTTTTTGTGAAGAGATGTTAAAAATTACACATCTGCACTTTATAGATTCCTGAAAATCTAAGAACTTCAAGTAAATAATTAAATTGAGAACAGAGCAACTTATAAATAAACTCCTTTTAACATGTAGGCATTATTTTATTGTAATGAAAGCAATTTATGGCACCAGTATAAAGCATAATAAAGTAATGTATACATCCTTCAATTTTCAGTTCTCTATAATCCAATAAGTAGTCCACCGCTGTGGTCTCAAGGTAGCGTGCTACCTTGTCACGCAGCCGGTCCCGGGTTCGATCCCCGGTCGGGACAGTTTTCTGGGTGAGGTTTTTATCGGGAGTTTTCCTCACCTGTAAGACAAATGTCAGGAAAACTTTGAGGCCCAAACAGGCCCCGAAATCATATGGCCATCACAATCATCATAATTCATATTCATCTTAGATTTTAAGCTTACAATTAAGGACTCTACTGGTGCACCACTATCATCTTCACCCATCATATCATCGGGGCAACGTAACCCCGCCTTACATGCGCCCCAACCTCAGAAATGGGTTACAAGTACGCCATGCTAGGAGGGAACACCAGGAATGTCGTAAGACAACCTGGGGCATTTGCCAAAAAAAAAATCCAATAATTAGTTTAACTTTGATCCCTAAAATGCAACATTTTCCCCATCATCTGATTATATTTAACAATTTTCAAACCGTTTCAATTAATTTGTTTCTACAGAACGGATTTATATGTACAAACAATGTATGAAATATATATATATATATATATATTAGTTATGATGATTTAAAAAATAACAATTGCAAGCTATTGGAAAACATTTTAACCTGAATATATAATTAAATATGAACTTAAAATTAAAATCATATTTTGATATTGAACCGTGCAGAAGATACATTTTTGCATGTGCTGGACATAATTAAATATGAATTTAAAATAAAATCATTTTTTGATATTGAATCGTGTGCTGGACATATCTGTGTGTTGCCCTGCGATAGCTCTGTTCCACTGAAGTCTGTTAGTTGTATCTGTGCTTATCCTTACCGAATATACCCTTCCACCTCCACTTCCTTGGTTACATGAACCGGCAAAATGCTTGTGCCGATGTAATATCTATCCGCAACATGGAACGATCTGGGCCAGTCAAGATGTAGTATTGGCCAAGAAAGTCAGTCACTAAGGAGCTTCTGACCGACTGGCAGTCATCCCTTTTGGGTTCGTCTTGAGTTGTGGCATGTACTGCCGATTTATTGGTTTCCCGCAGGTTCCTGCATGAGAAAATTGACTTGAAGACATCATGGAGGAACCAGGCTTCAGTTAGGAGAGAATGCTGTATGAATGTCGTTTGGTACTAATTATTTATTATTATTACATGATTTATCGGAACTGCTTTAATGAGGAATATATCATTTGTAATTTATACATTCAGTTCACATTTGTAAAGTAACTTCATATTCATTAACTTATATTCTCATTTATTTAAATATATTTACTAGTTTTACATGCTGAGTTCTTATTTACACTGTAGAACACTTGAACCTCAGTCTAGCAATAGCTTAGTGCAATATTTAAGTGTCCCGTCAAGTACTCATGATTATAGATTATTTATTAGCTCCAATTAGAACATTTATTGAGATTGACTATTTATGCCTAGTAATTACCCTATTCATCATCATCATCCATGCAAGTATTAGGCCGTGTGGCCTGTTACAGTCTCAAAGAGGATTTTCCATCCAGCGCTTTTTTGGACGTCCCAGCAATCTTTTGCCTTGGGGGCAGTAGCGAAGTATGGCTTTTGGAATTCTATGAGATGGCATTAGTTGAAGATGGGCTTTCCAGTTGTTCTGGTAGTTTTGTATATGACGAAGAATGGGTTCTACATCCAACTCTTCCATAATTTCCTCATTTCTTTTACCCTATTAAAGTAATGAAACAACTCCGTAAATATCATGGGCCCAGCCACGGAGAAACTCTGCTTGCTTATAACTTATTTCGATGATTATATTTATTAGATAGTCCACATCTATGGTCTCGAGGTGAAGTGCTGCCTTGTCACGCAGCAGGTCCAGGTTTGATCCCTAGTCAGGGCAGTTTTTCTGGGTGAGGTTTTTATCGGGGTTTTTCCTCACATGTATAACAAATGTCAGGAAAACTTTAAGGCCCAAATGGTCCCCGTAATCATATGGTCATCATCATCACCATCATCCTTTAATGGTGTGGAAAGCAACGGGAAGCTACCACACCTACAATTCCCTAGTAAAGATGCAAGCATAGCATGAAAATGCTATGATTGCAGTGAAGGATCTGCCTTCGGGCAGAATTACTATGGATGGATGTTTATTAGTTCTCTGTTATTACGCGACTCGTCATGCTAAGTCTTACTGATGGATTTTGGAATATGCTATAATCTTTATGTCCATTGTAGTTACTTATTCTTTAAAGAGCTTAATCGATACCCAGAGCACATTAGGTCTATAACCCTTAAACCCCCTGTGCAATGTTACACATTGGGATATATGAAGATAATCCAAAATATATATATTTTTTTGCTTTATCAACTTATTAAATATGGATTTATATAAGAATTAAATAAATTGTGATTATTTCTTACCTCATACTTCTATGTTTCTTTAAACACAGCATTGCAGTATCGGCAACTCCTTGTCACCATCGTTAGCTGTAGTTCTCTGTTATTACGCGACTCGTCATGCTAAGTCTTACTGATGGATTTTGGAATATGCTATAATCTTTATGTCCATTGTAGTTACTTATTCTTTAAAGAGCTTAATTGATACCCAGAGCACATTAGGTCTATAACCCTTAAACCCCCTGTGCAATGTTACACATTGGGATATATGAAGATAATCCAAAATATATATATTTTTTTGCTTTATCAACTTATTAAATATGGATTTATATAAGAATTAAATAAATTGTGATTATTTCTTACCTCATACTTCTATGTTTCTTTAAACACAGCACTGCAGTATCGGCGACTCCTTGTCACCATCGTTAGCTGTTTTCACGATTGTCAATTTTTTCTTTTGTTGATAATTATCAACATGGTGACAAGGAGTTGCCGATACTGCAGTGCTGTGTTTAAAGAAACATAGAAGTATGAGGTAACAAATAATCACGATTTATTTAATTCTTATGAATTGAACCTCATAATATTAAAAATTCCCAAATTTAATATATATAATGGATTTATATTCCCAATTTAAGTGCTGCTGAGTGGAATTACAGCAGGGTATTAATTTTTTCTGCATCGTTTTATAAAACTTATTCTTACTCTTAAGAATCTCGATCAAAATCAACATAATAACTAGTGATGTAGTCTAGATTATATAATAAACCGTATACAAATTTTTCTTCAAGTTTTTCAATCAATAAAATATTTACAATATAAAAAGAAAACGCAAATTTTAAAAATAATTCAGTTAAATACTGTACTCACCTATTGTATAATTATCACTCTTAAGGCTTGGGACTTGGATTATAGTCTATATATTTATTTTTGAAAACACAACACAACCATACTTTGCAATTTATAGGCCTACAGTTGTAAAATAGTTTATGTAGCTGAACATACATAACAACCCAATTTATTTTCCTTTCCTGGCTACTGTTCATATTGCTGCAAACCAAATAAATTATACTGTGTATAGTCAGATTTGGTCTTTGTCTCTTCAGGGGACGAGGTTTCTCCATCTTACCTCCTACTTCTGGGAAAATTCCGTAATGTTATTACGACAACATGCTTTAGGTCAAGTCAAAGGTTTGAGTCCCAAGGGAGATAAGGAATTTTAAACTAATCTAAAATTTCTGGTGATACCATGGTTCTGGGATCAACTCAGCTTCTAATGGAAATGAGTACCAGGCACTTGTTCTAAGGATAAAGGCACCTATCATGCAGAACTGATATCTTGTGCTGACTGTCTAAAAAGATAGGAGCCCTTAAGCTCCTAATACGCCAAGAGATCAAAGTATGACCAAAGGAACCATACACCAGCACATTTACTTTCAAAAATGTTTTATAGGTAGCTAATTGGATACTTTTTAAAAATTCCTATACAATTTTTTTTAAATTTTATTATCCTATTACAGGATTCACTATGAGTCTTGACAAAATAGAATATGGTACATTAAAAATCCTGCTCAATCAAAATCCTCCAAAGAAATGTTAAGTGTTCAAATTTCCTTCCACTTACAAATAAATTATAAAGAGTTCCATATTGTTTCCACCATCACTGCAAGGTTAATTCAGTAATACCCTAAGAAACAAAACCCAGTTCAATAAAAATGTGCAAAAAAGTAGTAATTTTTCTAATTTACTTTCATTCAAAACATAAATGACAGAGTTCCTTATTGTTTTCACATCATAGTATGTTTAGGAACATATTAAATCTGCTTTCCATGTAACTGATTAAAGTGCTTCAGTTAAGATTACTGTAGTTTATATTACTTGCGTGAGTGTAAAGAGTGATAACTCCATCCCAGGTGGGTGTGTAAAGAGAAATATGTCCATCTCATGTGGGTGGATAAAGAGAGAGATCTCCAAAATTGTGAAAAATGAATTATCTGGCTGTGTCATGAAAAAGAAAATATCGATATTGTAGGATAAAACTGATAATGGTGATCTGTATATTTCATAGTGTATTTCATGGTAACTCTTAATTTTGGACTCTCGGTTTGTAAAAAGTAAAATCTCTTTAAACATCCACCTGAAATTTATTAAAATAAAGTATATATATATATTACATTTTGCAACAAATTAAAATGGCTGAACTTTCCAAAACGGCACTCTACAATAAACCTTTCAAGATTCTTATGCCAATGCACTACTTACTTGCTAGTATTTATTTCTCTACCGATGTTGCCACAATGCAATACATAAAAAAACAATTTTGTCGTACATCTTATATCATTAAGTCGCGAGATTTTTTGTATATATTTCAGCAATAACATTCAGACTGCTACATTGTTAATATTACTGTTAACTTATACTAGTTTAGGTCATTAAGGTAGCATCTGTTATGTTACATTAGTTAGTTTAGATCCTTATGTTAGCTCCCATTAAGTTACATTACAAAATTACAGGTTCAGAAGTGTAGAACTTAGAAATGATTTATTTACACCACAAATAATGTGCTTCCATCTGTTGGCAACTTGTAAACCTTGTGCATGCACACTATTATTCTGTTGAACTCAGAAAAATTCTTAAAATTCTTAAGTGCCGTGCTGAAAAGTTTTCTAATTAAAACTATACAACAGTGGTTCCCAAACTTTTTCAATCACAGATCGTTTTGGACTTTTATTCATTTCATACATCTCATTGATGGATAAATTATATTTGAAGAGAAAACTATACACTCAGACTGGGGTTTGAACACAGGACCTTTCGCTTTCTATGTGAATCCTATACCAACTGAGCTACCTGAGAAACTCCAATCTAAATGCAAATTTTTCTATTATATACATTGTTAATTCCCAAGTGCCAAATGCTACAAAACTGTTGCTTCGATCTTGCAAATGGCAGCTTTTTTATTAAGAAGACCTTTCATTAGGAATTTTACATTACATTTACATCATTGGGATGTATGAAACAAATTATTAAAATATCAAAAGAGGCTGTACTGGCTTTATAATGTAATGTAAAATTCCCAATAAAAGATCTTCTTAATAAAGAAGCCGCCATTTGCAAGATCGAAGCAATGATTTTGTAGCATTCGGCACTCAGGAATTAATAGTGTATATAAGAGAAAAATTTGTGTTTAGATTGGAGTTTCTCAGGTAGCTCAGTTGGTAGAGCATTCACATAGAAGGTGAAAGTCATGGGTTCAGACCCCAGTCTAAGCGTATATTTTTTCTCTTCAAATATATCAATATGTTACTTATTTAAAGAAACATTGGGTCCTGTGGATTCTCTGATAACTGTTAGCATATCCTTGGTGATCTGGGGGGGCACACTTTGGGAATCACTGCTTTACAACATATAATTATTATTCTTTTCATAACCAGAGTTAGTTCCCATGCACTATATGAAAAACTAAACTATTATTCAAATAATATCATCCCCTTTATATCAGATAAACAAGATTCCTCTATATTTCAACTCATATACTGTATCAATGAAATATTAAACAGAATAATCATGTATCTAATTGACAAAGCTGAATTCATACCCCCAGAATCATTATATTGAAAGAACCTAGAATTTATATGTGTCATGAAAGTGGCATATCACAGAGATGACAAGGATAAACAAGCAATTCTCTTTTAGTCATGTCTATACCCTGTCCGCTCTTAAAGTGATCCTCTTCAAAACAAAACCATGTGACCTGCTCACTTTTCATTGGTTATGGACATCGACGTACGTTGTAGAAGCAATAAGTACGTGAAAAAGTAGATCCCTTCATTAAATTAAAAATATGTCCTCTGAATATATTTGTTATTCTTTGTGAATGAAAATAATAATATTCAAAAATATATCTAATCAATAATTACAACTTACAATAGTTTTATGCATTTGAGTCATGCTTCATCGATTCTCATGAAATAAAATGGCTAAAAGTATTGAGTCTTCTGTTGCTGTGTCGTCATCTCCCTGTCAAAAGTGACGGTAATTGTGATGCGAATGGCAGAAGGATATTGTTTCTACAATGTACGTCGGTGTCAATAATCAATGAAAAGCGAGCAGGTTACATGGTCTTGTTTTGATAAGGATCACTTTAAGAGCGGACAGGGTATAAGCTTGCCTCCAGCTTTCTACCTAACAACTCAAATTAGGGGATTATCATAATCACCACAGTATGGATTCAAAACAAAATATAAGAAACATGTTTAAATAACTATTCCATACATAACAAACTAAAGAAAAAGAAAATCAGAATACAAACCTACAAAAAAAAAATGAAAAATTTAAATACAATGCAAAATAGGATATACAATTATTTAGCCCTTAATAGAGTAAAAAAAGTTATTAAGAAATAATACTAATTAGTAACACAACAATTAATCAATATGTTACAATTATAAAATATTAGTAGAGCTTATGAGGTTTAACATGGCACAGAAGTGAATTAAATTTGGGTTCCCTAATTTAGGCATATATTTTTCTTTTCAAATTTAAGTAGTCATTTGGTGAGAAGTGATACATTTAATATTAAACAGATGTGAATGTTTGTTCCATCAAGGAATCAATGCTCATCAATATAAAAAAATCAGAGTAGAAATATGTTGTAAATGATTGTAGGAGTTTATAAGACACTAGTGAATATAGAATACTCTGAGAGAATGCCAAATTAAATCTTAACAACTTATAAGGCAAATTCCTGCAGTAAATAAATAATGAGATCTGCTCATCTCACCTCATAAATATTTAATGTTTCATTTGACATGTTTTGATATGTCACACATGCTGACAATGGTATGGAAAACATATCGAAACATGTCAAATGAAATCACCTACTTATGAGGTAAAATGACCAGATTCACCCTATTTATGAAAAAGAACCTCATAATTAATAGGAATTAGAGTATTCATGACTCACCTCATATTTACACAAATATTTAAGAGTATCAAGTTTTTCTGAGACTGGAAACATCTTACATCAAATTAATGTTGATTTATTCTCGAACATGTTTCGATATAATCTTCTATATCATCTTCAGTTCCCAGACTGATGAGTTTTATGTTGTGGCTGGATGTCGATATTAGCTCCCTCCTTCGGCTGGCCGAAGAACCTCCAAACTAGGTCACGTTCAGCAGGAATTTCAAAATTGATAACTATTTTTGTTTTGTGAATGTAGATTTTTTCCCAAATGGTGAGTTTTTTTTTGTATTTTCTAACTGTTTTAATAATTTAGTGTTTTTCAGACCAAACATGAGCAGCAACTGCTCGTGGGGAAATAGAAAAAGCTGCAGTTGCTGCTCATGTTTGGTTAAAAAAACACAATATAAATTTGAACACTAAATTATTAAAACAGTTAGAAAATACAAAAGAACTCACCATTTGGAAAAAAAAAATCTACATTCTGAAGAACAAAAATAGAGTTATAAATTTCGAAACTCCTGCTAAACGTGATCTAGTTTGGAGGTTCTTCAGCCAGCTGGAGAAGGGAGCTGATATCGACATCCAGGCAAAACATAAAACTCATCAGTCTTGGCAAGCTGAAGATGATATAGAAGACTATATCGAAACATGTTCGAGAATAAATCAACATTAATTTGAGGTAAGATGTTTTCCGGTCTCAAAACAACTTGATTAAAAGAACCTCAAGATATTACTTCCTAAAATAAACCATTTAAGAGTATATTGTATAAATGTGAGGTGAGTTGTGAATACTCCTATTAATTAATATAAACCTCATAGTGTCACTTCCTTTAAATATTTAAAAAAAAACCTTCATAATGTTACTTCATATTGTAACTTATTAATAAATTCCTGCAGTAATTGATTGAAATAAATATTTCAATAATAGGCTTTCTATAATACAATAAGATAAGTAATGGCACCTGTTAATAGGACAAGAAGGCCCATGGGAGAGATACTGATGCATGGATCCATGATTCTTAGCCTTCAGCACAAGAAGTTAGCACTATGCTCTGGCTGAACTTTTACCACCAGGAAAGTCCTAGTATTCATTTTATAGGAGACCATGTGAGTCCCAAGACCAGCTCTAATCATGAATGAGGAAAACCACTCTTCTACTCAAGATTGAAGAACCTAAGCCATCAAGAGTATAATCAAATTCACTGTCGCCTGAGCTACTTGACCTAACTACAATACAGTTTTCCCTATATTTTTAAATATTAAATAATCATAAAATTAAGTCTTCACTTATAAAATGATTTTGATATGATAAATATAATTTAAAAGTACACTGAAACACACAAATCAAAAATAATAATCACTTTAATTCAAGCAGGAATTTTCACTTCAGCAAAATTATTTTATAATATCTCTTTATCCTTTAACATACAGTCAATATGACTACATTTCCACAAAAATCATTACTTTTTTATATCAATAATTCATCTTGTTCAAATATGAGCCCGGTTTCACCAATGAATGTTTAACAAATTGTTACATTATTTTAAACGAGTTTAACAAAAATTCTGTTTTATCATTAATGTTATTTTTTAACAATATGTTATACTGCATGCTAAATTAACATTCTTTTTCCCCTTGCATTAATTGTTTAACATATTCTTAATGGTTGAAAAATGGCTGCCATAAATCATATATCTGAAGGAAATTTGCTCTATTTCAATAATTACACTATTCTCGACAAAATTTTTAACTATAAGAGTTTTAATATATTGGAGAGATATAATTTAAAATGCAGTCGCCACCAAAAATATAATTATGCAACATTATTTATTAGCCCATAAGGACATGTGTGGGGTGAACTAGCCCCTCAGGGGTCCTCATCTAGGGGATATGTGGATGGCGACCACAAGGTGCCCAAGCTGTGCAAAACATTTCTTCCACTTACTTGTGTTTTGCACTCTTTTAACTTTACTATCTAACCTCTCTTGGTTAACTCTTGTTTTTTCGACCCCAACGCTATTAGGGCATCCGAGGGCTAGGGAGTCCTTCCTTTTTTCCATTTCTTCTTTCCTTTATTTTCTTTTCTTCTCCAGAAAAGCCTGACCAGAGGCTATAAGATGGCAGCCCCATCACTGGTCTTGCCTTCCTTTGGCCAGCAACCAATCGAAGGGACTATTATTATGCTTTCAAGTCTTATACGAGAATTTCCCATAAGGGAAAATTTTCTATAGGATCGTAACAGGCCTTGGCCTAATACTTGGAAGGAAGAAGAAGAAGAAGAAGAAGAACAATAACTAGGCCCATATAAATTTGATTAGAAGCACTACTCTATACAGTACAGGATATTGGCATTCCTGCTACTTTTCAATCAAATATTCTTGAATTGTTGATTTATTAGTTTTCTCCTAATAAGCAAAACCACCCCTAGAAATATGGTCATGCTTCACAAGTGATGGAATTATTTTTAACTCTGTGGCACCTACAGTGTGTCTAGAAAATCTAGATGATGGTCACTTACTGTGTTTTTTGGTCTGTTGAATATTAACGGTCATTAACTCAGTAGTAATTTATAAATCAAAGTGCACTAATATACAGGAATTTATTCATCTGCAGAGCTTTCCACAAAAAAAAATTTGCTCTTGGATTTGTTAAAGAACATATTGGCCATTATTCCACTTTGAAGCACTTGGCTACACATATCACAAATGCCAAGAGTTCAACGACTGATGTAGAAGAAAAAGAGAGAAAAGGGCAAGGTTATTTTCTGGTAGATGTGAAATGTGTCCGTGAAAGAAAAAACAGGAAGACCAACATCATAATTATGTAAATCATGCAGAAAATTGATTTTCAAGGAACACTCAGTTCCAGTGTGTGAGGTGTATAGAGGAAAATTCTGATGAAAAAAAATTGACTAGATATTTCAAGTTCATTTTTCTGATTTTGCAGGTGGTAAGAAGTTGAAAATGTTTATTACACCTGCAGTAATTTATTTTTCTCACATGTTCATATAATTGTATATTTACACAAGGTTAACTCCATGAATATAATTAAAATTTATTACGTGCACCATAATGTTAGTGTGCTGATTGCATAAATGTAGGTTAATATTAATTTCTAACAAATTTTTCACTGAAGGCTGTTCTGAAGTTTGGTTATTTTCACCACACGTGTGCTCTCATAAAATAATGCATGTATTTGTGGGTTAGTATGACTGTTTATTATCATATATTTACATTGTATAAGGATTGGCCACATTAGCTCCAGATAACAGTACATCTGTCTATTTATCTGCAGATCCGAGTTCCGTCAGTGTGTGTGTGTTATTTTTTTTCTCCCAACTTGGAGCTTTAAAAGTAATGTGTACAATTTATAATCCACTTGGATTAAGCCCATCAAATAGTAGGGATATTATTTAACTTTTCACAGGGACAAGAACACTAATGAGGTTTTAATTTTAATAATTATTAAAATTAATGTTTTTATTTTTATTACCCTCACTTCATATCCTTTTTCTTCTATAATGCAGTTTCGGGAGCTTTATCTCCATCGTCAGTAGCCTCTGGTCGATTGGGGTTATATGTCGTTTCTTCTCTTTTTGCGGTTTGCCTTCTTACTTTCTAATCGTTGGACCGCTATGAACCTCTGGATCAGGTCAAAATTTGCGGGAGTTTCAAAATTCATGAGTTTGTCTTTTTTGTTTTTTTGGATATGGATTTTTTCCCAGACTGTGAGTTCCTTTAGTTTTGTTTTTTGTTTTAAACCCCCCAAGTTTGTGTTGAAATTCTGTGTTGAGGTTATGTGTCCGTCCGCCATCTTTGTTCCCTCTTGACTTGAGTCGTCACTTATTTATTTAACTTTCACAGGGAAAGAACACTATGAGGTTTAATTTAATAACTAAAGGAACTCACAGTCTGGGAAAAAATCCATATCCAAAAAAACAAAAAAGACAAACTCATGAATTTTGAAGGAACTCCCGCAAATTTTGACCTGATCCAGAGGTTCATATGTCCACCGATAGAAGTAAGAAGGAAACCGCCAAGAAACGACATAACACCAGTCGACCAGAGACTACTGACGATGGAGATAAGCTCCGAAACTGCAGTATAGAAGAAAAAAGGATATGAGGTGAGGTAATAAAAATAAAAACATTAATTTAATTTAATTTAATTATTGGGATATTAATTGTATGAGAAAATATGTCATACTGTTTGACTAGAGATCATGAGGTCCCAGTTCAATTCCTGGTCAGACTAGAGGATCTGTTTTTGAAGGTAATTATTCCCGTGGTAACACATGGTCTAGAATTTAAACTAAGTTTATGGACTCCCCTAGTGCTTTGTTTTTATTTATCATATCATCGGGATAACGTAACTCTTCCTTCCAGGCACCCCAACCTAAGAAGTGATTATACTTCCACTAATGCCAGAAGAGAATGTCAGAAATGTCATAAGTAGAGATCCGTGAAATTCACAAGTCGCAATAACGCAAAATGCTCTAATTTTGTCATTTTCTTGTACCATTTCTTAACTCCACTTCCCGTAACCTCAAAAAAAAAGCATTTTTGAATCGTGAAATAACGCAAAATCCTACAACGACTCGAAATAACACCAAAATTTAAAATTTTCAATGAATTCCAGAGATTTTTTTTTTGTTCTATTCGCAAAATTTTCATAGTGCATTTTTAAACACTTCAGATTCCATCTTTTTTTTAACTGCAGTATCTGATGGTGCCACGTCTGCTTTCTCCAATGCAGTCTTGCAAAGAGAAATGGTTGAAACACAGTTCACAACATAGAGGTAATATTTTCTGTCCTTCTCATGCTCAAATATGGTATCTCCATAGATTTTAAGTTCTATGGTCAATATGAATTCCAAGAAATACAAATTATATTAACGTGTAAGATAAGTTTCCCCCCCCAAATTTTTGCTGACATAATTATCAATTTTATATCAATCATTAAGTAATGGTATGTTCAAATCTGAAGAAAACATTTCTTTAAGTACAAGCAATAACCTGCCAAATTTGGACCATGAGTAATTACATCATACTGATAAATATTATTATTCCCAATTTAATTAAAATGGAATTTAATTACATAAACACATTTTTTCTATTGGATTACATATCTATAACATGGATTTTTAACAAAATGTAACAAAACAAATACTGACAGTTTAAACAACAATGGTCACTGTGAAAGTTAAATAAACAATGGTCACGCACAATTTTAATTCCCCCTTCAAACTTTGATTCAATCAACAAATATATTCAGTGAATGTGAAATATATACCTTGGTCAGTTTGTGTTTTACTTAAGTCTCAAGTAATTTTCATTATCATTTGTTTTTTTGTTTTTTAATTTTCTACCTATTGTCATGCCAAAACCAAGTACATTGGCCACTCTTAAGAATGAGAATGCAGAGATACTCACCACGGTTGCTTTTTCTTAAAAGGTAAATTTTGTTTACAAAGTAGTGAATACAATTAAAATATTATGCATTTTAGTGTATTAAAATAGTTATCAATTGTACAAGCTAAAAGTTGATCTTAAACTACTGGATATATCATTCTTATTGTGTTTAATATACTAAACTAGGATTAAAAAGACTCAAATTTACATTTCTTTTAGACTAACACTGCCAAATTCCCAATAACATCGAAATCCTGAAATTTTAAAATGAATTTTCCCTAAAAATAAAACCACTTTCACGGATCTCTAGTCATACGACAACCTGAAGGCATTTAGCAACATATTCTTTCAAAAACTTCAATATTAGTACTGGAAAGAATGAGTCAACAGAAATAATCACCATTAAGATTTAATGTAGTTCATCCATTTAAAACAAAAACTTTTTAAGCAAATGTAAATTGGCAGAAATAATAAAGAATGTCAATTTGCATAGCTGAAATTATTATTTCCAACTACTATAAGAATTGATTACTGTTGACAATATTCCACACTCCTTCTAATTTTAAGATAGTGGACTAGCAAACAAACTCTATAATCATTTAGATCACTAGATGAAGACCAAAGACAATTCTGAAAAAAGCAATGTAAATTTTTAAATAATTTTCATGAGAAATTTATCTTGTACTTTTCCTTTGACATATTTATTAGATAGATAAGTTGGGCCTGCCATCAGCTTACCTCATATTTGGTTGCTTCTTTTAAGATGTGTTTCAAAGCATCTTTGCTTCATCTTCAGTTGGTACAGACTGATGAACTTTAAGTTGTCGATCCTGCTCCCTCTTTTCATGGTCCATAGAACTTGTGTATTAAATTTCTCTCCCCAGGAATTTCAAAATTCATGATTCTCTCCTTGTTATTCTGCATGCAGATTTTTGCACGCCGTAGCGTAGTGGTTAAGGCACTGCGCTACAAGCCGGAAGGTCGAGGGTTCAAGTCCTGGTGGGGTCAGGATTTTTAAACTGACCCAAACCTTCTGGCGGCACTATGGCCCTGGGGTCGACTCAGCCTCTAACGGAAATGAGTAACAGATGCTTGTTCTGGGGTAAAGGCGGCCGTCACGCAGGGCTGACAACCCAGCTGACATCAAGTGCCGATTGTCTAGAAATAGTGGGAGCCTTAACCTCCCACTACCCCAAGGGCCTCCTGAGGCCTGTAGTGGGAATACTTTACTTTATGATTCTCTCCTTGTTATTCTGCATGCAGATTTTTTCCCATATGGTGAATTAATTTGTGTTTTCTGTTTTATTCATTTGGTGTTTACATCCATTTTATGTTTTTCTGACCAAACATGAGCAGCTACTGCTGATTTTTCCACTTACCTTTTTTTTTTTGTCAGAAAAACATAAAATAAATGTAAACACCAAATTATTACAACAGTTATAAAATGCAAATGGACTCACCATATGGGGGAAAATCTACATACAGAAGGAGAGAATCATAAATTTTGAAATTCCTGGGGAGAAAAATTTAATATGCAAGATCTTTGGACCATAAAAAGAGGGAGCAGGAGTCAACAACTTAAAGATCATCAGTCTGTACTAATGAAGATGAGCAAAGATGTTAATATTATTCGTTTTTAAACATATTAATGATGGACAAATTATATTTGAAAAGAAAAATATACGCCTAGACTGGGGTTTGAACCCAGGACCTTTAACTCTCTATGTCAATGCTCTTCCATCTGAGCTACCTAGGCCTCCAATTTAAACGCATATTTTTCTTTTATACATAGTTAATTCCCTAACCCCAAATGCTACGAGCCATTGCTACGATTTTTGCAAATGGCGGCTTCTTTATTAAGAAGACTTTTTATTGGGAATTTACACATTACTTATAAAGCCAGTAGTGCTTCTTTCAATGTTAATATTATTTGTTTTTAAACATCTTAATGATGGACAAATTATATTTGGAGGCCTAGGTAACTCAGATGGAAGAGCATTGACATAGAGAGTCAAAGGTCCCGGGTTCAAACCCCAGTCTAGGCGTATATTTTTCTTTTCAAATATAATTTGTCCATCATTAAGATGTTTAAAAACAAATAATATTAACATTGAAAGAAGCACTACTGGCTTTATAAGTAATGTTTAAATTCCCAAAAAAAAGTCTTCTTAATAAAGAAGCCGCCATTTGCAAAAATCGTAGCAATGGCTCGTAGCATTTGGGGTTAGGGAATTAACTATGTATAAGAGAAAAATATGCATTTAGATTGGAGGCCTAGGTAGCTCAGATGGAAGAGCATTGACATAGAGAGTCAAAGGTCCTGGGTTCAAACCCTAGTCTAGGTGTATATTTTTCTTTTCAAATATAATGAGCAAAGATACTTTGAAACACATCTTACAAGAAACAACCAAATATGATGTAAGATGACGGCAGACTCAACTTATTAAGTAGAACCTCATAATGTTAATTCCTATTGTATTTTCATAATATTTACTAGATTCTAAAGGGAAGAAAATGTGACCTAGCAAAACAGATGTACTGGCTTACGATAAAGCATTCCTACTATCAATGTTAAGGAATATAAAAACCAATTCCAATTACCGTACTTTCTGGTGTATAAGATGAATCCAAGATATTTAACACAATTTTCTAGGAAAAAACCTAAACTTGCATCTTATGAAACATTAACACCATGTCAAATTATTTTGAGTCTGTAATATCTTAATTACAGAAGAAAAAATAATCATCAGAAAAAAATGTGAAGAAATTTTGAATAAAATAAAGAATACAAATAAAAACCCAGTTTGTAAGGAAAATTTAAAAACACTCAAAGAAATAAATAACAAAAATGTTGTATATACAAAATCAGATAAGGGTAACCAAATTATAATTCTGAACAAAGAAGATTATCAAAATAGAATGGAAGAACTTTTTAAAGAAAAAGAGTATGAAAAAATTAAGAATGACCCCCTACCAAAAACCATAAAAAAAGTGGAAAACTGTTTAAAAATGTTAAAATTCTATCCAAGAAAGAAAAATTTCAATTAAAAGTAAGCAACCCAAGAAACCCTAATATACATGGACTTCCAAAAATTCACAAACCTGGAAACAAAATGAGGCCAATAATTAACAATATTGGATCACCAACCTACAAAATTTCGAAATGGCTGAATAATCAATTTAAAAGAATTAATAATTTTGAAAGTCTGCAGATTGAAAATTCATTGGAATTAGTTAAGAAATTAGAAAAAGTGGAAATTGAACCCACAGATAGGTTAGTTTCGTTTGATGTAGTTTCACTATTCACAAATGTACCGAAACAAAAAACTTTGGAGATTTTGAACAATTGGTTAAGAAAAAACAACATAGACAGAGAGATCAAAGAAGATTATTTGAAATTAACTGAGTTATGTATTGACCAAATGTTTTTTACATTCAATGGGAGTTTCTATAGACAAAAATCAGGGCTCTCAATGGGAAACCTTTCCTGGCAAATTTATTTATGAGCGATTTTGAATGTAAAATCACTAAAGCACATCCCACTATGTTTAAATTTTGGAGTAGATATGTTGATGATATAATTTGTATTGTTAAAGAAAAACATGTAGAAGATTCCCTAAAACTATTAAATTTACAGAGTACAAACATTAAATTCACCAAAGAAATAGAAGACAATAAACAAATACCTTTTTTGGATCTTAAATTGGTCAGAAACGAAGAAAAAAGAAAAATTGAATTCAGGATTCATAGGAAAGAAACTCATACGGAAAATTTTATAAAATCAACAGGGTTCAATCCAATTGGACATAAATTAGCAGCATTTAATAGTTTAACTCATAGGTTGGTAAACTTACCCTTAAACGAAGAAGATTTCAAACATGAGAAAAAACACATAATCAAAGTAGCAAGAGAAAATGGGTTTGATGAAAAAATGGTACATAAAAGGATAGAAAAAGTATAAAAAACAAAAAATGATAAACAGAAGTAATCTTGAAAAAGAAGAACCACCTATGAAAAAATATAAGAAATTCACATATCACCCCTGGGTACATAATAAATTTCAAAATATATTTGAGAAGTTTAATATTAAATAAGCACCAAAAAATAACTACAGTTTAAATAAACTAATAAAAACAAACAAAAATGAAAAAACTGATAAAAATAAAAAGTCAGGAATATATCAAATTGAATGCATGGGTTGTGAAAAGATATATATAGGGAAAACAAAAAGAAACCTAAAAATTAGAACCAAAGAACACATAAGAAATATTAAAAATGGAGAAATTGAAAAATCTGCAGTTGCTGCTCATGTTTGGTCTGAAAAACATAATATAAATTCAGACACTAAATTATTAAAACAGTTAGAAAATACAAAAGAGCTGACTATTTGGGAAAAAATTTATATTCAGAAGAACAGAAACAGAGTTATGAATTTTGATATTCCGATGGAGTGTGACCTTGTTTGGAGGTTCTTTGGCCAACCACAGGATGGAGCTGACATCGTCATCCAGGTGGTGCAACATAATGCAACATAAATAAAACCAGTCTGGGAAAGCTGACGATAAAACAGAATTGTTTTGAAACATGTCCAAGAACAAATCAACATTAATATTGAGGTAAGATGTCCAGACCAAAAATAATATAACTGTAATATCTTACCTCAATATTAATATTGATTTGTTCTTGAACACGTTACGATTAGTCTTCTAATGCTCAAGAACAAATCAACATTAATACTGAGGTAAGATATTACAGACTCAAAATAATTTGATTAAAAGAACCTCAAAATATTACTTCCTAAAATAAAACATTAACCCCATGACATTTTAATTTTTTATGTTATGCTTAGTGTATGAATTGCTGTATTTCCTTGTACCTGTTTGATCTCTAGTTCTGGATACTTAATACTTTTCTAATATTCCGTGTGTGTTTATTTATGCAAATTATTCAAATCCTTTTCTAATAATTTTTTTCTGTAAGCAGAGGTCCAAAATGTTCGGTTTCCCTATTCTGATGTTCTTCCACATATTTTACAATATACAATTTGTAACTTGGTGCATATTAAAGTCACCTACTTTTTTTATCACTAAAAACTGTAAGAAAATATCAAAATGAACACAAAATATATTTAATTTTTATAGGAAGAAATCACTATGAGGTTTAATTTAAGATTAAATTAAAATGCTTCATACCTCTCCTCATATCCAGACTTCTAAGTAGATGGCGGCTTCATATCCTTGGCAGATTCATCTTCAATATCCTCTTGTTGACTGATGTTATGTCAATCAGAAGAATTACTTCTTCCCTCTGGAGGTGAACCTCCAGATCCAGTCAGAATCTGCAGGAATTTCAAAGTTCATAAGTGTTTCTTTCTAGTTTTTTTGTGTGGATTTTTTTTCCAAACCACATAAAAAAATAAAAAACTTATGAACTTTGAAATTCTCACGGATTCCGACTGGATCTGGAGGTTCACCACCAGAGGGAAGAAGTAGTTCTTCTGATTGACATAACATCAGTCAACGAGAGGGTACTGAAGATGAATCCGTCAAGGATTTGAAACCGCGGTCTACTTAGAAGACTGGATATGAGGAGAGAAATGAAGCATTTAATTTAATCACAAAGTATTTTAACATGTCAACTCAATACCGAGAAACATTGGTAACTAATTATGCACAGAAGATACAGTCTTGAATAAGAAACCTCATTCTTAGGTTTTTAAAATAAATCCCTAACTCATAATAATTACTCATTCTTAGGCAACTCACATAAAGGTCACACTTCTAATTGATTGTGTCATTTACCACTTGCACAGAAAAAAAGGGAGTGCATATGACTTTGAAAAGAGGATGACAATCTTTCCTTTGTTATAAAAGACACCCCATTTTTTAAGATGAATTTTAAATGTAAAAAAAGTGCACCTTACCCACCAGAAAATACAATATATTAAACAAGCCTCAATAGTTGTTTTAAAAAAAAAATGGTAAATTTGAGGAAAAATAATTCATTAATTTTATTACTTATTTTAGGAATTCACACTATGAGGTATATTCATTTAGGTAGAATTTTTTATCACTCACCTCATATTGTTCTTCTTATTTGACTATAAATTAGTTTTGGAACAGAAACTATTTTCCGAAACCAGTTTATAGTCAAATAAGAAGAACAATATGAAGTGAGTGATAAAAAAATTCTACCTATATTAATTTTATGTTAACATTTTAAACAATAACTAGGTTAACTGACTCAAGTAGTAGCATTTGAGACTCATATTTGGCAGGTTCTAAGTTCAAATCATGATATCAACTAACCTGACAAGTTCTTTTTCTTGGTTTTCCTTAATTGTTATGGAAAATGCTGGGATGGAACTTCATTACCAGGACCCATTTCAGGTCATATTCACAATTTCATAATACCATTAAAAAATATATATCAACGATTTTTCTACACAAAACACATGAGGCATTATAGAAACATACAGCCTACTGATACCCTTGAAGTTCCTATGCTAATCCCAAGCTAAGTTCCAGTTGTACTGTAAACAATCTTGCATAAGGTATTACTCCGTCTATTGGGAGAACCTTAGTGCTACTTTTATTTAGTACATGACTGAATTATGTATGGAACTGTCATCAATAGAAACATTGTTTTTAGGCAATGTCATATTTTTATCCATGACTGAAGTGGGACAAGATATTGTCTGAAACCGCTGGTATCAAAGACATTTGAAACTATATGAGGTGAGTTTCATTAAAAATATTATGTTCTCCACTCACTATTATTTATTAAATAACAGACTGAAAAACCAAGGTAAGATGACTGATCCCAATAATTTGAATGATCTCCTCCACTTTTGGTTGTTATTTCTTTATAACAAAAAACTGTATATGGGCCTGCTTAATCAGACATTTATGCTTTTTCCATGATGTCATTAGATATCCTTTATTTACAATTTCATTACAAGGACTATTTAACTCATGTCGCAAATGATAGTCAATGACCAATCACGTTTCAATGAATTCTGTTTTACACCAATGACAGTCGTGTTTCACCTCACTCTTTATCGATTTCTCTTTATCAGCTCCTGCTTTTGTGATAAAGAAAGCTCCTCCTTTTTTAATATTCTGAACAGGTTAGACCATTATTTTTCTCCAACAAATACATTGAATATAGCAAATAATGAATAGATTCAGTGATTTTACTGAGTTATTTATTCAAAATATAAATGATTAACCTATAATGTTGATTATAATAGTTTGATGTGTTTAATTATTTCTCCACTAGAGTACATTCTTACAATATTGCGATTCTATTTGGCAATAAATAATATGATCGAGTTGCAGTGAATATACATAACCTCACATTTCTAATTTGTTTTCAAACATCGCCATTTACATTAACTATATAAATATTTTAAAACACCAGTAACTATATTCAAATAATTATTTTTTAGTAAAGAGCTTAATTTTATTCGTTAAATAGTTGTAACAAATGCCACTCTTGATTTCCAAACTCTCTAGATAAATTCACTCCTCACTTTGTGAGTCGTGAATTTATCGATAATTTGGAAATCACTCGTGACATTACTTATGAGAATTTATGCTCCATGATGACTCACCTGTAAATTCTGCTGTTATTTTCACCACACCCTCAATGGCTAATGTGGGATATGTTTCATTAAACTGTTTGAAAACTTTCAAAATAATTTGTTTTTCCTTAATTTTTAAATTATTTCCTACCCAATGTTTTAAGAAATTTGGCAGAAGCATCCATTTCAAAACAACTGAAATTCTAATATATTCTGCATGCATATGAATAAAACAATGCTTGATAATTAAATGAATCGTGATTTTTTCTTACCTCATACATCTATGTTTCTTTAAACACAGCACTGCAGTATCGGCGACACTTTGTCGTCATCGTCAGCTGTTTTCACGACTGTCAATTTTTCTCCTTTTTGCCGGTAAAAAAACAATGCTTATCTAATCAATTAAAATTGTAATATATTTTAAGATTCTCCCATATAAGTTATATAAACATGTGCTAGATAATATATATTTTTATTTCCTTTTTTCGAGAGTTAGCAACAAGTTACATTTTTTTTTTCATGCTTAAAGGTAAAACCATTATTTGACCAATGAAAATGCAGTCATACATTTGGTTTGTTTACATTACAACTGGAACTTAGCTCAGAATTAGTATCTTAGATGTTAAAAAAAAATCTGTAAATAAGAATGAAACAAGAAAAACTACACATTTCAGAAAATACTATTCAATAAAATTAGAAGCATTTTATAGTTTCAATTATTTTTTCTATCAGTAAGTTTTGTTTAATACTTATAAATTAAATATCTTTAATTGTGTACTCATTTTAAAATCAGCTCTCTAAAATATCCTTAATGAACTAAAGTAAAAATTTATGAACAATTTTTTTAACCTGCTATGTCATTAGTATAATAATAGTAGGCTTTGTAAAAGATTGATGACCACGAAATAGTATAGATTGTACAACTAATGGAATCTATTATATTGAAATTGTATGATCTTCTATGAAACTCACAGTGCCTCACAATACCATTATTTAACTCCGAACAAAATCCATCTCAAAAATCATAAATGGTGCTCTCTGCCGTTTGGCAAGTTTCTTATGTGACAGCATATCATTCTCTCGTTGAGAAAAAACACAAAAGTACAATTAGTAATTGAGCAATACATTTTAGAAGATGTTACTCAACAAAGGTTAAGCAAGCATATTTTTTTTGTGGTGGTAAGTTACAATTTAAATAATATATGTTTCACTCATTGACATTTCTAGTACAAATAAATATAGTACGTATATTAAATCTTTATGCCCACTATTTACACCATCACATTTACAATATTTTGTCTTTCTTTCTATACTAGGAATTATTTCTCTATTTCTATAACTCCTGCTTTGTACATATTGTACAAGATCATTTAAATCACTAGCTGTCAAAATGTCATGTTCATTTTCTCACTAATAATGCCTCATATAAAAAGTATTTCTCAATGATTATCCAGTATTACTATTTCACAAGGTGCAAATGTGGGGTGGGGAATAGCATACATAATTCTCTGCAAAAATATACAAAGTTCTAAAACTGTAATGTACCTGATGAAGAGAACTGTTTTGCTTTGTAATAGTCTTCGGAGAGTTAATGCCAACACCAGAACGCTGAATGCAGGCTCAGGCATTCCCCTAATGGGCGAGGAATCGGTGTATCAGACCAATGAAAAACCTTGTGTCTGCTGAATAGCTTGAAGTAATTTATAACGAAGCTTTTCTTTTGTACCATATCGAGGTAGATCCATAAGATTGAAGCATGTATGGGCTACTGGCAGGTATTTATCATCAAGTGTTGGCTGGATGTATATCTGGAATTAAACAAGTTATATTATATGCAGGATTAACCTTCACTAATGAAAATGAACTATGACTGGATAACTGCTACCTGGTAAATGGAGATGATGATGATCATAATTAAAATTTATTATTATTATTATTATTTATAACTATCATTATTATAAATAATAAGAATCAAATGAATCGTAAATTCTTCTTACCTCATACATCTATTTTTTTTAACACAGAACTACAGCATCGGGAAATACATCATTTTCACGACTGTCAAATAAAAAAATGACAGTCATGAAAACAGCTGAATATGGGAATGATGTATTTCCCGATACTGCAATTCTGTGTTAAAAAAACATAGATGTATGAGGTATGAAGAATTCACGATTCATTTGATTCTTATTAAGAAAACCTTACAATGTAAAAATTCCCAAATTTATAACAATAATAATAATAATAATAATAATAATAATAATAATAATAATAATAATAATAAATCAATTGAGTTGGTGTTTACTTGATGAAAATCCATATTCATTAATTAAATAAAAATAAAACTAAGTTTTATTTTTATTTAATTAATGATAATAATAAACAACAACAATAATAATAATATCCTCAACTCGTGTCCAACTCGGGGTCGGGTCAAGGGATGAGATGAGTTGGAGCTCTTATATAGAGGTCTGTGATTGACATGGATGCCAACCAACCACGCCTGATGCATCATCACAGGGACAGATGAAAGAAATAAACTGAAATGGATGAAATGAATATGGAGAAATGGTGGCAGGAGAAAACCCCAAGAAAAGCCTGCCCAAGCTCAGTTTTGTCTACTGTGAAACCTACATGGAGTGACCGAGACTCGATCTTGGGACCCCAGCGGTGAGCATCTAACCGCTTGCACCACGTAGCCACCAATAATGATGTTGATGATGATAATAATAATAATAATTATAATAATAATAATGATGCTTTATTTAAGCTGGCAGAGTTAAGGCCATAAGGGCTTCTTTTCCACTTAACAGCGAATAATGAAATACAGTAATACAAAATTTTATATAATTTTACAAATTAAAAATATAATCAATTGAGTTGGTGTTTACTTGATGAAAATCCATATTTATGAATTAAATAAAAAAATAAAACATAGTTTTATTTGATTTTCATATTTATTATGTAATTCAGTGACAGCTGTTTCGGTACACTGTACTGAATGAATCCCCTTTGTTAAATTAAAAAATTTAAATAAATATTGTTGTATTGTTGCTTAGATCAGTTGGAACACAATTCATAATTTGTTAACATGTCTGAAGAAGGTACAGTGTACCGAAACAGCTGTCACTGAATTACATAATAAATATGAAAATCAAATAAAACTACGTTTTATTTTTTTATTTAATTCATAATTAAAAATATTATTAAAGTATGGACTTAAACAATGCACAATGCAAATTGTAGTCTAATAATAACACTAACATAACATGGAATAAAATAAAATAGAAATAATTTAAGAAAAGCTTCCTAGTTGAATATTTATAGGTGCAGTCAAAGCTCCTTATTCGCTGTTAAAAAAAATTGCGACAGTTCCTGTATTTGCAGCTAAAAATTCCTTTATTTGCGGATTCAGTCTGCATATTAGAAGGATTAGTGTCCTTTATTAACCATCGTAGTTTTTTTTACTGCAGGCAGGTGTCAAAGCAGCTTTTACAAATAGCGATTCAAACCAAATGGACAAATAAATATCAAAACAAAACAAACCTTGTCATTAACCCTAAAGTTCATTGTTAAAAGCTGTTGTCATATTTCATGTGCTGATACATACTTTGATAAATGCCTCACTCGCCACCTTCGGTATATTATTGCTTCAACTTGTCATTTGTTGCAATAATTTTGATCGAATAACATGTATCTCTTGTTTTGTTCCCAATTTATAATGTTGAGTAAAAGGAAAGAAAAATTAGTACCGAAAACAAAAAAAAAATTAGTGTTTCCGCTTAAAGTAAAATAAAATGCTTGACCGTTTATACGCGTTGACGAGTCATTTGCATCTTTATCACGCTGTTTCAATGTTAATGAATCAAGAAATTCGAAGACAAAATAAGGTATTCTAATTTTTAAAATGTAATAGTAGGTAATTCTGAATAACTATGCTCTGCAGGAGGAGTATTTTGGAACCATTCAATTGAATTACTAGTTTGAGTGGGGTAAAGGAGTTGTGCATAATTCACAGCTGAATATCAATCTTAATTGAAAGACCTTTTAAAAGCGGCAAAACAGGAAAAATTACTTAGTTCTTTAAGTCCTTACCTAGACCTGACAGTAATAATTAATATAAATTGTTCAAAATCTCTCATTAATTGATTTTATTTTGATAAGTTTTATTTTATTCTGTAACCTTGGAACATATCCCTATATACACCCATACAAATTACCATTCCATATTCACGGTTTCTGTATTCGCAGCATATTTGCAGAACATATCCCCACAAATAAGGAGCTTACGTACAAAATGCTGAATATAGTTGTTATGCAGGTAATAATTTGGATTTAAATAATGATAGTGATCGACAGTTCCTGAAATGACCGGAAAGTGAGTTCCGTGTTCTAGTCATAGATATTTGAAAGACTCAGAGTAAAACATGTCCGTGTTGTGGTACTGAAGGTAAAGTAATATAGGTGTATATTTTTTTTTCTTCAAATGTAAAGTAGCATCTTATGATCTTGTGCCTAAATTGCATGAGTCAATAAATTTTGCAAACGTGTTAATAAATAACTTGGAAAATGTGTGTGTAGAATTTGGAATAGCAAAATATGTGAATGTAGAGTTCTTTGGTTATTTAGACATAGCCATGTTAAGGCTTAAAACGAAGAAGACACATGATCATAACGACAAAAATTTAATACAAATCGAATGCATTCATTATGAGTATGCTGTAGTCTGTCAATTAGGTAGGTTGTCAAATTAGTAATATGTCACAGTAATCGAAGAGTCTATATAAATTAATTAAGTTATGTAGGTAGGAAATAAATATATATATATATAAAAATTGTGAAGAGTTAAGAAACAACTAAACAATATATATATAAATATTTGTTTTGATTTTGTGGGAAGGAAAATATATATATCTGGTTGACTAAATACAATGTGGGTTTATCATATATCCACTTCTTCAAGATCTGGTCTGTGTAATTCAATAAATTTTGGAGATTGCTACAATATTAAAATAATAAAAACTTTTTAAAGAGAACAATTTCTGCCTGAACAGGGTGTATCTGAATAAATACCTGCAGCACAAGTGGTGTCTGCATAGAAGGCTTTGATCATTCTGCATTTGAAAACTTTAAAATTATGTTTAATATTTGTAAGAAATAACACTATGAGGTTTCTTTTAATTATTATGAGTTAAGAATTAAATTAATGTTTTTATTACCTCACCTCATATCCTTTTTCTTCTAGACTGCAGTTTCGGAGCTTATCTCCATTGTCAGTAGCCTGTGTGTGTTGAAATTCTGTGTTGAGGTTATGTGTCCGTCCGCCATCTTTGTTCCCTCTTGATTTGAGTCGTCACTTATTTATTTAACTTTCACAGAGAAAGAACACTATGAGGCTACTGACGATGGAGATATAGCTCCGAAACTGCAGTCTAGAAGAAAAAGGATATGAGGTGAGGTAATAAAAACATTAATTTAATTCTTAAATTGAACCTCATAGTGATCTTTCCCTGTGAAAGTTAAATATTATGAGTTAGTTATTTTGAATATTAGTTAGAATGTCAATTATAATGCATCGACAATGTCACATAAATGCGACAAAACAATAGTCTGCAGAATATAAAAAAAATATGAGGTGCGTCAAAATAACTAATTCATAATAATTTTAAAATTATGTTTTTAGTATCATATAGATGAACACAATTAGGAAAAATAAATAAGAAAATGTAATTACTTATTTTAGGAATTCTCAATATGAGGTATATTCTACCTTAAAGAAAATGTAAATTATCTTTAAAATATTAATAAATTATAAGAAGTGGCATTATTAAATACAATTTTTATGAAGTAAGATGTCAAGACTTAGATTAATTATTATCTTTGGTAACACATCAGTTCAATAAATATTGGCATATATATATATTTTTTTTGAGGTAAGAAACATTTAATTTCACCATAATTTCACCATTGGTGTATATATATATATATATATATATATATACATATACATACATACCTTAATAGCTTTCATACCCTGGATCGGTATTCTTACACATCCTGTAAGGAACATCAGGAATTTTCTCTTTTCTTCTTCTGGAAGTTCATGAAACACCTCCCAGAAAAATCTGATTGTCGGATCATTCTCAGTATAACCATTCTTATATTCAGCATTTCGTTGCAGTTCTTCCCAGTCGTAATTTTCATTTCCTATTAAAACATGGATTATCAGATAGCTAATAACAAAGTTATTTAATTTTGTGTTTATGAATTTAATGTCAGCAAAAATTTACAAGACTTTTTATTGTCATTTAAATAAAAATAAATAATAGTTTTAAAAAACTAAAACAACACGCTTTAGTAGAAAACCGAACTAAAAAAATGAAAAATAATTTTAATTTCCAACAAGCTTGGGATAAATAATTTTACCATCAAAACCGTGGGGTGCTCTTTATCAATGAATATATTTGATAAAAGTAAAGTCTCTAAGAAGAAAATGTTGTTGTTGTTTTCAAATGCTGGGCCTTGGCACCGAAGCCATTAGCGTTCTTGCTCTCCAATATTTCTCTATTGTGGATCCAACAGGTAATACTTCACAGGTTTGTAGGTGTTCTTCATTCATTTCTTCGTCTTTATTGCATAGAGGACAATTTGGATTCGTGTAGATTCCTATTTTATATAAATGTTTGGCTAAATAGTCATGTTCTGTAAGCAGTCTAAATGTTGCTACTGTAGTTTTACGTGGAAATTCTGGAATAATATCTGGCTTCTTTACTAAAATATTCCATTTTTTGTCTTTGGCTTTATTACATAGGTCTTGGTTTTGTTTGATTTTATATTTGTTTTTAACTATTCTTTTTATGCATGTGAAAGGTAAGCTTTTAGTAGTATTCTTCTGAATTAAATTGGAGCCTTTTTTGGCAAGAAAATCAGCAGTGTCATTTCCAGCAATTCCACAATGTGCAGGTATCCATTGCAATTGAATTCTTTTCTGTAGTTTTTGGAGTTGTTGAATCATTTGTAGCACTCTTTAATTTGTATTGACTTCATTTTGTGTGAATTTATTGCATATATTGCTGCCTTAGAATCAGAGAGTATGACCGCATTTTGAAATTTATTTATTCTGTATAGTAATTGTTGGAGTGAAATATGAATAGCCGTTACTTCTGCATCAAAATTTGTTGTGTGGTATCCTGCTGGTTGATAAAATGAAAATAATGCACATGTAATTCCTGATCCTGAGTTGTTATCAATAGTAGATCCATCTGTGTAGACATGTAACCATTCTTCTGGTGGATATCTCTTATTCACAACTTCTAATGCTAGAGCTTTTAGTACAAGTGTGGGAGTTTCAGATTTTGTAACTGGTTCTTCTAGATTTAGCTGAATGTTAATTGGTTCAAAAGTAAGAGGGTTATCTCTGATCAAAATATTTTCTTTAGATTTAGGAAAGATTCAAATCTGTTTTTATTTCCATTACTTTGGACAAGAAACTTGTTTGTGTTTTCAACTTGCTTGGTTGTAACTGCCTTTTTTCCCATTTTGTTGTTGTTAATCGTAACATTTTCTCATGTTGTGTTATTGCCTGTTCCTCTAAAGTTAGACATATTGGAGGGTTCTGAGTTAGTGCTTGCATTGCTGCGATTGGAGTTGATTTTGCTGCGCCAGTTATAAGCCGTAAAGCCTGATTTTGGCATACTTCTAGGCGATTCAGGTTCGAGTTATTTGCTGTGATTATTACCTCCCCATTGTATAGTAGTATTGGCTTGATGAATGTTTTGTATGTGGTGTTCAGAGTCTGGCGATTACTGCCCCACTTTGCTCCGGCTAATCTTTTTAAGATTGAGAATCTTTTCGTTGCTTTGTTTACTACTGCTTCAATGTGTTTTCTCCATGATAATTTTAAATCAAAAATTGTTCCTAGATATTTTGTTTCATTTGTTTGTCTCAGATTTGTTTTCTTGAACTGTAGATTTAGTTTTGGAATTTTTTTCTTCAAGCTAAATATTTGAAACGTTGTTTTGTCTGTATTAATGGCCATTAAATTGTTGTGGGTCCACTTTTCTAGTAGGTTAAGAGCCTTTTCCATAGATGATTTAGATTTTTCTATTTGTGAGGAAGATGTCCACATAATCATGTCATCTGCAAAAAGAGCTGTCTTTATTTCTGTGTTTGATATAGCTGGTGGCAGATCGTTGATGTAGATGTTGAACAGGGTTGTACTTAGTACTGCACCTTGAAGGAGGCCCATTTTTATTTGTCGGAATTTGGAAATACTGTCATTGTATTTTGTAGCACAGAAACATTGTGAAAAGAAGAAAATGTAAAAATCATAAAAGCACCCCACGCTTTTGATCGTAAAATTATTTATCCCAAGCGTGTTGGAAATTAAAATTATTTTTCATTTTTTTAGTTCAGTTTTCTAATAAAGCATATTGTTTTAGTTTTTTAAAACTATTATTTATTTTTTAGTTTTAATATTTTACAGAATAAGATAAAAATGTAAATATCTTTAAATTCGATACTATTCTAGTATGAGCTAAAAGTAATATTCTTCTAAAAAAAAAACCTTCCAGCAGGATTTGAACCAGCAACCTATGGATTACTGAAATTATATACCACTAGAGTCCACCGCTCTTACAACAATTGACTAAAAAGCCGACAAGTCCGCAACCTGTTATAATTTTTTTGATTTTCTGATAATTCTGGCCAGGATTTTAGAAACAAAATATGAAATTATTGTATTGTCACGGGTCCTTTACAAGTATACAAAGTTTCAAGTCGATCCAATGTTTCTAAGTGGGTGAAAATCGTGTTAAAAAATTCCGTTACATAGATACAAAGGCACTTTTTTTTTTTATTTTCTGATGATTCTGGCCAGGATTTTAGAAAATAAGTATGATATTATTGTATTGTCACGGGTCCTTTACATGTATACAAAGTTTCAAGTTGATCCAATGTTTCTAAGTGGGTGAAAATCGTGTTAAAAAATTCCATTACATAGATACAAAGACACTTTTTTTTGATTTTCTGATGATTCTGGCCATGATTTTAGAAACAAAATATGAAATTATTGTATTGTCACGGGTCTTTTATAAGTATACAAAGTTTCAAGTCGATCCAATGATTTTAAGTGGGTGAAAATCGCATTGAAAGATTTTGTTACATAGATACAGGTCAAGCTAATATAAAGCGTGTAAAAAAAGACATAGATAACTATTTGAAAAGAAACAAATAATTTATCCTTCATTGCAAATGTTAAAAATTTAAATTATAACATTAAAACAAAAAAAAAAACTGAATTATACCGCACATCATAATGGATAACAATAAAATATCCAGAAGTTGCTTTCAACAAAAAAAAAAAAGGCCACCATGAAATATTATTGCATTCAGAACAAATCATTAACTAAACAAGTCTTATAATTTATGTACGAGATGAGATGAAGTCCCTATTATTGAAGTTCTGTGATATATAAGGATCTGATTGATCAGAACTGTCATATAATCACAGGAGCAGATGAAATTAAACAAAAGGAATAAAAAAAGAGTATGAAGAAGTGGCAGAATTAAGTTTTTGGCAGGGCAAAATGGGAGCAACCCTGAGAAAAACCTGCCCTGGAACCAATTCATCTACTGCAAACCCCATATATGGGTGACCAAAATGTGAAATCAACCCAGAGATGGAGGACGGGAGACTAACCACTTGCACTTAAGAGCTCTCATGTATGTATCTAAAGCTCTCGATTTAACAATGAGGATTTTGTAATAAGCTGTTGTAAAAAATAAAATCCTATCATAATGGCTTTATGCAGTTGATGCTCCCTCGCCAACATTTTATGAATGAAGTTTTACATTTATGGAAGGCAATATTTTAATTTAACAAAGCTCTTTAATTACTAAATACAAAGTAAGGCATGAAAGAGCTGACAACATTTGTTCCGAAGGATCTCCAGGCTTGAGTTTCTTTTACAGCATGGACATGAAGATATACATTCAGAAGAATAAACATAGATCGATGAACTTTGATATTCCCAATGAACAAAATTTAATTTCAAAGTATATAAACTCAACCATAGATGGCAGCTCGGAAGATGTTGATGGTGGAAGAATTTCATCAGTCAAAGTTTTGACTGAAGATGGATGGGATTCTGTTTGAAACCATGGTATTGTGAAAAACACGAAATTTATGAGGCGAGTTTTTAAAATTTACTCCAACCAATGTAAAATTATGAGGTAATATTCATTTAACATATAGTCAGAATAATATTTAAATATCTCTCGTGAAAAAGACAAAATTTGTGAGGCGAGATATTTAAATATTACTCTGACCATATGTTATCAGAAAAGATCAATCCTTAAAATATTCTTACAAGTTTCCCAAATAGGCAAAGTGATCCCACCAAAGGCCTCATGGGGTTCTTGCTGCAGTAAGAGGTTAAGGCAGTTTGTCAGCATTGCACAATGGCCACTTTTATTCCCAGTAATTACATCTCATACTTGTTTTCATTAGAGGCTGTGTCAACCATGATGCCACCAGAAGATTTAGGTCAGTTTAAAATCCTAGTCCCATTGGGAATCAAAGCTGCTAACTTCTAGCTTGCAGCATATTGCATAACAGGTTTCTTAAATCTAATATATAAAAATTAATGATGTTTTTATTATTGATTTAACATTTCTCAATGAAAGATAAATTATATTTGAAGAGAAAAATTTTCTCCTAGACCGAGACTCGAACCCGGGACCTTTGGCTTGCTGGGCCAAATGCTCTACCAACTGAGCTACCGAGGCGAGTTACGATATAGACACAAATTTTTCTATTATATACGTTGTAATTCCCTCTCGCCAAATTCTTTTGAAACCATTGTTTCTATCTTTGCAAATGGCGGCTTCTTAGTTAAGAAGACATTTATTGGGAATTTAACATTACTTTATAAAGCTAGTAAGGCTTCTAATGATGTTTTTATTATTCATTTAACATTTCTCAATGAAAGATAAATTATATTTGAAGAGAAAAATGTTTGCCTATTACAACGTATATAAGAGAAAAATTTGTGTCTATATCGTAACTCGCCTCGGTAGCTCAGTTGGTAGAGCATTTGGCCCGGCAAGCCAAAGGTCCCGGGTTCGAGTCTCGGTCTAGGCGAACATTTTTCTCTTCAAATATAATTTATAAAAATTAATGTTTGTTTGTACTTTATGCATGGCCATTCCGTTGAGCTGATTATGATGGGGCTTTTTGTAAAATGTTCAGAAGATTCCCAGGATGAACATAGGCTATAAGAGAGTTGTGATAATCAACTCCTACACCCTTAAAAATTGCTCTTTGTAGTAGAAAACGTGAAAAAATTAGCTGTTTGGACGCTTAAATGGTTTACGCTGCCTAAACCATAACAAACACACAAAATTAATGTACACGGAATTGAATATCTCAAAAAGCTCTACAAAAAGTCTGCAACAGCATATGTATCTCATCATCATCATCCTGCCAGGTATTAGTCCTAGAAGAACTGTTACGGCCTGAGAAAGCGGTTTTCGTGCCATCTTTTCATAGGTCGACCAAGTGACCGTTTCCCATTTGGACAGTAGTTCATTATTGCCTTGGAGATCCTGGATCTAGCCATTTCGGTCTGTTAATAGTATTGTAATTGCTCCTGGCATCGGCCTTTACTCCCAGACTTGGGACAGTTCATGAATGAAGAACGTCTGTAGCAGTAATAATGATTCGGATAAATGTATTTATAGGTAGAGCAGCACGATTATCTACATCTAATAGTCGGAAATTCATTACCTCTCTCATGTTCCTTCCAGTTTAGCTGATATCTGGAGATGTAGTCCAGTATTGGTGACACATTAAGTTCTTGAAGGATTTCTACATTTTTCTTTCGATCCCATTTGGTGTAGCCAGCTGTTCGGCGCATAAATCTTATCTCACAAGCTGTAGTCTGCTTTCATCTCTCATCCTTATAGTCCATGCTTCACTCCCATAACATAGGACTGGTCGAGCCATTATTTGATATAGACGAGTACGAGTTGATTTTTGCACTAATGAAGGTTTTAAAGCTCTATTAATGAGCATATGTATCTCTTACGGATAATTCACAATAACCATTTTTGTCTTTCATTGATGCCAAGAAGATCCGAGACAAGTACGCAGATTCCTGTGCGAGCATAGCAACACATGACGGGTATTCTTTTACGGATAACTCACAATAACGAATTTCGTCTTTTAGCTCATTTATGCCAAGAAGATCGAGATAAGTAGATTCCCGGGTAATCGGCATGGGAATCTTAAAATAATTACGATATACATTTATAATTATTTTTCATTTTACTTATTCAACTAATCATAAGAAATTAGTTAATTTTCATCTTTCAGCTCATTTATGCCAAGAAGATCGGGATGAGTAGATTCCCGGACAACGCCAGGTAAACAGCTCGGGGTATCTAAAAATAATTACAATATAAATTTTTCCTTACACTTATTTAACTAAACATAACCACATTAATTTTCGTATTTCAGCTCATTTATGTCAAGAAGATCAGGATAAGTATATTCCCGGGCAATGCCGGGTAATCAGCACGGAGTATCTAAAAATTATAAATTTATAATTATTTTACCTTTACTTATTCAACTAAACATAAAAGCACATTAATTTTCATTTATTTAGGCATAGCAGTGCACACCGGGTATTAGCTAGTAATTACTAAAAATATGCTCTACGTTATATAATCTATTTGGTAAAAATTTAAAAACTAAAGTTGAATAGTATTCAAATTACACCTACCTACAACCACAGCCATCAATTCATGTGAATGGAATAATTCAAGAACACGGCCACCACATACTTTATGAAATCCAGTACTAAATGCTATGAAATGTTTTTCTACAGAGGTATTTAGAATGAGATCCACATATAAGTCAACAAACTCCTTTCTGAAACATGTCAATACAACACCAGTGATGTCAGAACAAATTATAGCTACCGGTAACTTAAATCTCTATAAAGAGAATAAATCAGAAATATAAAGCTCAACTCATAAACTAAGTTAAGTAGATAGGAAATAACACTATGAGGTTTTTTAATATTGTTTATTTTATCTTTCACTCACCTCATACTTCATAACTCCTCTCAGACCCGGGTTTCGTCACATCATTTGCGACATTCTCAATGCTGTGTCACGTTCACAACTGACGTCCAACGGCCTTCTATCCTGTAGACTGACCTCCGCGCCATCTGATGGCTGACCAACGAACTTCCAAATCAATCCCCTCTCCTTATAATCGGGTATTTCAAAATTCATAGTTGTGTTTTCATTCTTGCCTATGTCAATTGGAAAAACCGAAGGAACTCACAATTTGGGAAAAAATTTACATATGCAAGAATGAAAACACAACTATGAATTTTGAAATACCCGGTTATAAGGAGAGGGGATTGATTTGGAAGTTCATCGGTCAGCCATCAGATGGCGTGGAGGTCAGTCTACAGGATAGAAGGCCGTTGGACGTCAGTTGTGAACGTGACACAGCATTGAGAATGCCGCAAATTATGTGACAAAACTCGGGTCTGAGAGGAGTTATGAAGTATGAAGTGAGTGAAAGAAAAAATAAACAATCATAAACTAAACTTTCTTACCTGCCCAAGTTTCAGTGACCATTTTCCCCATTCTTAACTAGTCTGACAATGTACTGGCATTCCATTGTCCCATTAGCTTAATTTACTCTAGTGGTGGTTAGACAAAATTTTACCATCAAAACCTGCATGTTGGGAACTTGAAAATTCCTTATTCTTCTGCATGTAAATCTTTTCCCATACTGTAAGTTCCATAGTCTTTTTCAATTATTTTAATAATTTTGCTTTCCATAGATGGAAAATTATATAACTGAAGAGAAGGGAAACTACTAAAACTATTTTAAAAAACTATTGACAATATGGAAAAAAAATCTATTTTTATGATCTGCTGTCCATTAGTTTCATTCCGTCTGGTAGTCCATCCATCATCCATCCAATGGCTGATTGGCTCAAATTCGAGCTTTGGCCTCCCTTAACTTCTGCCTCCAATCATTTCTATTTTGCGCAGCAAGCCTCCAGTTGCGACACTTAATTCTGTCTGGTAGTGGATAGATACATTTCACAATCAAATCCTTTCTGCCAGGAACTTTAAAATTAATTATTTTCCTTTTTTCTTCTGGTGAAGATTTTTTTTTTACTATGATTTCCATTGTCTTTGCTAATTCTTCACAATATGGGTAAAGATTTACATCCATAAGAATATGGTCAAAATAATGAATTTTGATGTTCTGACTAGAAAGATTTGATTATTATATTTTTGTCCACTCAGAGGTTAGGAAACTAATAGACAGAAAAGGCCAATACAAACCATCAGAATATAAAAGAGAAAGGAGGTAATGATCTTCAAAACATGTCTAAAAAAGTATACTGAGGTGAGGTTTATTTTTCTGACTCTCTTTTTATAATTATTACCTTATAGTGTCATTTCCTGTCAATTATTTTATATAACTCTATCCTTTGCAGTTTTGAAAATCACATGTTTACTTATTACATTTGAAATTATATGTTAATTTTGATCATCAACAAACAAAATCAGTTTAAAAAACTGTGTTTTAAAAGAATGAAAAATAATATTTAACAGATAAATGACAATGTTAACACAACTAAAGATAAAAATTTCTGCCTGAACTGGGATTTGAATCCACGACCTTCAGCTTTACATGTTGACAGAAATTTTTCTCTTTAATTATGTTAACTATTGCTTACAGATGGCATGTCTTTCTTACTCACTGGCACTATCGAACCCGTAGGTTCATGACCGCGCGGACATAAGCTCTCCATACATCCCTATCCTGAGCTAATGCTTTCCAATCATTCCCTGTATAATCTACTTCCCTCAAATCATAGTTAATGTTATTCTCCCACCTCATTCTTGGTCTACCAACTGGGCGTTTCCCCTCTGGCTTTCCTATAAGAAGCTTCCATGTAAGTCTTTCATTCCCCATACGTGCAACATGTCCTGCCCATCGCAGTCTATGAGACTTAACTTTTCTTATTATATCTGGCTTCCTATAAAGACCATGTAGATCATTGTTATGTAGTCTTCTCCATTCACCTGTCTGTTCATCTCTCTTTGGTCTAAAAATGTTCCTAAGTACTTTATTCGCAAATACTTGTAATCTCCTTTCCTCCCTTAAAGTAAGAGTCCATATTTTGCACCCATATAATATAACTGGTAGAATAATAGTTTTATATATTTTCAGTTTAACGTTTTTTGAAAGGAGTTGGGACATCAAGAGTCTCTGCAATGTATAATAGCACGCATTTCCAGAATTGAGCCTATGTTTAATTTCTTTGTGCATCTCATTCCTATTTGTGATTATTGTTCCTAGGTATTTGGATTCAGCCAATTCTTCAAAATTTCCCTCATTTGTCATTAGCTGTCCATTTCCATTATATAATGTATTTCTACGTGTGACCATATATTTAGTTTTATTGATATTTACTTCCAGTCCTAATTTCTTAGTGTTTCTGGATATATTAATTTCTATATTACATTCATAAATTGAAAGTATTTTTTCTAACAAAATGTTGAAGTACTTTTTGATAATATGAATACTTACTTGTTCTCTTGTGTAACTGGGATATTTTCACCATCTGGTCTTAAAGGATGGACCTTAATTTCTCCATACACATCTCTTTGTTACCTCAAAGTTAAGAGCAAACACTTCTTCAAGATCTGGTTCTGTGTAATTCAATAAATTTTGGAGATTGCTATAATATTAAAAAACAAGAACATTAAAAATTTTTAAAGAGAAAAATTTTGGCCTGAACCGGGATTTGAACCCAAGATATGAGTAATAATTAATTTTTGAGTTGTTTTTTGACTCACCTCATATTTCTTGACTCCCATGCAGACCCAGATTTCGTCACTGCATCTGTGGCATTATCATAAGTAATGCCACGAGTGATTTCCAAATTATCGATAAATTCACGACTCACGAAGTGAGGAGTGAATTTATCTAGAGAATTTGGAAATCAAGAGTGGCATTTGTTAGGACTATTTAACGAATAAAATAAAGCTGTTTACTCACAAATCATTATTTAACTACAGTTATTTAAAAATATTTTTATATTTAAAGTAAACGGTGATGTTTGAAAACTAATGAGAAACGATAGGTAGCCTACGCTTCTACTGCTTCTTTTGTTTATCACTGCAACCAGATCATACTATTTATTGCCAAAGGAACGCAATATTGTAAGAATGCTCTCTAGTGGAGAAAAAATGAAACACATCAATCTGTATATTAATTCATTTTTGATGTCGTATACATTTAAGAAAGTGCAAACAGTGGTTTCTTTTTTTGGTGGTATAATCAATTGCTACAAATGTTGACATGTAAGCACTATTATATACAATCTGGTAGCCGTATTTGTTATAGGCTCAGTCACTGCAAAATAACGGTCAGACCTGTTCAGAATATTAAAAAGGAGGAGCTTTGCTTAATATATGATAATCCTAACGTTGATAATTATTTCGTGAAACACGTCTCTGATTGGTTGTAATACAGAAATCATTTGAAACGTGATTGGTCATTGACTCCCATTTGGGGCATGAGTTAAATAGTCGATGAAACACCACGATCACAACTGTTGCATCGATAATGTCACAAATGCAGTGATAAAACCTGGGTCTGCATGGGAGTAAAAAAAAATGAGGTGAGTAAAAAAAACAACTCAAAATTAATTATAATAAACCCCATAGTGTTATTTCCTACCTACATAACTTAATGAGTAATAAGTTTGGCTGTGTAATTCTTACCTCGTATGTCTAAGAGAAGGGGCACACCGTAGCGTAGTGGTTAAGGCACTGAGCTACAAGCTGGAGGGTCGAGGGTTCAAGTCCCGTTGGGGTCAGGATTTTTAAACTGACCCAAACCCTCTGGCGGCACTATGGCCCTGGGGTCGACTCAGCCTCTAATGGAAATAAGTACCAGACGCTTGTTCTGGGGGTAAAGTTGGCCGTCACGCAGGGCTGACATAAAGTGCCGATTGTCTAGGAAAAGTAGGAGCCTTAACCTCCTACTACCCCAAGGGCTTCCGGGCCTGTTGTGGGATCACTTTACTTTATGTCTAAGAGAAACAATGATATGAGGCAAGAATTACACAGACAAAACTTATTACGTAAAACCTCATGATGTTACTTCCTACTGTATTTTCAAACCCAGATATCAGGTTTACAAGTGCCCCAACCACTTGTGCTATACAGACTTCTCCATTCAGATACAAATTCTTCTCTCTCAAATATAATTCCATGTTTAGCTTAAAAATAGTGTTAAAAATCCTTATCTATATCTTCTTGAATAATTTGCATTGTGAACAACAGTGTACTGCATGGCACTCTGTTATATGGTTTATCAGTGGATATCTTAATTTTATATTTGAAAAGAAAAATTATACGCTCAGACTGGGGCTTGAACCCAGGACCTTAAGATTTCTAGGCCAATACTCTACTGACTGAGCTATCTGAGCAAATTCCAATCTCAATGCAAATTTTTTTCTTATACGCTGTTAATTCCCGGGTACCAAATTCTATGAAACCTTTGCTTCTATCTTGCAAATGGCAGCTTCTTTATTAAGAAGACATTTATTTGGGAATTTTATATTATATTATAAAGTCAGTACAATTTCTTTTGATGATTTTACTATTCATTTCATACATATCAATGATGGATAAATCATATTTGAAGAGAAAAATTATACGCTCAGACTGGGGCTTGAACCCAGGACCTTTGGCTCTCCAGGCCAATACTCTACCGACTGAGCTATATGAGCAAGTTCCAATCTAAATGCAAATTTTTCTCTTATATACGTTGTTAATTCCCACACACCAAATACTACGAAACCTTTGCTTCTATCTTGCAAATGGCGGCTTCTTTATTAAGAAGACATTTATTTGGGAATTTTACATTATATTATATGAAATGACATTAATGAATCAACATTAATTTGAAGTAAGATGTTTCCCAGCTCAAAAAAAAAAAAACTTGATTAAAAAGAACCTCAAAATATTACTTCCTAAAATAAACCATTTAACTGGGATTAATGATATAACCTCATAATGTTTACTTCCCAACATTAATTCAAATACATTTAATTGGGAATTTAAACATTACTTTATAAAGCTAGCAGGGCTTCTTTCGATGTTTTTATTATTGATTTAACACTTCTCACTGAAGGATAAATTATATTTGAAGAGAAAAATTATACGCTCAGACTGGGGTAATTCTTTTAAACAATAGATTAACCTATATTTGAAGAGAATTTTTTTTAGATTAATTTGAAATAATTGAAAACAAATGGGAAGATTATCAGATGGGATTTAGATAAAATAGATTAATGACTGATAACACTTTTATAATTTGACAAGCTTTCAAAAATGTTATGGACATAACATTGATCTACATAATATTTTTATTGATTATACACAACCCTTTGACTCTGTAAATAGATATACGATTATAGATAGCTTAATTAAAAATTAAGTGCCATCTAACAACTTATGGCTCCTGTAACATTAAATATAACAAAGGCAAGAATAAAGGTCAACAACAAAATAATGGATTTTAATGTAGTCTGTTAAGTACAGAGATCTTTAAGTTACATTATTTAATAATGTCATGGACATAATAAATAAACAATTAGATATAAGAAGAAACATATCTGCTAGAACTACACAATATCTTGCCTGCTGATGATATACTGTGTTAACAAAAGGAACAGCAGTCTCCAATAGAAACATTCTTAAAGATTAATGAATTTTCATTACAGTTTGGATTGATAATAATTAATGAACAAAAAACCAAGGTGAGATGATACAATTTTTCTTAAATAAAAAACCAAGCATTTAAACAAATATTATACAAAAATTTGGTAATTAAATAAATATTGAACAAGTAAACTTTTTTGAATATCTCAGGACAATTCAAATTCAATAAAAGATCAAATAATGCTGTACGATAAATTTACCAATAATAATTAAATGAATCGTGATTTCTTCTTACCTCATACTTCTATGTTTTTTAAACACAGCACTGCAGTATCGGCGACACATTGTCGTCATCATCAGCTGTTTTCATGACTGTCACAGACACTGCAGTGCTGTGTTTAAAAAAACATAGAAGTATGAGGTAAGAAGAAATCACGATTCATTTAATTATTATTAATTGAACCTCATAATGTTAAAAATTCCCAAATTTAATATATAAATTTACCAATGCTTAAGAGTAAACTATTTTCCAAAAAAACTCCAAAGCTAATTTATATTTTATATTAATAAGACCATTTGTACATAGTTAAATATGGGAAATAACATTATGAGGTTCTTAATTCATAAATTGATGACTCATTAATTTACATCTTACCTCATATTTAATGTTTTCTTTAAACATGAAATATGAGGTAAGATGTAAAAATGATTCCTTAATTTAAGAAGGAAGACCAGTTGTAACTTATACTTGCAACAAAAATAAAAGTCTGATAATCAAAAGGAAAGTACTAAAAATATTTTCTGGAGAAATAAAAAAAACAAAGTTGGTACATGGAGAATCAGAGCAAATGATGAAATAAATACTTTTCAAAAATAAAAATAAAATTAATTACATTAAAGCACAAAGACTAAGTTGGTTTAGGCATATATATATATATATATATATATATAGAATGCAGTGTGGTAAAATGGTTAAAAAAACTTTATAAATGGATGGTTGAGTGGTAGACAAGGCCTTAAGGCCTTAACTCTGCCAGGTAAAATAAAGCTATTATTATTATTAATTTGTAAATCCATAGAAAGACCCAAAAATAAATGGGAAGATATTATAAATTACATTAATATCAATGAAAATAAAAAAAAAATTCTTTAGACACATCCACGACAAAAAATTGGGGAAAGGATTTGTTGAGAGGACCAAAGCCTTCCCAAATTAAAGTTGTAGTCCTTTTAAGAAGAATAAGAGAAGATTTGTGATATGTAAAAGAATTTTATATCTGAAGTAAGAGGGCCCTGGCCAAAATTTTATCAGACAATTCATGCCCAGCTTTGAGACATGATGCTAAAGAGTGTCACATAAAATACCGTAAAATGGGGTGAATAGCAACAGTGGGGTGAATAGAAACGAAACTTCTGAAAAAATTCAACATTATGTAATAGGGGGTTAAAGTAAAGCAGACAGGGATATTTTTTTTTTATGAGATGGAAATAAGGTAAGATTTAAGGGAAATGTGATTTTGTGTGGTTGGCAATACTGAGATTCAGATTCAGTGGTGTGACAAAGCAACTTCTGTTTCAGCCGATTTTCATCGTTTTCCAAACTTTACATGTAAGTACCATACCTCATCACCTCACATGTTTGAATTGTACTATTTTTTATACCTTGTATACCTGTAGAAGATATCACATTGTTTAATATAGTGTAAACAAAACCATTTCTTTGTTTCAATTTTTGTTTTAGGTTATGATCCATATTTTGAATCTGTGGGGTGAATAGAAACACATTATTTTGCTGTTTCTATTCACCCCACAAATCGTAAAGTTTTTATTTTGTGTTTATTTTCCAATGTCACAGCTGAAAGACAATTAAATATATAATATACAACCAATAGTTATCCAATTGAGGAATATTAGCTGGCACAAGCTATAATGTGACCGTTTTCTTTCAGCATGCCAAGGAGTTACAAAAACGATTAAAACCGAACAAAGTACAAGATCCAGAGGTTATTAAGGCAGCTGTTGAAGACATAACTAATGGCCTTAGCCTTCGAAACGCAGCGGCAAAATATGACATCCATTATAGTGTCCTCTACAGACATTTGAAAAAAGGTGATCAAATTAAGAAAAAAGGAGGGCAAACCGCTTTAACAGAAGAAGAGGAAAAAACTGTGGCGAGTAGACTTATTATTTGTGCTGACTGGGGCTACCCAATTGATTCGTGGACTCTGCGAATTTTGGTCAAAGAATCGCTTGACCGCCAAGGTAGAACCATAAAAAAATTCAAAGACAACTTTCCTGGCCGTGATTTTGTCTATTCTTTTTTGAATAGACATAAGGCTGACTTGTCACAAAGGTTATGCCAAAACATTAAACGGGTCAGAGCAGGTGTCTCCCCAGAAACGATCAATGAGTACTTTGACAGACTAGAAGCAGAGCTCAGAGACGTTCCTTCATCAAACATTATTAATTATGATGAAACGAACCTTTCTGATGATCCTGGAAAACATAAAGTAATAACTAAGCGTGGATGTAAGTACCCAGAAAGGGTGATGAACTCAACCAAATGCTCCATTTCTGTCATGTTTTCAGCTGCTGGTGATGGTCACCTCTTACCCCCATATGTAGTCTATAAATCTTTACACTTGTATGAAAGTTGGAGAGAAGGAGCCCTGATGGGTCCAGATACAATAGGACCAAAAGTGGTTGGTTCGACAACTTTTGTTTTTCTGATTATGTTGATGAAACCATAGCCCTTCCTTATCTTAGACGTTTACCTGGCAAAAAGTACATGATTGGAGACAACTTATCTAGCCACTTGTCCTTGGATCTCATTTAAAAATGTGCAGAAAATGATGTCCACTTTATATTTTTACCAGCAAACTCCACGCACCTCACTCAACCATTAGACGTGGCATTCTTTCGGCCTCTCAAAATGGCATGGCGTTCAATCCTTCTAGATTGGAAAAAAGGACCCGGCAAGAATGAAGCTACCATTCAAAAGAGCAAGTTTCCTAGTTTGCTAAAGAAACTGTGTGAATCATGCAAATCGGAAAATGTAATTTCTGGCTTTAGAAAATGTGGTATTGTGCCCCTAAATCGGAAGGAAGTACTAAAGATGCTACCCTCCTCAGATTTGTCTATTGAATCAACCCAATCCTCAAGAGCCACAACACCAGCACTATCTCCTGTTGCTGCTATTGATGCTTCCTTCAAGGAACTATTAACAGCTCTAAGACACACAGAAACAGTTCCAGCTCGAAAAAAGCGAGTGAAAGTAGATGTTGGTCCAGGAAAAAGTGTTTCTGTGGCAGATTTTCCACCGGATCCAGATCAGACTGGACCTAGCACATCTGTTGCTGGTACAAGCACTGACAATGATAATTCCACAGGTACCAGAAAACAAAGTGTGTAAGTGCCAGGAAAAAAGAAAAATAAAAAACTCGATTCAGAATCATCACCAGAAGATTCGGACTATTCTGTGCAAGACAGTGACTCAGATCTCACATTATCCGATTCTTCTGCAAATGCCGAACTTTCAAAAGAACTTGACAGATTAATCCAACCTGACGATTTTGTAATCGTGAAGGTATATGGAAAAACTAAAAATGTATTTAGAATGTATGTCTCCAAAGTCACTGACTTTCAAGATGACGGTTATGTTGGACTGTTTTGCAAGAAAACCTCAGCAGTAATATGTTTTCCTTGACTGATGAAGAATCATTTTTCTCCAAGGATGATGTAATTAAAAAATTGATGCCAGTTGTTCAAACCTCAAAGTCTGCTTCTCGCTGGAAAGACAAAATCTGTTTTCAGGATGACTTAAGTGCCTTCATAATTTATTAGACTAAACTTTGTATTCTCACTTTTGTTCTTTTTGTTTTTGGGTATCGGTTACGATATATTGTAATTAAATTTTTTGCTCTGATTACCACTCGTTTGTGTTTCTATCCATCCCTTAACAATGCTTACTGTTTCTATTGCCCCAACAAACTCTGAAATAGAAACAAACGTGAAAAACAATGCCTGTTTCTATTGACCCCGCTCGATGGGGTGTATAGAAACAGCATGTTTTCAATTTTTTTAAATTTTACCTTGCCATAAAAAGAAAATATGAAGCTGCAGGCTTGTAGAGGACGGGAAGACCCATAAACCGAGGTAGGTCTCAATTCAATATCTCTTATAGTACTTTTGATATTTAAAGTTCAAAACTGTTGCTATTCACCCCATTCTACGGTACTAGCTACCATAATTTATATTATTTAACATATGCTCATCAGTATCTTTCTTGCAAATTTATTTATTTTTTCAATAATTACATTATTATCTAAATTTAAGTAACATGTAAACACATTTACAAGTTTTATTGAACATTGAGTAGAAATTAAAAATTGTAAAATGTGTAAAAATGTGAGGGTACACAAATTTTTATTAATAAATTACACTAGGAAGTAAAATTGTGAAGTTCTTCTTAATAATTAATTTGAGCCTTAATATCTTAATGCCTGCATATTGAAACATGTTCTCAAGAACACAACAATTTATGAGGTAAGATGTTAAGACTCAAATTAATTATCATAAGGTAAACTTTATTACAATAAATAATATGAGTTAGATATGCATGACTTACTTCATATTTATAGTTTTTTTAAGACCCTGGGTTTCAATGCTTTAAGCATCATTGTCAATTCTTTCTAACTGTTGAATCAGTGGTTGGTGATCCTGTAGGTTCGTAAATTAATGAGTCATTTTTTACATCTTACCTCATATTTTATGTTACTTTAAACACGGTAACTAGTTTTCAAGAGAACCATCTCTCTCATTTTCAACCGACATTATGACTACCGGATTTAGGTTGGAATCTCTATCAATAACATTGCCATCTGGTGTTGATTTGATGAATTCGAGATGAGGTCACATTCATCTGGAATCTCGAAATTCATGGATCTAAATTTGTTCTTCTGAATATATATCTTCCCATATTTAACTATGAATCCTATAGGTTGTTTTCTGCTCTCTCTGTTGGCTGATCGATGAACTTCCAAAACAATTTTTTTTTCTCCGGGTATTTCAAAATTCATTACTTTTTTTCTATTTTTGCGGATGTAAATTTTCTCCCAAATTGTGAGTTACATCGAAACCCAGGGTCTTCAAAAAAACTACAAATATTAGGTGAGTTGTGCATATCTATTTAAAATAAACCTCATAGCGTCACTTCTTTTAAATATTAAATAAATTTATAACAATAATTTATTTTTCAAAAACTATAGTGAAATTAAACCTCATAGTATTCATTTCTATAAAAGTTAAATTTCAAAAACTATGCTTACATTTTAAGCATGCATCTTATACATGGATAAATACAATACATCTAATTAATAGTGAGTGGAGAACATATTTTTAATCGCTGATACTGCAGTGCTGTGTTTAAAAAAACATAGAAGTATGAGGTAAGAAGAAATCACAATTCATTTAATTATTATTAATTGAACCTCATAATGTTAAAAATTCCCAAATTTAATATATAAATGTTCTCCACAAACTATTAATGATATAACCTCATAATTTTTTTTCTCTTCAAATATAATTTATCTTTCAGTGAGAAATATTAAATCAATAATAAAAACATCATTAGAAGCCTTACTAGCTTTATAAAGTAATATTAAATTCCCAATAAATGTCTTCTTAACTAAGAAGCCGCCATTTGCAAAGATAGAAGCAATGGTTTCAAAAGCATTTGGCAGGAGGGAATTACAACGTATATAAGAGAAAAATTTGCGTCTAGATCATAACTCGCCTCGGTAGCTCAGTTGGTAGAGCATTTGGCCCGGCAAGCCAAAGGTCCCGGGTTCGAGTCTCGGTCTAGACGAAAATTTTTCTTTTCAAATATAACTCATAATGAATACTTCCCAATATTAATTTAAATACAATACATCTATGTCACTTACTTTGCTAAAGTTGGAGACAGACCTTTCAGATCATCAAGTGAAACAGGTTCTTTCAGCAGTTTCTTGTATAGTGCCAGTGGAAATGGAAGGTCAATTATTATGAAGTTGTAGATAGCAAGTCCACACAACACACCTGAATCAATCATTTATAAACAAAATATAGTTGTGCAAACATTTTTTCTGATTAATGTAATATTATATCATACAAACAACATACCTATGAGGTAGTACATTACTTCATCTTCAAATGAGTCTTCACTAAACCAAATGGTTCTAGTTTCATCATACTGTTTGAACATCCCATATTTAGGATCCAATACTTCCCTTAATAACAACATGAAAAATTCTTTGGTTACACCACCTGCATCTTCAGCTTCTTCATTTTCAAATTTTACCTGAAAAAAAAAAATCATTTTTGAAAATAAATATGCATCGAGAATGTCACACAATTAGCAACGAAACTAGTCTGCTTAAAAATCAAGAAATATGAGGCGAGTCAAAAATACAACTCAAATACAATCAAAATAAAAATAGACTTCATACACAGTAATAGTGAGTGGAGAACATATTTTAATTGACTCACCTCATACATTTTTAAACTTCTTTGATACCGACGGTTTCAGACAAAATCATGTCCTTCAGTCATCCTAAATATAGCCAGATTAAATGGTTTTAATAAGAGTATAATATCTAACAAATTAAAGAAATTCAGAAAGATAAAACAACTTAAAGAATGTTTTACCCTACAAATTGTTAGTAAAGAAAAGAAGAATTTCAAGAAAATTACTTACCATCCAATAGTACATGGGAAATTTAAAAAAAGTATTTGACAAATATAACATTACTTTGGCACCAATAAATAAATTTAGTCTGGAAAAACTTCTAAATACTAATAAAAAATCAACATCCCAGACAGTAAGAAATCTGGAATTTATCAAATTAATTGTAATGATTGTAGCAAAAACAAAAAGGAATTTGGAAACACGCACTAAAGAACATTTTAGAAATATTAAAAATTGTGAAATTGAAAAATCAGCAATTGCTGCACATAGTTTACTAGAACATCATAAAATTGAAAAAGCGAAACTTTTGAAACAATTGGATAAACTGTTGGAATTGACAATTTGAGAAAGGATATTCATTCAGAAGAATAAATATCGATCTATGAATTTCGATATTCCAGTGGATAAAAATTTAATTACAAAGTTTATAATCCCAATGAAAGATGGCAGCACAAGAAGTGATGTCACTAAAGAAATCAACAGTCACGGAATTTCATCAGTGGAAGCCATGACTGAAGAAGGACATGATTTTGTCTGAAACCGTCAGTATCAAAGAAGTTTGAAAATGTATGAGGTTAGTCAATTAAAATATGTTCTCCACTCACTATTAATGATATAACCTCATAATGTTTACTTCCCAATATTAATTGAAATTCATACACAGTTTTTAATAAAAATTTATAAAGGGAATTAACACTACGAGGTAATTTGTAATGTATACAAGTGAGTCGGAAGTAACTTTTTACATCTCACCTCATAAAACTCTATGATTTTCATAGGACCAGTTTCTGTTATTACTTCTATACTCAGCCAAAACTGACTGTCACCATCAACTTTCAAACTGCCATCTGATGCCAATTTGATGAACTTTGATATTAAATCTTGCTTGCCGAGAATTTCAAAATTCATGGATCTAAATTTGTTCTGAATGTATATATTTTCTCAAACTGTTAATTCCAAGGGCTTTGCCAATGTTTCAAAAGTTTAGTTCTTTTTCGATTTCATGATTCTCTAGCAAACTATGAGATGCAATTGCCGATTTCTCAATTTCACAATTTTTAATGTTTCTAAAATATTAAAAAATTTGAAATTGAGAAATCAGCAATTACAACTCATAGTTTGCTAGAGAATCATAAAATTGAAAAAGAAACTAAACTTTTAAAACATTTGACAAAGTCCTTGGAATTAACAGTTTGGGAAAAGATATACATTCAGAAGAACAAATTTAGATCCATGAATTTTTTAATTCCTGGCGAGCAAGATGTAATCTCAACGTTCATCAAATCAACACTAATGGCAGTTTAGAAGATGATGATGAAGGCAAAAATTCAACAGTAGAAAAGATGGCTGAAGATAAGAATGGCTGTTCCTGAAACTGTAATCCTATGCTGTGAACAACACGGAGTGTATGAGGTGAGATGATGTATGACTCATTTTAATTTTATTAATATAAATCTCCCCCACTCTTTTCTCTCTCTCTCTTTACTTGTTCTTTCCATTTATCTCTAGATCTATCCTTGGTCTGTTAACCGTGATGGAGTAGTGATTATGCTCCTTGCCTCTAGTTCTGAGGGTTGTGATTTCAAACCCGGCCAGGTTTGATGGATTTTTTAGGACAGAAAAATCCAAGGAGCAAGTCCTCCGAGAGGAACTTTAAGCCGTGGGTCCCCGAATCTGAAGATTTTCAGGCTTGTAAAAGATCCTTAAGACTGAATAAAGAGACCTCTAAGCAAAATTTACTGACATTAACATCCTAGTAATACCTTAGTTGCCTGTTAGATGTCTCATTGGGTTGGTGTGATGACTGCATGCCATCCATGACATATATGAGCAAATAAGGTAACTAATAAATTAATTTGGTAGTAACTCCTTATAAAGGAGAGGCTATGGCTCAACAACAGGCTATGTCATTATATATACCCTTGGTTTCCTACCTGACACCTATGCCTGTCTAGGTAACCATTCTATCTCCATTCTTTTAACATAGTCAAACAACTGTATTCTTTTATTTTCCAAAACTCCTAGCAGTTCTTATCCTATTAAAATATCCATATAATTTTATTATTTAAATACATTTCAGTCTAATCTAAAGAATATTTACAGGCTCAAAAATAAATACCAACTATTATTCAGAAAAAAAAGATATATGCCTCTATCACAATATAACAATTCCTGTCCTTATGATGATATTTATCCAGACTGCAAGACAATGTTAGGATATGTAAATCTTTAAAATGAGTAATTTATACACAGCTAAGCTAGTAATTACATAAATCTTATTTTAAAATACAATAGGAAGTAACATTAAGAGGTTTGTTTAATAATTAAATAATTTTGTCTGTTTCATTCTTACCTCTTAGAGTTGTTTGTCAAACATACGTTTGACAAAAACAACTCTAAGAGGTAGGAATGAACAGACAAAAGTTTCAATTACATAAATCTTGCTTGATACTAAATATCACATTGATATTATAATGATTTAAATATAATCAAGTAGTCAAGCCTTCATGATAGTCGAAGTGTTTGATCTAAATCTAGTTCATGGACACCAATAAATGTTACATTGTAAATTAATACATACCTTTAATGGTTTTTTAAGATCAGAAGCTTCATACTTGGCCAATTCTCGAATGGTGTCAGCTACAAGGTTTTCTCTACTAACTTGAAATTCTAGGAATGTACTCATATTGTGAGTAAGAAATGGTGCAAACAACAGAGATGTGAAAGCCCTAGTAGCTGCTTCACTCATAGCTGACTGCATCTGTTAAAAAATATATGAAAAAAATACTGTATGAAAAACTGGACGACTTTTTTTCATTTCAAAAATAATATTTTCATTACAACATCAATACAGAAATATGAACTTGGTACTGTTTAGTAAATCAAACAACATTCTTGTAAAAATTATTTCCTAATTTAGTTATAATCAAATCACTTAAAAAGTAAGAAGCAGTTCTCCTGAAGACATAACATTGGTCAAGATATTACTGAAGATGAAATCACCTATGTTTTTGAAACCAGTTTAATTAGAAGACTGGGATATTTGGTGAAAATAAAGAATTTAAATTAAAATATTAAATCTAAACAGCTTATTGCTTAAGACAGGTATAAAATTTGTGCAATGAGATCAAGGTGGCAATTAGTAAACATGTTGTTCAAATTAATAATTAATATATACATATACACAAAAAAAATTAATTCAAGCTACAGTTTAATTTTATTATGTTCTACAATTGTTATAAATTAATTACACTATTTCTCAACGTAAGAGGCAACTCTTCAAGATGACAGAACAACGGTTACGAAATTACTGAGATGGAACTAAAGTGTAAAGTTCTGAAATTAGTATAAAAAAAGAAGAAAAATATGAGGTGAGTGCTAAAATATTACCTAAATGAATATATCTCATAGTGTGAATTCGTAAAATAAGTAATTTAAAAGACAGCATGTTTATTTCATATATGCCAATTTCGTGTAAATATTGGATTGGGACTTGTGTCATGTCATCAATTTAAAATTTGTACTTAAATTCTTTTTTTGTATGGTATTTGTTGTTATTTAATTTATATTTTACAAAATGTTGTCCCTTGGCGTTTAAACATTTTTTAAATTTATTTTGCTTGGAATGGTTTCCTTGTTTTGTTAATTACGTAATTTTTTTTTCATGGCCTTAATAGAATTAGAATGTTATCTAATTGTACATCTCATCTCATTTTTGTGTCTTCTTCAGGATTAGTTTTGAGGACATTTTCTTATAAGATGCCAGTTGAAGATGAGGAAAATGTCCCGGAAACCAGTCCTGGAGAGGACACAAAAATTTGATGTGAGGTATAAAATCTGATTCATTTACAGATTAAATAAAACCTAATAATGTTATTTCCTAATAAATATCTAAGAATTAATGTTTTTATTATTGATTTAACACTTCTCACTGAAGCATACATTTTTCTCTCAAATCTAAGAATTAGCCTGGGCTAGTGGTCAGAGCTTCTGACTACAGTTCATGGGATCCCAGGTTTGATTCCTGGTCAGACCATAGGAATTTTTTCATAAAGAGAATTATTCCTGTGGCCTACCATGATCTGGATTTAGGTTAAGTTTAAGGAATCCCCTGGTGCTTCATTATTATTCATTACCTTTCATATCAACAGGATAAGGTAACTCTGCCTTCCAGATGCAACTTAAGTGGGTTACAATTCTGCCAATGCCACGAGAGTATACCAGAAATGTCAAAGACAACCTGGAGGCATCAATTTAAAAAAAAAGCCTTATGTAAATTATTATGTGAAATAGAAATTATATCAAAATAAATGTATACTATTCTTTTAACTATTTTTGCACCAAAAACAGACACGAAGCATCCTGCCCATTTCATTTCCAAATGTTTCCTATTACACTTTAGACTAATTCCTTGATAACAGTCTAAATAAGAACAATATTTGATGTAAAATCAGTTAAATTTTAAATTAACTATACTTCATATTTACCTGAAGGGACTGATCGGTTTGTAAGAGTAGTGTTTTAGCTTGAGCATCAAACAGGAATGGGTAGTTGCAAAAGAAAATTCTTTGTTTCTGAAATAAAATGTAAAATATAATTGTATTAAACCATTAGAAATAAATTTATATTGAATAACATAAATAAATAATTTAAGTTTCAAATAAAATATACAAACAGTCAAAGTGAATATTTAAAAGAAAATTTTTCTCTTCAAATATAATTTAAAAGAATGTTACTGCAAAAAGGAAAAAATATGTGACATTATCTTCACAACAACTTAAAATTTCTCAATTTCCATCCATCCATAGTAATTCTGCCCAAGAGCAGGTCTTTCATTGCAATCAGCATTTTCATGGTATGTTTTGCAGCTTTATTAGGGAATTATAGGTATGATAGCTTCCCATTTCTATTATATAGCTGAAATAAGAATAGATGAGAATTATTTGTAACTAGACAAGATCTCTTACTAATTTAAAACGCCATCATCAATTATTATTTGCCAACCAATCTGACAAGGGAACTGCCAACCACTGCATGCTGAAACCTATCTTGAAATTTCTCCCAGGAAAGCGTGTGATGTACCAAGGACATGTCCAAAAAAATATTCTGTTTTAAAATGCAAGGCACAGAAATCAAAGCCAGAATCCAGCATGTACAGAGCAGATGTACATCCCTGCATGATTTTTAAGCACAGAGTGGAGTGTGGCAGGATGCACAGCAGATGGAGGATAATGAGGGTTTTCCAGTCTGCCAATACAACTGTATTATTTCCTTATTGTTTGAGAGATTTGGTGTTTGATTTTAGTGTCTTGCAGTTAAAAAGACATAATTTTTTGGATACGGCCTTTGTATTTCACAACGCTTCTCTGGAAGAAATTTCAAGGTAGGTTACGGCATACAATGGTTGATAGTTCCCTTGTGAGACTAATCCACATTTCAGTTTTTTGTAAATAAAACAAATAATTATGAAAATGGTGAAATTAAATGTTTCTTACCTCTCCTCATATAAATCTTCTAAGTTGATCGCGATTTCGAGACTATATTAATAAATGAAAGCACGCTTATAAAAGAAACAGAAAAAATAAAATTCAAGAAATTCACTTACCATCCATTGAAACACTATAAATTTTAAAAAATTTCAAAAAGTTTAATGAGATTAGTACCAAAGAATGAATACAGTCTTAATAGGATAATTAAAACCAATAAAAATGAAAGAATTTAAAATGAAAACAAATCAGGAATTTGTCAGATCAAATGCAGGGATTGTGACAAAATTTATATTGGAAAAACGAAAAGAAATTTGAAAACAAGGGTGAAAGAACATCTTAGAAACATCAAAAATGGAGAAGTGGAAAAGTCAGCAGTAGCTGCTCATGCTTGGTCCGAAAAACATTTAATTGAATCAAAAGCCAGTCTAATTAAACAAATAGACAAACAAAAGAAACTCGTGGTTTGGGAAAAGATCCACATTCAGAAAAACAAAGGAAAACTTATGAACTTTGAAATTCCTGCAAATTTTGACCTGATCCAGAGGTTCATCGGTCCACCAACAGAGGGAAGAAGAAGAGTTTCTTCCGATCGACATAACACCAGTCGCCAAGAAAGTTCTGAGGATGAGACAGTTACAGTCTCAAAATCGCGATCAACTTAGAAGATTTATATGAGGAGAGGTAAGAAACATTTAATTTCACCATAAAATAAACCTCATAGTGATTAATTCCTATAAAAGTTAAATTATGAAAATAATGAATAACCAAAATTTCAGCCATAAAAAAAATTAAATTATAATTTACATATAAAATTTTGGATGCTAAAGCCATTACTCAAATTTTGTTTCATGCAGCATGCAACCTTATCTAATGTAGGTAACAATTAATTATGCTCAGCATATATTTCTCCACAAAATATACAATATAGAAAGGATATATAATTTATGTAGATGACAATCATGCCTTGTATATAATCAAAAAAGAGCAACACCTTATTCTGGAATTAATGTTATTTGTTCAACAAAATTTTTCACTGATTATTTACACTCTCTTGAATTCAACTGTCATATATTTTTTGTTGGATGATTTTCTGAATTAATTATTAGTTTTGATGAGTGAAATGATAAAGATGGATTTCTAATTTGGTGAGTCATAGTGCTTTTTTTTTTTGCTAAGGCATCTGCCATTTCATTACCAAAGATTCCACAATGTGAAGGAATCTACAGTAAAACCATTGATATATGAAAATACTGTAACTATTTACTACTTTAGTAAATTTCAAAATTTTTAGCTGTCTAGATTGGTATAAATGGTTTGTACAGCAAATTTAGAGTATTCATAATTAAATATTGAAAACAACATTATGAGGTTCTTAATTCAATTAATTTATTCATTGATATTTACAGTGACTAAAGATGACTGCTTTACTGAAGAGAATAAAGTGACAGAAAAGTTGTTTTAATGTGGAATTGATTTCCTCACATTCATCGTCAAAAACCAAGAGGTAGCAAACAACTTGCTGAATATCCCAGCACCAATAGTTTTATTAAAATTATGAGCAATCTTAGAGCCTTCAATGTAAATATGTATCCACTCATTTTCTGGAAATGCTGTGTAAGTAATATCTAAAGTAATTTAAGTTGAATAGGGTTTGCATAATTATTGTTAATTTGTTCTTTCAAATTTGTGTTACAATTGATTTTAATTCTATTGACAGGATAAGGTAGAGGAGGTAACTTTACCATATCGTACATGTTCAATCGTAAACAGTACTGATTTTATACACCTTTAACTTTATATATACAACCTCATTGTATGCTTAAGCTTATAAGAGTATGTGGATAGGTTCTTCAGTTCTCTACATTAGGTAGTCTTTTCAACAAAAATATAAAACAGAGCTGCATTGACTTTTGACTGCCTATAACAAATATGTTGTGTACAATAAATCCTTGCTAAAATTGGAGTAGATAAACCGGCATCTGTAATAATGTGTAATGCTTGAATTTGGACTTTCTCTGTTTTATATAAATTTGATTTGCTTGGTGTAATAATTGTTTCACTGCCACATGGGAGAATTGGTTTGAAATGGGTATTTGCAATATTTAATACTTCACCATTTACTTCCAGGAAATATTTTTTGATATGTAAAGTATTAATTATTTTAATGTAGGTGTTTTGGAATGAGTAGCAGTTTTATGTTTTGGCAGCTATATCACTGATTCACAACCCCGATATATATGGAGAACTGCATCTACAATCAGTCGGCAGGTCACCAAGACCTAGCCAGGACAGCATAAAACTTTCCACTGTCCTTATCTCTCATTGCCAAGATTTGCTTGTACATGCCATGTAGGTCAGCATGCATGAATGGAATTTCTTCCCTCTTGATGATACAGCCATGCAGTTGTTATTCAGTCAGGAAGAAGGAGAGAGATGAAAGGAGAAGCAAGAAAAAATAGACTCCCTAAGATATTATAGTAGTTTTGGAGTTAGAAGAAAACAAGATATGACCAAAGAAGGTTGAACAGAAAAGATAAGGTGGGGAACAAAGCACCAGTAAGGTGGGTTGGTTGCTAATGCCCAAGCATATTTGAGTTATTCCATTTGCCTTCTTGTTTTCCAGTAGCACAATAAATGAGGCATCTGCAGCTGTTAAATTTGAACACTTCTGGAGAGGACGGGTTTCCTTTTCTACAAAGTACACAATTTGGAATAGGGAGGAGCTTAATTTATCTACATGGGCAGTCAAACATTCATGTCCTGTATATAATAAAAAAAACAATGGCTTTCAATCATAGACATTCTGAATTTCTTTTTGTTCAAGATTTTCCATCATTTATTTACACTCTTGAATTAAACTGTTTGTCGTATTTTGTTTCCATCTTTGATCCGAGGCTTGATCCTTGGGACTGCGAGCAATGTATAAGATACACCTTGAAGTGGGTACAACAAAAACTAAACAAATAATAAGCACATGTGAAATGAAAATCTTAAGAACTACTCATGGGAAAACCATTATTTGATCAAATACACAACACACAAATTAGGGGCAAATGTCATATTCAAGACATAACCAAATTTATTATAGATAGATGAAAATATTGGAAGGCTCATATAGAAAGAATGGAAGAAAATCGACTTGCAAAAAGAGCTAAAGAAGATAGACCAATGGACAGGAGAAGAACAAGAGGAAGACCAGCCAAGAGATGGATAGACAGTGAATGCACATCCAATACGTCTTCCTCCAAGAAGTGATTTTTAAATAAACAGGATGATAATCCTACAAATTATGATTAAGAAGAAGAAGAATAATTAAACTGTCATATGATTTTTACTGGATGGGTTTCAGAATTATTAGTTTTGACAAGTGAAGTGATAAAGATTGATTTCTAATTTGATGAACATTGTACTTTTTTTTTTGCTAAGGTATCTGCCATTTTATTACATTAGTAATTGGGCAATTGGAAGCAATGATTTGTTCAGCTTAGGCACCTTGTGTTCACCATCCACATTAGCTCCTACATGGGGTCCCTTGAGTGTCTATAAATTATACATAAAAAGTGACTTTTTTTTATTATATACAACTTTCCTCATTAGAGGATTGCCTCAAGGACAAAGTGGTAGACAATTAATTTTTGGAATTGATGAAATACATTTTGTAAATACATTTAAAAAATTCAAATTGTAGGCCTAATTGAAGTATACATACTATAAAGTAGAAATTTTGTAAATATGGTTTCTTAAAATTGAAATTGATCCTCTAATGGCAGCAATGGCAATTTTAGAAAGATACGCCCTGTCCAAATCTAAGAAATTCCAAAATTTGGCTAAGAATCCTGGTATAGTACCTCTTGCCCCGATCATCAATCCTGTGACAGATATACTATCTAGTTGGTATTTATCTTCGTAATAGTCAATTGTTGGCTCATATATGGCTTTCTTTTCAGAGTCAACTTCCTTAGGTTGGCCACTATGAGTCTCAAAATGAATTGTGGGATCTAATATCATACCAATTTTAGAAGATGGTCTAAATGCAATAATATCTATTCGTCTGTTACTCCCATTAGTGGCCACACCATGAACTTCCTCATAAACTGTGTATCCAACCTAATAAAATGAAAAACTAAACATCACATTATTAATGAGTTGGATTGAAGATTTAAAAGAAACCTCATAGTGTTATTTCCTACATATATTTAAATATTATATGTTATCTTAGCTAAATGTCCACCGCTGTGGTCTCGAGGTAGCGTGCTGCCTTGTCACGCAGCGGGCCCGGGTTCGATCCCCGGTCGGGGCAGTTTTTCTGGGTGAGGTTTTTCCTCACCTATACGACAAATGTCAGAAAAACTTTAAGACCCAAACGGTCCCCAAAATCATATGGCCATCATCTTCATTCTTATCATTATCATCATCACCATCATCCTTCACCGGTGTGGAAAGCAACGGGAAGCTACCACACCTACACAATTCCCTAGTAAAGCTGCAAGCATAGCATGAAAATGCTATGATTGCAGTGAAGGACCTGTCTTCGGGCAGAATTACTATGGATGGATCTTAGCTAAAGAAAGGCTAACTGATTACTATAACATATGTAAAACAACCTGCCAAAGTTTTGTTAATGTGAAAATCTAATGCCCCTTAAACAAATAAAGCATCCACTAAAAATACTCTTTTGTATCGGAGATAGTCAATATTCTTTCTTTAAACTTTTGTAACATTTCAAAATCATTTTGTAACATATGTGATAGAATTTAACTCTGCAACTATATATATAGTTTAAATCAATTTGATGTATAAAACATATTTAAAATATTTTCTATATAGCACCGGTGTACTGTCAGGTCAAGTGATGAAACGAGATGATCTATGATATTCATGGATGCCGACTGACCAGGCTTATCACACCATCACAGAGACAGATGAAATGAAATGAAACAAAATGGAGATGTGTATTCAAAAGTGATGGAGTTAAGTTTTTGATGGGGGAAAATGGGAGAAACTCCAAGAAAACCTGTTCTGGCTCTGAACCATCTACCACAAACACTATACAAAGTGACCAAAACTCAATCACTCATGCTACCAAAATATCTTCTATATAAGTTAATATCATTGATACTATAACTATTATTTATCCACTCTTTTTGTTTCAAAAGACCCACAAATATAAATATATATATATATATATATATATATATCATCATCAATTGCAGGCATGGATTAGGCCATTGGCCTATTCTGCTTCAGGATAGAAATTGATCCTTCCATCTCTTCTTAGGTCTTCCTGGGTCTCTTCGCCCTGTGGGTCTGTAGTTCAATAGCTGCAGAGGTAGTCTATTGTTTGGCATTCTAAGAAGGTGTTCATGCCAATTATTTTGATATTTTTGAATGGTTTCAGTTATTGCTGGTGTGTTGAGATCTTTGTGGATATCTTCATTATGCATGTGGTCATAAAGCGTATAACCCGCTAAAGGTCTTAATAACTTCATTTCTGCAGCTACTATCCTATTTAATTTACCTGTAGTAAGAGTCGAGGTTTCAGAACCATAAAGTAGAGTTGGAACAGCCATTGTTTTATAAAATTTTAGAATTGTATATATATATATATCCATCCATAGTAATTCCGCCCGAGGGCAGGTCTTTCACTGCAATCATAGAATTTTCATGCTATGCTTTGCAGCTTTACTAGGAATTGTAGGTGTGGTAGCTTTCATTGCTTTCCACAATATATATATATATATATATATATATAAATAATTATGTAATAATTTTAACTGTACAGTCCACAGCTAAGAAAGCAACTATAGGAATGTCTTACAGAGCAGTTTACATCATCTGTACTATCTGAAACTTTCGTCTATCAACGGGCGTGCTAGTTCCAAGTCCGATGTACAATCATCAGTAAATATGCCTGAAATAAATCACACTTATGCATGACATATGACTGTTCCTTTATTTTTGGGGGTGTTTAGTTGGATTTTCCCTCTCATACCATGTCCTGCATTTCATTCACTTCATATGCGGACTGTACATATACTCAAGATTCCTACATAATCAGCCAAAACTAGTTTGATATAGAAGATTTTAGATATCTTATAAATAGAATTCCTTTTTTTCAAAACCAGATACAATTATGATGGTTCAGGGTTCTGTGATTAAATTGATACATACGATAGAAAAATTGGATAATTTGAGATAAGGAATAGCATAATGTATACTGTATGTATCAAAGTCGGTGCCAAAACTTTTTTCTGCTATGAATTGTTTTATGGATATAAAAAAAAGAAGTATCTTACAAAAACATTACTTATACTTACATTACATATACTTAAACATATGCTTATCTTAAGTTTCTCTCTGTTCACATCAAATATTTTCAACTGTCTGCCAACTGTCTGAATATGAAAACCATTGATCCATTGGGACTTCTGTGCCATGAATTTATTTTTAGCATGCATACAAGCAAAACACACATATATAATAAATGGAAATAAACAGTTAATAACAAATGAGGGAAATTTTGAAGTGGTGGAATTAAAATACCTAGGAATAAATTACAAACAGGAATGAAGTGCAGAAAGAAATTAAACATAGGCTCTACTATGGAAACCCATGCTATTACGCAATACACAAACTCCTGTCATCCCAACTTCTCTAAAAAATCTATTTTAATTAAAGATATATAAAATTGTTATTTTTCTGATCATACTACATAAGTAATGTCTTTTTTTAAACAACACTTTATTTGGAATGTTATCTGACAAGAAATTAAACTAGTTTTCAAAATAGAGAACATCAGATTTGATGGTCTTGAGCCATCTTTCAATGATAGGGATGTATGGGAAGCTTATGCTTGCATGGCTGTCAACCTCCAGGTTCATTAATGCCAGTTAGTTTAGTTAGTTACTTTATATAAGCAAAACACATTTTATATTATAATTTAAACATCAGAAACTTAAAAAAAGTATGTTCTTGACATAATTCAATGTTTAAACTACAAGTTCTGGAAATTGTGAATTATGAAAATAACTTTTTTAAGGCAATTTTCCATCATTCACAGAAATTCAATAACTGATATAAACCAAATTAAAATTTTACATTATACTATAAAGATAATGAAAAAGAAGAAATTGAAATATGAGACTGGCATATAGCTACTCCTATCAAATAACACCGTTGTTGGTATGAAAATTTCCGATCTTGGCAGGTATTAAATCCTGACTAACTGGACAACAGGACAGTATGCTATGACCTAAACCTGTGAGGTGTCTTGTAAAAATAAATGGATGAACTTCAAGATAATAATTGAAATTAAATTGAATTGAACTTTTATAGGAAACTAATTTGCTTATATTTTCCAAATACAGTGAGATCAGTTTAGCAGTGGAAGGCAGACGCGGGGTTTGTGCTGTGCGACAATGAAGGCTTACACTTGCAGGCACGGGACTTGAAATGTGCGCTGACTCAGCAGTTTACGAGTTCATGGCCACAGTCAGATAGTGTACCTCGAGTAGATAAGGTGCTTGATCACTTTTCCTTGTGAACTGAATGACGTGTGTATAAGTTATTTCAATTTTAAAATTTGTATCTTATAAAACATAAGTGTAAAGTGAATCATGTGTGTATGAGTGTAACTGTATAATGGCTAATAATTTTTCTACTGAACAACATGTATTTATCTATGAACAATATTTATTAACTTAGTCTGCCAGCCAAGTATGAAGATGTTTTGAAACACGATTTCCGGGTGTAAAAATTACATCACATTCTACAGTCCATAGTATGTATAACAAATTTTATAAAGAGATGTCAAAAATGTATGGACAACGAAGGTGAACAGTTCCAAGACCTGCTTCAATAAAGTTGGTAAGTATGACAATTTGTAAAATAGTTACGAAAACATGTGTGGTTGTATCACCACGATCCTACGCTGTCCGTTCCCCGCTGCGAGTGCATCAGCAGTGTATAGTGAAATCCCCGCGTCTGCCTTCCACTACTAAACTGATCTCACTGTATTTATTGGAATCAAATTATTGCAAAATGTAATTGATGGTAATGATTATTTGAAAGAAATAGATACAGATACATACAGTAGGCCTAAACCCATTGCCTGCACTCTTCATATCCATAAAAATGTTCTATATTAAATACAAAATAAGTTTTAGATGTTATATAGAAGCTAGTGAATTATTAACAAAATAATGTGAAACAAATAATATAATACTATAATACTCATGCAACAAATATTACCGATCTTGAAAGTCCAGGCAGCTGGCTCCAAAAAGAATAGAATCCAGATTATGCAGCAAGACCATGCAACAAGGAAAAGGAAAGATAATTTCACAAGCTAGAAATTAAAGCATTTCTGAAACTGTGAAGATCATTCCAAATAACTTATTTCATACAACAAACTAAAAACAAAAATTTCTAAATATAAGAAAGAAACAGAAAAAGAAGGAATACAATTCAACATTTACTTTATTCCATTACATGCTAACACATATTACCCCAAAGCTATTAAGTTAGTAAAAACAGTACAATATGTTATTGAGTACAATAGTGGTCCAAGACACAAAATATGCAAAGAGATAATTCTAGAAAGAATGATTACTCATAATTTAATATTAGTAGGCTAACACAAATTATGCCTGCTCTCAACTGATTACTTTCTAAAATGAAAACATTTTAAAACTTATCACTAATTTGTATGGGTAGGACCATTATTATTCTCAATGCCACTTATTACAGTATGAATTTGCCTTCACCTTTATATTATATATTTATTAAGGGATTTAAACCTTCTTTCACTTTTTTTTTAATGTAGTGAATATATTTAATAGTGTAAAAGAAAAGTTAAAAGAGGAATTTTGCACTAATCACTACTGAAATTATACTATCAAATGGTATATACACAAATATTAACTGAAAAGTTAATTTTTGTACAGTATGTCCCAGGAGTTTCATGCCATACTTTGGAGTGTCTTGAGACATATACAACAGGAAGTAACATTATGATATTCTTAATAAATATGGTGAATCTGTTCATTTTATCTCAACAATTGTTAATTTATGAGTAGGGATCCATAAAAATGTTCTATATTAAATACAAAATAAGTTTTAGTATAGGTGAAAGTGGTTTTATTTTTAGGGAAAATTTGTTTTAAAATTTCAAGATTTCGATGTTAGCGGCACTATTCTAAAAAAATGTAAATTTGAGTCTCTTTAATCCTAGTTTAGTATATTAAATCCAATAAGAATGATATAACCAGTAGTTTAAGGTCAACTTTTAGCTTGTACAATTGATATTGATGTTAATACTCTAAAATGCATAAAATTTTAATCATAGTCACTAATTTGTAAGCAAAATTACCTTTTAAGAAAAAGCAACCAAGGTGAGTACCTCTGCATTCTCATTCTTGAGAGTGGCTGACACACTTGGTATTGGCATGACAATAGGTAGAAAATTAAAAACAAAAAAAAACAAATGATAATGAAAATTACTTTAGACTTAAGTAAAACACAAAACTGACCAAGGTATACATTTCACATTCACTGAATATATTTGTTGATTGAATCAAAGTTAAGGGGGAAAGAGAGGAAATTAAAATTGCACGTGACCATTGTTGTTTAAACTGTCAGTATTTGTTTTGTTACATTTTGTTAAATCCATGTTATAGGTACTAGTATATACGAGAGTCATACTGAAAGTCATGAGCAACATTTTTTTAAACAATCATAATATTTATTTTAGACAAACCAAGTACACCATGTTAATCTACAGACCTTTGTGCTACTTTTCAACATAGTCTCCATTTCTTTGCACACATTTTGTCCAGCGTTCTACAAGCTTGAAAAAATCCCTTATGATAGAAGTCCGTTCCAGCTGCTCGAAGACACTGACGCACTGCTTTCCGAATATCCTCCAGCAACTCGTAGCATTGGCCTCTCATCTGCTCCTTCACAGAACCGAAAAGATGGTAGTCGGAGGGTGCCAAATCGGGACTATAGGGAGGATGTGGAAGAGTTTCCCACCCAAATGTCCTGATCTTCTCCACAGTGGCACGAGTAGTGTGAGGACGCGCATTATCGTGTTGCAGAATGATCTTCCTTCCAGGGCGTTTGTCGTGCAATGCACGACGGAGCTTCACAAGTGTCTGGATATAGCGGGCAGCATTTATGGTTTGTCCAGGTTTAAGAAATTCAACCAGAATGCAACCTTGCGCATCCCAGAAGACGCTGCCCATAACTTTCCCAACAGATTGCACTGTCTTCGCTTTTTTCTTTGATGGCAAATTCAAGTGGTGCCATTCCATACTCTGGAATTTTGTTTCAGGCTCATAGCGATGAAACCAGCTTTAGTCACCTGTCACAATACTCGTAAAAAAATCATCACCTTCATTTCGAAATCTCTGAAGAAGGTTATGGGTGATGGTTCTTCTCTGAAGTTTGTGGTCTTCACTCAATAAACGTGGAAACCAACAGGCACTAACTTTTTGGTAACCTAAGCTGTGAATCATTTCTTGCACTGCACTGTGTCCTACTGCAAGTTTTGTAGCAATTTCATTCACTGTGATACGCCCGTCGTCTCTAATGAGCGCATCAAGTCTTTCCTTGTTGCAATCCATGGAGGCAGAGCGTGGGTGACCGCTACGAGGCTCATCTTTGATACTCGTGTTCCCATCTTTAAAATGTTTCACCCATCTCCTAACACTGCTGGCACTCATGCAGGCATATCCGTAAGCACATTGAAGTCTTTGGTGAATATCAACAGCAGATTGTTCCTCTTTAACAAGGAATTCAATGACAGCGCACTGTCGAAATGAAACATTGATGTCTGCCATTTTGGAAACACTGCGTGTGGTCATATGATAGAAGCTATGACACCACAAAAGGCAATGTTGTGGTATAAAGTCTGTAGATTATGATCCTGCAGTTGTTTTTGTAACATTGTTGAAATTTGAATTTTAACAATGGGTTGCTCACGACTTTCAGTATGACCCTCATAATACAATAAAAAAAAAAGTGTTTATGTAATTAAATTCTGTTTTAATTAAATTGGGAATAATAATATTTATCAATATGAAATAATTATTCATGGTCCTTTGTTGGCATATTCAAATTTGGCAGTGCTTGCATTATTGTCAGCTTACTGCTTATACTTAAAAAAATGTTTTCTTCAGATTTCAACATACCATTACTTAATAATGATTGATATAAAATTCATAATTATGTCTGCAAAAATTTAGGGGGGGGAAACTTATCTTGCACGTTAATATAATTTGTATTTCTTTGAATTCATATTGGCCATAGAACTTAAAATCTATGGAGAGACCATATTTGAGTATGAGAAGGACAGAAAATATTACCTCTAAGTTGTGAACTGCGTTGCAACCATTTCTCTTTGCAAGACTGCATGGAGGAAGCAGATATGGCAGTTAAAAAAAAACATGGAATCCATAAACAGTGTCTAAAAATGCATTATGAAAATTTTGCGAATAGAACAAAAAAATCTCCAAAATTCATAAAAAATTTTAAATTTCATTGTTATTTCGTGTTATTGTAGGACTTCGCGATTCATAAATGCTTTTTTTGAGGCTATGGGAAGTGGAGTTAAGAAATGCTACAAGAAAATGACAAAATTAGAGCATTTTGCATTATTGCGACTCGAGAATTCGCAGATCTCTATTTATGAGGTAAGATGAACCTTATTTTTTACTGAGATACGTACCTAAAGCAGCTTTATAATAGGGGTCTATTCCAATGGACTAGTGACTATTGTGTTCACTGGGCTAGGATATATCAATTTTTTTTTTGGGACTTTTTTAAATATAGCTTCCTTTGGAAGGAAAGTAAATCCATAGGTCATAAATTTATGACATTAAATCAACCTCAAACCTGAAATAAGTGATCTCTAAGCAAAATATTTCAACCCTTTCATGATCATGTACGAATAATAATGGATTAGGGTAGAATTCCACATTGTGACAATGAAGAGGCATTTAATTTCATATTGTTTAGTTGTGTATAATCTAAGGTATCATTCTTTGTCACAGTGAAAATACAAAATGTGTTGGTTGAAGTCCCTATGAGGAAAGAAAATTTCTCATGGAATTCTGACCAGTGTATGGGACTAGATAAATATTCAGCAATGAAAAATTTAGATAGCTACAATAATAGTAGAAAGTTTTAACTATAGGACCGGGGATTGTAACCACATATCACCTCTATACTGACTGGATGACTGTCCATTTCTGCGATTGGCTCATGTGGATGTGAAGCCAGGAGCCATTTGGTAGACCAGGTTTTTTTTTATACTCTCTGTTGTGTGGCTAATGTCACTAAATAATGCTATGAAGCTATTCACTATGTTAAGATTTAAGCTTGTATGCCTAAAATTATCCCAATGATAAACTTTCATATCTGAAGCTTTTATTATACAGTATGTTACGCCCAACGTGTCGCACCCACACGTTATGCTTGGCTTGATAATGGTTTCACATGGAGCGCATACCGTCCATCGCTTATGTTTATGAAATTGTCGCCAGATGGCACCACATATGGGAAATTGAAATGACCAACTTTCATAATAAATTCTCAAACGTGTTTATAAAAAATGGATGTATACAGACCTGTTCCTGCATAACCTAATGAAATAAATCATATACATACTATTTAATAAACTATAAACTAATCTGATATACACTAAACTGACCCATCGGAACCTAACAAAATGAAGTGATTGAACATTTATTTCTTATAATATGTTTTGGAATTAAATGCAAATGTTGGTCATTCACACACATATGTCCTGCCATCTGGTGGATTAAATTTTATAAGTGTTTGCGCATGTGCACTTCAATTCTAAAGAACTATGAAAAATCATTGAGAGGAAAAGTCATTTGCATACATAGATAAATATAGAATAATTCATAATAATTAAATGAATCGTGATTTTTTCTTACCTCATACATCTATGTTTTTTTAAACACAGCACTGCAGTATCGGCGACACTTTGTCGTCATCGTCAGCTGTTTTCACGATTGTCAATTTTTTCTCCTTTTTGCCGGTAATTATCCAGACTGCCATCTGGTGTTCTTTTGAAGGAATTCCTCTTCAAACTGCCATCTGGTGTTATTTTGAATGAATCATTTCTTAAACTGCTATCTGTTGTATTTTTGAAAAAGTTCTTCAAAAATACAACAGATAGCAGTTTAGGAAATGATTCATTCAAAATAACACCAGATGGCAGTTTGAAGAGGAATTCCTTCAAAAGAACACCAGATGGCAGTCTGGATAATTACCGGCAAAAAGGAGAAAAAATTGACAGTCGTGAAAACAGCTGACGATGACGACAAAGTGTCGCCGATACTGCAGTGCTGTGTTTAAAAAAACATAGATGTATGAGGTAAGAAAAAATCACGATTCGTTTAATTATTATTAATTGAACCTCATAATGTTAAAAATTCCCAAATTTAATATATAAATAGAATAATTCTTTTAAAAAAGTTTTAAGTACCGTTGCAAAACATTTAAAATAATACAAAATATTAGTAAAGATGGAAAAGGTGCCTAGAGCAACAGCATCGTAAGAATTTTGTATTAAAAATAATAGAACAAATTATTCTTATGTTCTTAAATAAACATATGGTTGATGATAATACCAAATTTTAGAATAATTCAGATTTTCGCCTGAGCAGTTTTATCAGGTTTTGAATTTAATAGTAATGGTAAAAGGGCAACCGCTGAAAAGTGGAAAGACCCTCAATCTGAATCGGAATTTAATAGAAGACGAAATCTGCATACACCCATAATATCCCTAAAATACAATACATTATTTACAGCTTTTATTTATTTGTGAACTAAGTTCAAGCCACAATAAATCTTTTTCTGTACATCTCTGTACTCATTCATGATCATATCGTACAGAACTTGATGATTTGCAAGAAAACTATAAAAATATTGTCATTAAATTTGCTGAAGTTACAAAATAAGCGTGGTTTTGCCGACATTTTGTAATAAAATTTTCGTTTTTTTAGCAATTACACCAATGAGTACAGATAATAGCTTCTGCATTCTTTGAAAACGCTGGAAAATTGCATCCAGAATTCAAGTAGTTCAAAAACACGATGCGTCACATCAGCATAAAATTCTCGCACCACCGCTCATTGTAGAGAAACCACATGCATTAAAAAACACAGGGAGTGATTACAATAATGGTTTGCACTATGTGTAGCGTCATAGATAAATCAAAGCTTAAAGATTCACTAATATGATTAATTCTGTGACATGGGATTAACATCTTTGAACTTATTATGAAAATACGTTAGAAAGTAACATTATTACCAAACTTATTTATCTTTTAACTTCACATTTCTTAAACCAAATCCTTAAATTTTCCTCACCACAAAATATTGCATAATACCAAATAATCTAGTCAAGCTCATACTGGAATGTCCAAAGTAATATGAAGGAATTCAAATTTCAATTAGAACAAGCCAACAATAACATTACAATAATCTTCATTGGCACTGTCATCCTATTTTTGTAGAAATTAATTGCAATTCTATTAAGAAGAGATTCAAGTTGAGTTTTAACTACAAACAAAAAGAAATTAGATTCCATTATTATTACATCCACTCCAGAAATATCTTATCATATGCTCCCAAAGTGAGGCATAAAATTCCTATGTCATCTTGTGTAATGAAAAGAATATGAATGACATAAATTATTAAGTTATGTAGATAGGAAATAAATACCATTAATAATTAAAACTGAAGTTTAAATAAGTTAATTCTATATTTTAAAGGCAGTAAATAGATTTCCACAAATTTGTTACCAAAGACTGATTTCAATTTATGACAAAATTTCAAGTTAAGATTAACTACAATAAAAAAAATGCATTCTTCAGCCAGCATATGCTTCTCATTTTTGCAAGTATAGTTATCTTAAAAATACTATAACACTAACTCAGAAGATATGAGAAAACTGAACGTAATTCTTTTCAATTTCATGTAAATTATTTTCGTTCATAGAAAAAGCAATTAATCATAAAAACAATTTAATGAGATTTTAATTTTATGAGTTAGTTATTTTGACTCACCTCGTTTTTTTTTAACATTCTGCAGACTATAGTTTCGTCACATCTATGCAACATTGTCGATGCATTCTAACTGCATTGGCAATGTTGCACAGACGCGACAAAACTATAGTCTGCAGAATATAAAAAAATATGAGGTGAGTCAAAATAACTAACTTATAAAATTAAAAGAAACCTCGTGTTATTTCCTACAAATATTAAGTTTAATGAGATATTAAACTCAACCATAAGGATCAAAGATTTGTCTCTATGGAATAGTTAGCATGTGTACCTAGCATCCTCCTCCTTAGTTCAGTTCTTGCCTATACCATAGAAATTGTGACTGAGTATAGGGTCTGGAAGATAGTCCATTCTGCCTTTGCCTTGTGAGGACAACAGACTGCTACTCGAATTCGAAAAAGTATTACCTGATTTAAAAAATACATATAACTAATTTATTTAACTTTCACAGGGAAAAAGAAACTGCAGTCTAGAAGAAAAAGGATATGAGGTCAAGTAATAAAAACATTAATTTAATTATATTTAATTAATGTTGGGAAGTAAACATTATGAGGTATAATCATTAAAAATCATCGGAGAACATATTGTTTAAATAACTCACCTCATAGGATTCATGCTTCCATGATATCGCGATTTCAAACATAATCATGTTCATCGTCAGCCATAAGTCGGAGTTATGGCTGACGATGAACATGATTATGTTTGAAATCGCGATATCATGGAAGCATGAATCCTATGAGGTGAGTTATTTAAACAATATGTTCTCCAATGATTTTTAATTAATTTAATTCTTCATACATAACTAAAATTGATTTTGGTGGCATATGCTAACCATATAATTTCTTACACTCTTAATAGTAAGTTTGGTCTGTTTAATTCTTACCTCATATTGTTGTTTCTGTTAAACATGTGTTTCAGGGCATGTTTGCCTGATCTGCAGTAGTTACAGATCCAAACATGCCTTGAAATATATGTCTAACAGAAATGAAATGAGGTAAGAATTAAACAGACCAAACTTTATTAAGTTATGTAGATAGGAAAGTATGAGGTGAGTGAAATGATAAAAAATAAACAAGACCAAACTTATTTTTACATAAAACATCATAAAGTTACTTCCTATTGTATTTAAAAAAAAAATCATATACTCTTATCTGCTAACTAAACCACTTCAGTAGCCTTAGCTTTTTGGACCTCTCATTTAACTTTTATTTTTATAACTGAACAAAAAATGTACAGTATCTATAATCCACTAGATTATTTTTGTATGGGAATATTGTAAAATATGATTGTGTTATAATTAATTCTTCTTTAGCAGGCGACTACAACCTCATTGAAGTTTTGGCCTCCTCAACAATTTTGTTATAATTAATATCTATATTAAATAAATCTTATAAATATGATTTTTATTTGAATTTTAGTTATCAGAGTATGTGTGTCTGTTAGTTTGGACATAATAGTGATTGATATATATTTAATTTACAGATTATATTTTTAAATTTGTATAAAAACATGATATATCCAATGTTTAATACTAGATTTATCACTTCTCACTGAATGACAAATTAAATTTGAAGAGAAAAAATACATACCTGAATCGGGATTTGAACCCAATATGTCTGGTTCTGTACACCAGTGGAACGATTTAAGCTATTAGGTATCTCAATTTATACATAGATTTCTCTCTTATACTAATACGATTCCTGTGTGCCAGTAGCAGTGAACTTTGTTCCACTAACGCCATCTAGCAAATTCATCGAATCTTAACTTTACTGACTGTAAATGTAATGTGTTGATTTCCATTTAAAAGTTTTCTTGTTTAAGAGGCCGTTAGATGTCATTAGTGTAATGAAGTTCACTGCTGCCTGGCATGCGGGAATTGTATTAGTATAAGAAAGAAATCTATTTGTAAATTGAGATGCCTAATAGCTTAAATTGTTAAAGCAGTGGTGTACAGAACCAGAGATATTGGGTTCAAATCCCGATTTAGGCATATATTTTTCTTATTCAAAGTTAAAATTGGGAAACACATTTTGAGGTTCTTAATTAATAAATTAAAGAGTCATTTTAACATCTTACCTCATATTTCATGTTTTATCAAACACGGTAACTATATTGTTTATTTTTTATTATTTCACTCACCTCATACTTCATAATTCATAGCAGACCCTGGGTTTCTTCACATCTTTTGTGACATTCTCAATGCTGCGTCACGTTCACAACTGACATCCAACGGCCTTCTATCCTGCAGACTGACCTCCGTGCCATCTGGTGGCCGACCGAAGAATTTCCAAATCAGTCCTCTTTCTTTATAACCGGGTATTTCAAAATTCATAGTTGTATTTTCATTCTTGCATATGTAAATTTTTTCCCAAATTGTGAGTTCCTTCGGTTTTTCCAATTGTTTAAGTAATTTTGTTTTGGTTTCTATTCTATGTTTTTCTGACCAGGCATGTGCAGCTATTGCAGATTTTTCGGTTTCTCCATTTTTAACATTTCTGAGGTGTTCTTTTAATCTTGTATTTAGATTCCTTTTTGTTTTTCCTATGTATATCTTTTCACAATCTTTACAATTAATTTGATAAATTCCCGATTTTTTGCAGTCTTCAATCTTTTCATTTTTGTTGGTTTTTATTAAATTACCTAAGCTGTAATCATTTTTAGGTGCTAATTTAATGTTGAATTTGTTGAAAATTTTTTGAAACTTGTCAAATACCAAAGGATGGTATGTGAACTTCTTGAATTGTTTGCCTATATTTTTATCTGTCTGAAGAGTACTTTCATTGATGACTTTTTGTTCTTTGAATTTATTTATTTTCTTGTGTATCATCTTCTTTTGAAAACCATTATCCTTAGCAATTTTTATGATGTGTTCTTTCTCTTTATTGTAATTTTCTTTGCTCATGGGGACATTCACAAGTCTGTGGGTTAAACTATTAAATACTGCCTGTTTGTGTGAAAAATGGTTAAATACACTAGCTTTTATATAATTGTCGATGTGAGTTTCTTTTCTGTAGATTCCAAATTCTATTTTCTTTTTTTCTTCATTCCTAATCAATTTAAGGTCTAAAAATGGTATTTCATGATTATTTTCTATTTCCATTGTAAATTTGATAGTTTTATTTTGAATATTTAACAGTTTAATGGCATCTTCTAATTGTTTCTCTTTTACTATTGCTATGATATCATCTACATATCTTCTCCAAAATTTAAACTACATTAGGGAGGGATAAAGAAAATGAGAATAATATAATTAACCTATCATCTGAAAACTTTACAAAAGAAGAAATATCTATTTTGGACAAGGGATTGAAAACATGCATTAGTTACTCTAACAATTTAGAAGATTACATAGCTGATGTTGAAATTGCTATAGATGACATGAATTATGAAGAACAAACAATAATCAGAAAAAATGTGGGGAAGTTATTAAAAAAATTAAAAACACAAAAATAGAAAACATATGCAAAACAAATATGAAGAAAGTAAGAAACATTAATAATAAAAATGTTGTTTTTTCAAAGTCAGACAAAGGGAATAATTTGGTAATTTTGGATAAAGATTATAATGATAGGATGGAGAATTTATTAAAGGGGGAAGAATATGAAGAAATTAAAACAAATCCTCTCGCAAAAACAATTAAAGAAGTTGAAACCAGCCTAAAATCAATTTAAAAAATTATGACACAAAAGGAAAAGTTTAAATTAAAAATACCAAATCCCAGAAACCCCAACATTCATGGTCTTCCTAAAATCCACAAAGACGGAAAGAAAATGAGACCTATCATCAACAATATCAACTCACCGACATATAACATATCCAAATGGCTTAACAATAAATTTAAAGGTATGGAAAAATTTGAAAATTTAGCAGTAGAAAATTCTTACCAATTAGTTGAGAAATTAGAAAATGTAGAAATAGAACCTTCAGAAAGATTGGTCTCTTTTGATGTTACTTCATTATTCACAAACATCCCGACTGACACAACTTTGAAAATTTTAGAAAAATGGTTGAATGAAAACAAATTAGATGATGATAGCGTTAAAGAATACATAAAACTAACAAAATTATGCTTAAATCAAATGTTCTTCACATTTAGAGGAAAATACTTTAGACAAAAATCAGGACTCGCAATGGGAAATCCATTATCACCATTCTTAGCAGATATGTTTATGGGGAACTTTGAATGTCATGTAACCAAAGCACATCCTTTGATGTTTAAATTTTGGAGAAGATATGTAGATGATATCATAGCAATAGTAAAAGAGAAACAATTAGAAGATGCCATTAAACTGTTAAATATTCAAAATAAAACTATCAAATTTACAATGGAAATAGAAAATAATCATGAAATACCATTTTTAGACCTTAAATTGATTAGGAATGAAGAAAAAAAGAAAATAGAATTTGGAATCTACAGAAAAGAAACTCACATCGACAATTATATAAAAGCTAGTGTATTTAACCATTTTTCACACAAACAGGCAGTATTTAATAGTTTAACCCACAGACTTGTGAATGTCCCCATGAGCAAAGAAAATTACAATAAAGAGAAAGAACACATCATAAAAATTGCTAAGGATAATGGTTTTCAAAAGAAGATGATACACAAGAAAATAAATAAATTCAAAGAACAAAAAGTCATCAATGAAAGTACTCTTCAGACAGATAAAAATATAGGCAAACAATTCAAGAAGTTCACATACCATCCTTTGGTATTTGACAAGTTTCAAAAAATTTTCAACAAATTCAACATTAAATTAGCACCTAAAAATGATTACAGCTTAGGTAATTTAATAAAAACCAACAAAAAATGAAAAGATTGAAGACTGCAAAAAAATCGGGAATTTATCAAATTAATTGTAAAGATTGTGAAAAGATATACATAGGAAAAACAAAAAGGAATCTAAATACAAGATTAAAAGAACACCTCAGAAATGTTAAAAATGGAGAAACCGAAAAATCTGCAATAGCTGCACATGCCTGGTCAGAAAACATAGAATAGAAACCAAAACAAAATTACTTAAACAATTGGAAAAACCGAAGGAACTCACAATTTGGGAAAAAATTTACATATGCAAGAATGAAAATACAACTATGAATTTTGAAATACCCGGTTATAAAGAAAGAGGACTGATTTGGAAATTCTTCGGTCGGCCACCAGATGGCGCGGAGGTCAGTCTGCAGGATAGAAGGCCGTTGGACGTCAGTTGTGAACGTGACGCAGCATTGAGAATGTCACAAAAGATGTGAAGAAACCCAGGATCTGCTATGAATTATGAAGTATGAGGTGAGTGAAATAATAAAAAAATAAACAATATTAAAAAACCTCATAGTGTTATTTCCTATCTACATAACGGTAACTATAGTTACCGTGTTTGATAAAACATGAAATATGAGGTAAGATGTTAAAATGACTCATTAATTTATATATTTTTCTCTTTAAATTTAACTTGATATATCCATGCATACTCTTAACATGTAATTATTAAGTGGTAAATAATAACACAAAATATAATGCATTAAAAAATATATTAATTAAAACAACTAACCAGAGATGGATCTTTTGTCATGACCCACTTGAGATAATCTAGTCGAACATCAACCTTTTCTGTAAGTTCTGTCAGATAGAAAGTATCATAAGGCACTTTCAGACCAGCTATAGTTTGATTTAACTTGTTTAGCTGCTTAAGTACTTCCAATGGGACGACCATATCATGATCCCAATGATCAGTCTGAAACAAATATTAAAAATTACTAGATGTTCATAAGGTTTATCAATCTGGCTTTTCTTCTGCTGAAGTTTATGACTAAGTTATTTTTTTACTAGTAGAGGTTAGCAGCTTCTAGCCAAACCCCTCTTCCTGGAGGGCAGGGAACTGCAATTTCGGAGTGTTCATTTCCTAGAGAAGTTGCCTTCACTACGGCTTTGGGGACTTCTCTTCTCCCCGCGTAACCCTGTGGACGGGGCCCTACCCAGGTACTACCCACTGGGTGAGTGGGACCTGGAGCTCACATAAGGGCAGGGGCACCTACTCCCTGGAGTGTACTACCTCTTTCAAGGGTTCTACTCTGTTACCCTAAATACATATAGACAAAAATGGAAGCAACACATAGACAGAATGAATGAAGATATATATCCAAAACAAATAACAAAATACAAACCTAAAGGCACCCAAGATGTGGGCAGACCTAGAAAGAGATGGGCTGAAGTCGGAACGGGTCAACAGACCTAATCCATGAATGCAGATGATGATGACTAGATGTTCATCAGGAAGTAACACTATGAATTTTTATTTAAACAATCAGTAAATGAATCCAGATTTTACACCTCACCTCATATTTTGTATCCGGTAAAGTATAAAATCTGAATCATTTACAGAATCATTAAAAAACTGTTGTTGCTGATGTACTCATATAATGATTGTCGCTTGGAAATGAAGCCATTAGCTCTCTTGCACTCCAGCAGTTTTCTATGACAGATCCTGCAAGCTTGCCAAGTTTGAAGATTTTATTTGTCATTTATTCTTCTTTATGTTAAGAAACTAGTAACCTTAAATACTGAAAGAAAACTAAATCTGTCAAATAACAGAATTATCCAAGAGTTTATAAATTTTTTATCTTTTGAAGTAAAAATAAATTTTTAATCATTTGAAATAAAAGTGTGTGTATGTTTCAATGCCACCTATTGCACTTTCCATGCTTCAGGTTCTGCACTAGGCAGATAGATGGCATGAATACGGTCTATTTTCAATTTATGCACACTTTGATAGACCACATTATGTAAAAGTAAAGTTATTCTATTAAAGTCCACCGCTGTGGTCTCGAGATAGCATGCTGCCTTGTCATGCAGCAGGCCCAGGTTCGATCTCCAGTCGGGACAAGTTTCCTGGGTGATGGTTTTTTTTTTTTTTTAGTTTATCCTCACCTGTAAGACAAATGTCAGGAAACTTTAAGGCCCAAACAGTCCCCGAACATCATCTGGCCATCATTATCATCACTAACATACTCATTAATTTTAGGATTAAGGCCTCTTCTGGTGCATCATTACCATCATCATCACCTATCATATATCATCGAGGCAGCATAACTCTGCCTTCCAGGTGCCCCAACCTCAGAAGTGGGTTACAATAATGCCATGCCAGAAGAGAATACCAGAATGTCGAAATGACAATATGGTGGCATTGAACAAAAAAAAAGTTATTCTATCAAAGGCTTTAACAGGCTATTGGGTTGTAGGAGATTAAGCCTCCCATCTTCTTTTAGATAATTGGCATGATATATCAGCATGATGTAATGCTGCCTATACCTTTAGAACATATGCATGGCACTCATTTCAATTAGAGGCTGAGTTTACTACAGGACCATTGTATCGCTAAAGGTTCAGGTTCTTGACCCCACCGGAACTCGAATTCTCGATCTCCCAAATTGTAGTGCACTGCCTTAACCAACTATTCTACGGCAAGCCCCAACCACATCATATAGGTGATATGTATTTGTATTGTACACAGAGAGGAGGGTATGTTGAACCTGTATTTTAAGTGTTTTGTATAAGGGACGACAATTGAAGACACAGGTGTGCAAAAAGGGGATAGCTCCATTTTCATAAACTTTTCAGGAGAAACAAAAAAACTGAATGTGAAAGGTGGTAGTAGTATAATCAAAATTTTAGCATTGATTTAAGGTAATCCAGCATGAAACACAACCTTTTCTTGATCTGTTTCAATTTATTTTTTATTTACACGATTGTGTACAATCACAATAAACCTGTTGGAGCTGTCTCCTTTTTGCACTGGAGAGTAGGTAATTGAAGAATTTATACCTAAAAACTTCTTAATAAGGAAAAGTGATTAAATAATAAGAAATACAACTTCACATGAAGGTATTTATTACCATGTATTTATTTAAACTGGTTACCAATATCATCAGAGTTGTCAGCGACACTTTCATAAGAATCATGATGAGAATATTCTCACTGGCACTTCAAATTGTCATAGAACTACATACAGTTGGATACTTGTACGTATTTTGATGCCAGTTCTTTTACTTGAAGGAACTTTGGCTGCTTGAGTGGTAGAGGTGCAGAATAAAGGCGCAAATCTTCATTAGGTTACTTATTTTAGGAATTCTCACTATGAGGTATATTCATTAAGGTAGAATTTTTTTTATCACTCACCTCATATTGTTCATTAGGTACCTTTCTTGCTCCGAATGAAAGTTGGAGTTAATTTTCTTCATTATGGAAGGCATGGAGCTACTTTCTTTTTGCACCAGCTGAAGCAGGCTCCTTCCCTTTATTATATACCAACTTAACTTGCATTTCAGGAAAAAGTGGAGCTACTCACTTTTTCCACCAGTGTCTTCAATTAAGAGAAGAGAAAAAGTGAAACCTAGTGCTGGAATATAACTTACTCGAAAACACCATGAGGATTGTTAGGCTTAATGTCCGCATTTGACAGACAAATCACTATCAATAAATTAATGAGTCATTTTAACATCTTACCTCATATTTCATGTTTTATCAAACACGGTAACTATAAACGATTTTATTATTAATTTAACACTTCTCATTGAAGGATAAATTATATTTGAAGAGAAAAATTTTCGCCTAGACCAGGACTCGAACCCGGGACAACGTACATAAGAGAAAAATTTGCGTCTAGATTGTAACTCGCCTCGGTAGCTCAGTTGGTAGAGCACTTGGCCCGGAAAGCCAAGGGTCCCGGGTTCGAGTCTCAGTCTAGGCGAAAATTTTTCTCTTCAAATATACGGTAACTATAGTTTTCAAATGATCTTGTCATTCATTTTCAACCGCCATTATGACTACCGGATATTCGTTGGAATCTCCCTCTATAACGTTGCCATCTGGTGTTGATTTGACGAACTTCGAGATGTTAAAATGACTCATTAATTTATTAATTAAGAACCTCATAATGTGTTTCCCAATTTTAACTTTGAAAATCACTATCAATTGTATCACATGTCTTCTCAACTTATGTACTTTGGAGGAGTTTGGAATTTAATCCAGAGATCCAATGACCATTCTAGCGATTAGATATTGTACACCACCACTATCCCTACTACCCTGAGATTAAAAATTTTATACTTCGTATGTAACTAGGTATCAAACCCAGATCCGCCAGTCAGGAAGCAAGCATGCTACAACTTGAGCTAGCATGGCAGACTCTTTGAAGTAAAAATAAATAAACTAAGTTAAAGAAAAAGAGATGGTATTTTCCTATCATAATAAAAAAGGTAATGTATAAAGAAATAATAAATGTGTTGAACTTTTATAGGAATAAATCACTATGAGGTTTAAATTATGATTAAATTACAATGCTTCATACCTCTCCTCATATCCATTCTTCTAAGTAGATCACAATTTCAAAACTTTAGCAGCTTCATCTTCAGTACTTTATTGTTAACTGATGTTATGTCGATCTACTTAGAAGAATGGATATGAGGAGAGGTGTGAAGCATTTTAATTTGACGACAACAACAACAACAATAATAATAACAATAATAATAATAATAATAATAATAATAATAATAAACATGTTGTCTGAAAGTAGACATGTTTCTTTCAGAGACCATCATCTCATTCTTAATTAAATTCTGACTTTAATTGGGAATGGGAACGATGGTCTTTGAAATATGTACAGATGAGAGGATATTTTACAAGGTGAGGTGTAAAAATTCCAATTTTGTATTTTTAAGGTAAATTTACCTTGAAAAACCAATGGAGGTGTGAATTCAATGATTTGCATATTCTTAGCCAATTGCATGAGAAGAGAATAGGAGAGCTAACCCTATGTTCCAGCTGACTTTACCCTAAGAAAGTTGTCATTATTTATATTATTTTTGGTCTGGACATCTTACCTCAATATTAATGTTGATTTGTTCTTGGACATGTTTCAAAACAATTCTCTGTTTTATCTTCAGCTTTCCCAGACTGGTTTTATTTATGTTGCATTATGTTGCACCACCTGGATGTCGATGTCAGCTCCATCCTGTGGTTGGCCAAAGAACCTCCAAACAAGGTCACCCTCCATCGGAATATCAAAATTCATAACTCTGTTTCTGTTCTTCTGAATATAAATTTTTTCCCAAATAGTCAGCTCGTTTGTATTTTCTAACTGTTTTAATAATTTAGTGTCTGAATTTATATTATGTTTTTCAGACCAAACATGAGCAGCAACTGCAGATTTTTCAATTTCTCCATTTTTAATATTTCTTATGTGTTCTTTGGTTCTAATTTTTAGGTTTCTTTTTGTTTTCCCTATATATATATCTTTTCACAACCCATGCATTCAATTTGATATATTCCTGACTTTTTATTTTTATCAGTTTTTTCATTTTTGTTGGTTTTTATTAGTTTATTTAAACTGTAGTTATTTTTTTGGTGCTAATTTAATATTAAACTTCTCAAATATATTTTGAAATTTATTATGTACCCAGGGGTGATATGTGAATTTCCTATATTTTTTCATAGGTGGTTCTTCTTTTTCAAGATTACTTCTGTTTATCATTTTTTGTTGAATGTAAAATCACTAAAGCACATCCCACAATGTTTAAATTTTGGAGTAGATATGTTGATGATATAATTTGTATTGTTAAAGAAAAACATGTAGAAGATTCCCTAAAACTATTAAATTTACAGAGTACAAACATTAAATTCACCAAAGAAATAGAAGACAATAAACAAATACCTTTTTTGGATCTTAAATTGGTCAGAAACGAAGAAAAAAGAAAAATTGAATTCAGGATTCATAGGAAAGAAACTCATACGGAAAATTTTATAAATCAACAGGGTTCAATCCAATTGGACATAAATTAGCAGCATTTAATAGTTTAACTCATAGATTGGTAAACTTACCCTTAAACGAAGAAGATTTAAACATGAGAAAAAACACATAATCAAAGTAGCAAGAGAAAATGGGTTTGATGAAAAAATGGTACAAAAAAGGATAGAAAAGTATAAAAAACAAAAATGATAAACAGAAGTAATCTTGAAAAAGAAGAACCACCTATGAAAAAATATAGGAAATTCACATATCACCCCTGGGTACATAATAAATTTCAAAATATATTTGAGAAGTTTAATATTAAATTAGCACCAAAAATAACTACAGTTTAAATAACTAATAAAAACCAACAAAAATGAAAAAACTGATAAAAATAAAAAGTCAGGAATATATCAAATTGAATGCATGGGTTGTGAAAAGATATATATAGGGAAAACAAAAAGAAACCTAAAAATTAGAACCAAAGAACACATAAGAAATATTAAAAATGGAGAAATTGAAAAATCTGCAGTTGCTGCTCATGTTTGGTCTGAAAAACATAATATAAATTCAGACACTAAATTATTAAAACAGTTAGAAAATACAAACGAGCTGACTATTTGGGAAAAAATTTATATTCAGAAGAACAGAAACAGAGTTATGAATTTTGATATTCCGATGGAGGGTGACCTTGTTTGGAGGTTCTTTGGCCAACCACAGGATGGAGCTGACATCGACATCCAGGTGGTGCAACATAATGCAACATAAATAAAACCAGTCTGGGAAAGCTGAAGATAAAACAGAGAATTGTTTTGAAACATGTCCAAGAACAAATCAACATTAATATTGAGGTAAGATGTCCAGACCAAAAATAATATAATTAAAATAACCTCAAAATATAACTTCCTAAAATTAAATATTGTCATTATTTATTTCAAAAGAGTTGAATGAACAGTTCAAGACGACAGAACAACGGTCGTGATGATACTGAGGATGGAACAGAAACTATGTTCCGAAACTAGTTTATAATCAAATAAGAAGAACAATATGAGGTGAGTGATAAACATATTCTACCTTAATGAATATACCTCATAGTGAGAATTCCTAAAATAAGAAATTCTGTATGTTTTATAATATTTGTTATAGTCATAATCCACTACTTATAATTCTTTGCAAAATATGAAGTGAGATGTAAATAAAGGTAAAGTGATCCGACTTCAAGCCTTAGGAGGCCCTTGGGGTAGTAGGAAGTTAAGGCTCCCACTTTTTCTAGACAATTGGCACTTCATGTCAGCCCTGCATAACGGCTGCCTTTACCTCCAAAACAAGCATCTGGTACTCATTTCAAGTGAGAGCTAGGTCGACCACAGGGCCATAGTGCCACCAGAAGGTTTAAAAATCCAGATCCCACTGGGACTCGAAACCTCAATCTTCTGGCTTGTAGTATATTGTCTTAACCACTATGATATGCCATGCCCCAGTGAGGTGTAAATAACCAATTCTATTTATTTGATAAAATACTGCATAGTGTTACTTCCTATCAATTTTGTGATCAAAATTCTATTCAAGTCAAGCCGATAAGTACTACCATTACAAGCACCGTTTTGTCTAAGAATATTAGGTAATACAAAACATTATATTTGAAAAGAAAAATATATGCCTAGACTGGGGTTTGAACCCAGGACCTTTGATTCTCTATGTCAATGCTCTTTCAAGTGAGCTACCTAGGCCTCCAATTTAAACGTGTATTTTTCTCTTCTACATAGTTAACTCCCTAACCCCAAATGCTACGAGCCGTTGCTACGATTTTTGCAAATGGCGGCTTCCTTATTAAGAAGACATTTTATTGGGAATTTAAACATTACTTATAAAGCCAGTAGTGCTTCTTTCAATGTTAATATTATTCGTTTTTAAACATCTTAACGATGGACAAATTATATTTGAAAACAAAAATATACGCCCAGACTGGGGTTTGAACCCAGGACCTTTGAATCTCTATGTCAATGCTCTTCCAAGCGAACTACCTAGGCCTCCAATCTAAACGCGTATTTTTCTCTTCTACATAGTTAACTCCCTAACCCCAAATGCTACGAGCCATTGCTATGATTTTTGCAAATGGTGGCTTCTTTATTAAGAAGGCATTTTATTGGGAATTTAAACATTACTCATAAAGCCAATTGCAAAAATCGTACCAACGGCTCATAGCATTTGGGGTTAGGGAGTTAACTATATAGAAGAGAAAAATACGCGTTTAGATTGGAGGCCTAGGTAGCTCACCTGACATAGAGAGTCAAAGGTCCTGGGTTCAAACCCCAGTCTAGGCGTATATTTTTCTTTTCAAATATAATTTGTCCAACATTAAGATGTTTAAAAACGAATAATATTAACATTTAAAGAACCACTACTGGCTTCATAAGTAATGTTTAAATTCCCAATAAAATGTCTTCTTATAAAGAAGCCGCCATTTGCAAAAATCGTAGCATTTGGGGTTAGGGAGTTAACTATGGAGAAGAGAAAAATATGCATTTAGATTGGAGGCCTAGGTAGCTCACTTGGAAGAGCATTGACATAGAGAGTCAAAGGTCCTGGGTTCAAACCCCAGTCTAGGTGTATATTTTTCTTTTCAAATATAATTTGTCCATCATTAATATGTTTAAAAACGAATAATATTAACAATACAAAACATATTTGAAGTGAAAAATATACGCCCAGACCAGGTTTAAACCCAGGACCTTGGCTTTCTATGCCAATGCTCT